>VZTN01028532.1:0-130485 GCA_013400515.1 Erpornis zantholeuca
GGTCCGGGCTCACCCCCGGCGCGGCCGGAGCCCCGGGCATGAGTGAGTTCCAGGAGGGGTTCGGGGACACGGCGGGGGGGTGCCGCTATGGCCGCCGCTGGGCGATCGGGAGCGCGGCCGGACTCGGGTTGGGACGCCCCAGGGCTGGGGTGCCCTGAGGGGCATGAAGGAGCAGGGAGGACACCCCTTGCCCCCGCCTCACACCCGGGGGTCGGGGCGGGCCAGGCACCCCTCACGTGTCTCGACTCGCGCCGGTGTCACGACAGGCGCCGGTGTCGCGTCTCAGCGTCGCGATGGCACGGCGTTTTGGGGGGAGGAGGCGACGTTCCCCGCGGTGACACCCCCGGGACGCCCCTGTAACGCCGGGAGTGCGGAGGGGACACGCCGGGATCTATCACACCGGGAGCGCGGCGGTGACATCCCCGGGATGCTCCCGTCACGCCGGGACCTTTGCACCAGCCTAAATTCCTTAGAATTCTTAGGTAATTGCATTCTGGCTCAGCGCTGCCAAACTGGTCACTGTGGTAACAAAACCCGCAAGCTGTGGGAAAGGGTGGCTTCCAGTAAGGATAAAAAAATAAACAGGCAGAAAGTTAGAAGAAGGCGGTGGTCGCACAGAGATCTTTATTCTTTGGTGTTGTTTTTTGGTTTTAATCTGGTAATGAAAGCCATTCGTAAACAGCAGGAAGTGACAGGAGGTGAGTGTGTAGTAGGAGTGTTGCTGGGGTGAGTTGTTTCCCTGCTACCTGTTGACAAGATTGCACTAACAAGCATCTCTGCATCTCTGGTAGGGCAGGGCTCAGGAATCATTAACTTCAGCTCCCATAGTCATGCTCATAAAAAATAATACGTGATAAGAATTCGCTTAAATCAATTATATTCAATTAAATGGGTTTTTTTCCAGCCACTAAACGTCCAGGCTAACTCACGGGTTTAGCTCAGTCCCAGGATAACACAAAGGTTTTGTTTTTCACAGGCAGCCAGAGAGCATTTTAAGTTTCAAAGATTAGGACTAGTGTCTTGCCCAAAAGGTATCATAGCCAAGATTTGGGGCTGCTGTGAATTATCATGATACAGACAATGATTCTGCTTTTTGAGGTACAAATGCTGCCTGAGAACTGGAGCTGGGCCCTGGCCTGACAGGGGACAGTGACTGCAGAATTTGTGGGGCTGCATTCCACATGTCTTTCACAGCATATTCCCTATGAAAAGGGACATCAGTGGCTTTGCCCCAAATAAGCTTCCTTTTCTCTGGTGTGGTTGGGCTGGGGAAAAAATGAGAAAGTGCATATATTAAACATACACTGTTTAAAAATTTATATGGATGCAGACAAATTGTCAGAGGTGTTAAGTGCATTGCAGTCTGAATGCCAAATGTATTCCCAGCTCATGGAGAGGCCTCAGAGGCTTTGTTTATACTGGTCAGAGAATTCCTGGACTGTGAGCTGAGTTAAAGGTTGCTCTTCAGCACCAACTTGGATCTCACTAAATCAATTTCTGCAGCAGTTCAGTTGGTGTGGAAGGTCATCTTTTGTCTCGGGTGTTTCTGTAGGAAATCTGACTGGAGGGAGGAGCAAGGAAAGCTGATCCCTAAAGCAATGCAGTCTGATTCCTTTCCATGTCATATTTGAAAGACCTCAAACTGCTAAGTCAGGGTGAATAAATTAACTACCTGTGACAGCACAGCAGTCTGCTAAAGACCTTGATACATCAAATACATTTATGGAAAGTTAAATGAAAATGCTGCATGATAAACAGGAAACCTTCATGTGCCAAAATGCTGATGCTTTTGACAGCACATGAATCCCAGAAAATGCAGGTTAAATGTGTAGTGTTTGACGTATCTTTCCTTCTACTACTTATCTGGGACAGGGGCAAAAAGTCAATTGAGGTAAATTTAAGGATTTCTTTAAGCTTGGCTTAAAGATCCTGGACTATGATTCATAAAGGTGCCTGAGAAAGTTAGAAAATTGACTTGATTTTTTTTTTTCATGTAGCTGAGGAAAGACTCAATAATCTTTAATGCTTACAAAAATCTTTACTTTCACAAATGGCCTGGCTAAGAAATGGATGTAGTTGATTCTTTCTGTACTTTAGAACATTTCCTAAACCAAATATTAAGCCTGATATCAATAAGGCCCATGAATCTCATAAACCTCTATTCATGCTGTTTGATTACTGAAGATTGTTCAAGGAGCTTAAATATATTTCCTTTTCAGTAGAACAAGTCCAAGGTTTCTTAAAAGAAAATAAAAACTTAGGCTGAAAATCTTGGTCTTGAAACTTAATCTACCAAGCATGAATATGAAAAAATGTAGTGTAAAGGCCAGTATTGTTGCCAATAGGCACAAGCATTTTGCAAGTTTGGCAGTTCTGGCAATCCATAATTCCTGTAAACAAGCACTGCAGTTAGAAGGCTGGTGTTTAAAGGATGCACTTGGTTCTTTTCCTTAGCTGAGCTGCTGTCTTTCTCCATGCTGTTGAAAATGTCACAGTTCCATTCCATGCAGTGATGGTTGTGTTTATTTATAGACATGAAAAGAACACAAGCCTTTCGTCTTCTGAGCTTTCCCTGAGCAATTTTCTGTACTCTGTCAGTTTGAGCTGCTCCTTCTCATCAGAATCTTCCAGGCCACTGTAATCCTTCAGCAGTCTCTTTTGTGCTAGGGATCCATCCCCTAGTATCTGTGCTGGGTGGCAGAGGTGCTGTGGTGCCAACACACCTTTGTTGTGTTCAGAAATGAGCTGCACGATCGAGAAGGCGCTGGCGGACGCGAAGGCGCTGGTGGAGCGGCTGAGGGAACACGACAGCGCGGCCGAGGCGCTCATCGAACAGACCACGGCGCTCAACAAGCGGGTGGAAGCCATGAAACAGGTCTGCTCTCCAGCCCTGCTTGTTCCTGGGAATAACAGCATTTGCATCCTCTGGATGCTTCAGCACAGCATAGAATGAGCATGGTGTTGGGTTAATCCTGTAATACATGCTTGGAGTTTTTGTTAGAGGTGTGGCTCTCATCTAAAAATAGCTTGTTTATATAGTTTGAGCCTGTGAAAAAGTTTTCATGGTTACTCCAGCTTAAATATTGAAAACAAGCATTTATTTGAAGAACACTGGTAGAAATGGGCTTGATATCCTACAGATCACTCTGTGGTGTCTCTTGGTTTGCTCTCCAGTGCAATACTACACGTTTCCATTAATTTCAACATAGCCATTTAATCATAGAGAGGCTCTGTCATGTTTTCTTCTGTACAGAAGACTTTGTCTTTGCAGTGTCTCCTTTTGTTTCCAAATAGCCTCTTGGGCTTTTTTGTGCTCATTTCTATTCTGATGTGAAGCTGCTCAAGGCATGTTGTTAGACTGAGTGTGACTTTCACAAGAGAACTCCTGAGAAAATGTAAAGATGTCTTGTGACTTCCCATATAGGAGTTCATATTGTCATTTTAATGAACCCAAGATATGTTAATGGACCTATAAAATAATAAAACCCTGCATGCAATTCAGCCCTGTAAAACTAGTCATGCGGAGGCTTCATGGCTTCAGATCAAGAGTATTACATTTCCCCATCTGTTGAGAGTCAGGAGCTATTGACTCGGGCCCAAGTGACTTGTACCCACACAGCCTTGTGGTTTAAAGTTTTGGGAAGCCACAGTAAATGTCAAGAGGTTAATACCTCATGGTTTGTCTTTACCACATCTCTATGAGTTTGAAATTACCTGATGGTGAACTCGGCCTGCATTAACTGAAGGTTAAATAGCATCCACTACACACACCTAAGGTATGAAACTTGTTTAAAAACAAAGGTGATGCTTTTGTGTCTCTAAAGGACAGGATGTGTGCAACACCTTCTGGTGTGTGTGTTTGATATTATTATTTAAAAGCAAGCATTGTCCTCCTGGTTACAGACTCTGAGTGACAGTAGAACCAGCACTCTGTGACCTGCTGAGTAATGCCTGCCTTTGGTTAATGAAATATGCTGTGCCTTGTTGGTTTGTTTTTGTAATAACCAGTACCAGGAAGAAATCCAAGAGCTCAATGAAGTAGCAAGACATCGCCCTCGGTCTACTCTAGTGATGGGTATCCAGCAGGAGAACAGACAGATTAGGGAATTGCAACAGGAAAACAAAGGTAAAACATGAATATTCTATCATTTTCAAGCTCCAGCCGGCACCACTGGAGATACTTTTACCACTGATCTTT
This sequence comes from Erpornis zantholeuca, assembly GCA_013400515.1. Taxonomy (NCBI): domain Eukaryota; kingdom Metazoa; phylum Chordata; class Aves; order Passeriformes; family Timaliidae; genus Erpornis; species Erpornis zantholeuca. Next base: position 4,199 of record VZTN01028532.1, read on the forward strand.
TTTCAAAACATAGCTGAAGAAGACATTTTTTCTTCTAATTTCCATTTGTGAGTTTAACTGATCATAATACTGATCATAATTCAAGAGTCCTAAAGTCCAACCTCTGGGACTGATGAACAAAAAGAGAGATTTGGGAAAAATTACTTTTTTAGTCCTTACCTAATGTGCAGCACAAGTGAGGAGATAAATAAAACTTAATTCTGCAATATAGGGATCAGTGTGAAGAAATGTTTAACCACTGCTGAAAATAAGAGGGGAAGTCAGGACAAGTTACGGTGCAAGTACAATTCTTTCTAGAATTCTGTACACTAGGAGTGCACTGTTCCTCCTGCAGAGCCTTAGGTATTCTAACAGTTATGTTCAGCAAAAGATTCCACAATCTTGATTCAGATGAGTCTTGCCTTATATTGGGTCATTTATCCTTTGACTCAGAACAGAAACATTTTTCAACTCTTGTTTTACCAAGATTAAAACAGATCTGTGAACTCCTTCCTGCCTGTTGGGCAGTGTGGCTTGTGGTGGCTGGGGTAAAGCTACTCAGCCACACTGCAGATGGCTTTTGTCAGCCAGAGGGACTGAACAGGAAGTCACACTAACAAAAGACTATTTGTTACTGATCAGGAGTTGTCCCAGGCTGTTCACCATCAAAGCCATTTGCAGAGCCTGTGTAGATCTTATGGTGCAGGGAGAGGGGACACTCAATTACAGGCTTATTTCAGTTTTCTCAAGCTGAAAACCTTATGCATTTTGATTTGTTTCTCTGTGTTAAACTCTTAAATGCATTTGAAATTCTGTTGGCAGAACTGCGCACATCTCTTGAAGAGCACCAGTCTGCTCTGGAACTCATCATGAGCAAGTACAGAGAACAGATGTTTCGATTGCTTATGGCAAGCAAAAAGGATGATCCAAGTATAATAACGAAGTTAAAAGAGCAACATTCCAAGGTAATAACTTCATTGAGGTTTTTTGCTTTGCTTTTTCCTTTGTTTTTTAGTTAACATCTAAGTTTGTAGTGGATCAATTCAAAGCTCACTTCATGTCAATTTTTGTGTCATTGCACTACTAACTAGTCCTAATTTCTGTCATCCACTCCACGCATCACAAACAGGAACCTATCAGGTGAATTAAGTCAACCTTCCCAGCTTTTCAGTTATTGAAACTTTCAGCAGGTAGCCTTTCATTACTGTATTTGCTTAATTTACTTTTATTTCACTTGCATCTTTAAGTCAACTGCCCTGTTACACTGCCAGAGGTTAGTCATATTCAGAGTTTTAGACTGGCTTTAACTTAAGCTTGTGACACCAACAAATAATTAGTAAACTTGTGCTGGTGCAGAGTAGGAGGAACAAGCTTTTTAAGTTCAATATTTAAATGCTTTTTCCCCTAAATATTGTAGATAAATTAAAAAAATTAAAAGTCCTTTTGACCATTGAATAACTGGATGAAGCAGGAAACAAAAGCATATGTTCAGTTATTCAGTGGTCAAAAGGACTTAAATTTTGGGAGAATTCATTATTCTGGGTCACTAACAGGTCTAAACAGGAGCTTTTTAGCAAAGTATTACATTTCATTGAAAATGTAACAATCATTAGAGCAATGCAGCTGTGTAGACAGACATAAGTTCTAAGGGCTTAATAATCTTTGACCTCAGCTAACTTAAGTTTGCAAAGCAAAGTTAGGGTCTGCTTACTGGGAAAGCAAAATTTAAGAATTTGATTCTTTCTTGCCTGCTTACAACATCCTGAGTGTGTAATTAGTGCCATTGGTATGAAGACTATTATTGGATTGGAACTGTATCTTTAACATAAAGTCTTGTAAAATGACAGGTATAGATCACTTTCAACAGAAGCTACCTCAGAATATGGTATAGCATCTGCTCCAGCTTCAGGAGAACCAACACAAGAGGGTAAAATAAAATCCATCCTGAAATGGACTGTGATTTAGGGGCACTTCAATGGAAAAACAAGAAAAAGAAACAAAAAAGAAAAATTAACATCAAAAAAACAACATATATGATTGGAACAGGAGATTTAGGCTTCAACATTTTCATTAAACCTCTTTCTACATGAACACCTGATGAAAAAGATGTATCACCCTTATCCTGACACTTAGGATTTCCGAAATTTCATTAGTTATTCTCTAGGCTTCATATTCAGGAAGAAACAAAATTAAACAATCTTGAAGTACTTTTTAAATACTTCTCTCTTGTTAAGTAAAAAATCCATTATACCCCAGGAGTTAAGCTCCCTGTTCCCAGTAAAGCTGTTTTCCCAAGTGCCAGCTGTTGCTTTAGTGCCTGTTTACAGATTATTACAAGATCATTGATTGCTGCAGATCAAGAAGCACCTCCTTGAAATAGAACAAGAATTTCTTTTGATAGCATATGCAAGAGGAAAGGGTATGTTGGAAGTAGTGACCCTGATCTAAGTGTGCTGTTTGAATTTGCTCAGCTGAAACAAAGCCCTAAAATGGGTGTGGCCATTGTGTACAAAAGGAAGGAGAAAGAGACACAGAGGCTTTCACCTTCATTGCACTCTTTGCTTTTAGCCCATCTAAGTTTTCCACATGTGCCTTCCAGAGCAGAGCCTTCCAGTTTTGTGTTAGGATCTGACCTAACAGCAGTGGCTGTGGAATAGGCCCAAAGTTGTATCGATCCAGAGCATACATGAGCTGGGAAAGCAGGAAGCAGGGAGGACAGCAGTATGTCTGAAACCCACAGCTCGTACCCAGTCCTTCTCAAGGGTACCTCCATGCCTGACCACAGCTTCCTGTCAAGCTAAATTTGGGAGTTCTTAAAAACAAAAAAAGTTTCATGTCATCACCTGCACTGGAAACTGAGAAGAAAATAAAGATTTACAGCAAGTTCTTCCCCGCCCCCTCACATTGAGAGTGGGCATTTATCAACTGCTAAATTATAGCTTGGGCCGTTGGAACGGCAGAGAGGAAAGGGCTGGCGTTTATTTTAGTCAAGGGTATTTGTTTTGGTCAGGTGAGTTTACCATTCCAAGTGAGGCAGTTCTTTGTGCTAGTTTAAAGGCAAGCTGATCATCTGCCAGCTGTATGGACCTCCCATCAAATTCATCATTTAAAGGTGGGATTTAGCTTACTGTCCTTCATTTCAGCCCTCCTGTCCTGCTTTTCCTGTTATTAGCCAATAAATATTGTGGATTTTGTCCAAAGGCCAGGTCAGGCACAACTAGGCTGGCATCACAGCAGAGTTGGAATAAAAGACAAGTTGAAAAATAAAAGCTGCTGGAAATACCATTAAACTGTCTGGCTTAACTGAGCAGCAGTGAATACCAGAGGGGTACAGGCTCCTCATGTAGCATTGCAGGGAAAGGCAGCAGTGACCCTTCTTCCTGAACCTCTGAAGTCCGGAGCCCAGATGAGCTGGAATTGGAGGTGGATCCAAGCAAAAGAATCTCAGCTAGAAAGTGGAGGATGGGTTTGAGTTTTGTAACATGTGACACAGTAAGGATGACCACTGCACCTACTCTGTCCATGGGCTGGTACTGGAGATCAGCTTTCAAACAACTGGAAAGAATGTGGCTTTCCCTGCTGTTCTCAGAGGAGTGGAGTGGTTTTGCATATCCAAAATAACACACATCGTTTCCTGCTGCACAGGAGAGCCTGGTCAGGGCAAGCACAGTACCAACTTGAAGCCATTTGGAGGCTGAGGATCACAGTTGGTTAAGCTTATATCAACTCCCAATGAGAGGGATCACTGTGGGGCAAACAAGGTTTATTTAAATAACCAGGACCACTGTGGCTGCCAACACTGTAAAGTTAGAATTTGTTTTCCAAAATTGATGTCTGTGGTAAAGTCACAGCAGTTAAACCACGTTTGTTTAATGCTTTGCTTTTTTTAATAATGCAGAAAATATATTACTAAATATTGTATCACAGGAGCTGCAGGTGCATGTGGACCAAATTACAGAGATGGCAGCAGTAATGAGAAAAGCCATTGAGGTGGATGAAAGGCACGGCTGCAAAGAGCAGGAGCGCATCACCCAGCTCGAGGTGAGGAGAAAGCTGCAGGGGCACAGATATTAAAGGGCGTAAAGAGCCTCCCAAATGTTTTATGGAGTTACTGTCCCAGTCACTCACTGCTGTTGTTACCCTTGCCTTGTTGGAGCCGGGGAAGCACCACTGCAGCTTAATCTCAAAGAGGGGATGCTTAAAGCCCATCCAAGAGAGCAGGAGCATCACAAACCTCATGTACTCCCTTGGAGAAGATGAAACAGACCTGATTTCAAATCAGTGTTTTACTCCTTATGCATTAGTTTGGAGTAGAGGGGAGGTTTTAACACTTACTCTGATTGCTTTCTGGAGTCCGATTAATGCATTTTTCTCTCTCTGGTTTTAGCAAGAAAACAAAGGCTTGAGAGAAATTCTTCAAATCACTAGAGAATCATTTCTGAACCTGAAGAAAGAGGATGCATCAGAAAGCACGTCCCTGTCAGGATTAGTGACAAGCAGTGATCTGAGCCTGAGGAAAAGCTAAGGACTCTGGGAATCAGCAAGCTTCAGTTGCACACTTAAACCAATCGAGCATCAGGGGGCACTGGTCAAGCACTTGTTACTGAATAGGGCACCAGCAAGAGAATGCATCCAACTCCAGCTCAGTGGCTTTTATACTGTGTAACATAAATTCAGCTGGTATTCTGCAATACCCTCAGTGACAGATTGATTGCCAGATAGATCTAACCTCAGTAGGAAATGGATTAATGCACTTGCTGAATTGCAAATTCTTTTTATATGAACTTGTTTTACAGATAAAAGGTGAGATTTCAAGTAATTTATATAAATTATTGCTCATACAAACTTCAGTGCAACTCTTAGATAATAAAGGTAAGATTTCAACTCTGATCTCTGCCTTAGAAAGTAGCAACTTATGAATATGCTTTGTGCATGATCCACATAGCATTTTTTCCTTTTGTTTTGGTTTTAACAAATTCTCATTTTGTAACAAACCTCTTTGATGGGAGGGGCACACATAAGGATTTCTGTCATTTAGCCTTGGGGTATCCCTTTCAAATATATGGCCAATTCTAAAACATAAGGAATGCTGTTTATCAATAGTTTGGAGTTTTTAAAGGAAACAAGATTCTTTAAAATATGCTCATGAATTGTATTGTGAGAACACAGAAAGAGCTATTCCCTCTTTGTTTTTCTCAGGAACACAGGGAGCAATACAATTTGCCTCAGCGTTTACCTTTAGTAGGGGAAATCCACCTCAGTTCTCTGTCAGTAAGAAGCCAGGAGTCCCATATCTTTCTTCTCCAATTGTCTGCCCAAACTTCCTAAGTGAGGAATGGCAACTGGAAAGCACCCAAGCCGTGGCAGCAGAAAGGGGGGGATGGAGGAAGGAGGAAGCAGCTTCACGGCAGACTTGGCAGCCTGCAATTAATACTCTTCATTTTCCTTTCTCCAATACTAACTAGTCATCAAGAAGGTTTTAAAGTGAGTTAAGCAGAGTGAAAGCTGTCAGCTACAGGAAACTATGGAACTACTGCTGCCACCCACAGTTTAACATTCTGTCTGTTCAATAACCAACCAAGCAACATGAGCTGAGCTGTCCGGAAATCAACCACCACTTAGTCAACTTTGATTCTTAGTGACAACAACTAAGCATCCAACACTTCCAAGTGTGCCAGCTTCAATACAGCTTTCTGTGCCCCAGCACAGCTTCCCTGAGCTCAAGGTAAATGTTCCACAGGCCTAAGGGGGAGCTTTCAGTGTCACTCAGCTGACTAAGGAGCAGCTCAGTACCTTTGTTCTGTTCTCTCTCTTGCTGCTCCTTCCCGTGGAGTTTTTAAGAGGAAAAAAGTGAGAAAGGAGCATTAGCAGGCAGTACATGCTTGTTTTTAGTGAACTGATACATGTGCTGAAAGGACAGGTAAAACAGGTCTCCACATTCTCACAGCCTGCTTTAGAAATGGAGAAGCTGCTGCTTGGCTTCTTGTGAAGCTTAAGAACACACTGAGGACATTCACACACATGAAAAAAAATTATGGCCATTTCCAAGGGGAAATTCTGGGGGAACATTTTAGCTCAAGCACAAAATATTCTTGTCTGCTTTTATATTTTCTGTAAAGCCTCGCCAGTGCTTCTTTCATTTAGATTCTGCATTTCTGCTGTGGCTTGCAAGCTGCTGACTTACCAAAAGCAACATCTTTTTTCACTGGAGTGTTCTGTTGTTGCAAACTCACAAGGAATTTTGGGTTCAGTTGTTGAAGTTCTTGTTTCTAGAAGCATCTTATCAGCCATGCACTGGTGTCAAGAGGCATTTCTATCCATTTGATGCTGAATTCAGCTTCATGACTGACTTCTGGTTTGGCTTCCGAATACCGAAGAGGCTTGTTGGTCTTCGGCAGTGCTTTGAGGTTGCTCTATTATGAAATAATGCTTGATTAGTGTTTATTTTTGTAAATTTAAAAAATGTGACTTAATTTATCTACTCCTAGTCTTCACATTTGATACGTCTCCCCTTTCATTCCCCTGCCCTAATCACTTTAGGATTTTAAAGAGCCTTCACAGTGTGTGGAGTGACTATTTTTCATTGCATACCTGTTATTTTTGTAATGCAGATGGCTTGAAAAGGATTTATGGCTAGAATTGTGTACTGTACAGTAAACTTATTTTGTCAATAAAGTTGACTGAAAACATGGATATCTCCATGATTAAAGTAAGATACTGGGTCTGAGATGAGCCTTGTTGACAACACAAGATAAAAAGAAAGGTAAGCAGTACTGTGCTATGTGGCAGCTGTTCAGCTGAGGGCAGATAAACTAAATTGGGCTGGTTTGTACAACTAAAAGTTTTACACAGCCTTGACTTTTTAACAAGCACATGGGATTAGAAGATTGTTAAAATACAGAACTAAGGGCTCTGTTTTCATGCACAGTGTAGTGGGATCTCTGTGGAAATACCCAAATGCATAGGGAGTTTTCATGTACTTTTTCTGGTTAAAAGAGGAATTTCCAAGTCTGCTATTTGAGTGTAAAACTTGCACTTGTTCTTTTTGGAGAGCCTGAGTCTGAGTGTTCAGGGCACAACTGGTGGTGACTTGGGCCAGGAGAGCATTGTGGTGCTGCTCACAGCATGAGGCCAGAGGGAGGGTGAGACCTTAAAGCTCATCCAATGCCACCCCCAGCCATGGGCAGGGACACCTTCCACTATCCCAGCTTGCTCCAAGCTCCGTCCAACCTGGCCTTGGACACTGCCTGGGATGGGGCAACCACAGCTTGCCTGGACAAGTATTTTGTAATTTTTATCAGTTCTGTGATAAATCAGCTGCACACACCTGTTATCCAGCCATGCTGATAAGACAGCAGAAGTCAACTAAATGCGGGTTTTAGTGGATGCTGTGTGCAAAGTCATTTCTTTGCTTATGGACCACTTAGCACAAGTTGGGCTGAGCAGGGGGGACTGCATTCCTGCTGCCTGCAACCACCTTCCTCTTTCCAGACACTGGGAGCCAGCATGGCCCTTGTATCAGAGAACATCGTTATTTCCCACGTTCAGAAAAAACCTCACCTGACACCTGCCTTAACCAAGTGCCCAGCAAGGAGGGAAACACTTCATCACTGCACTCTTAAAAAAAACATGTGCTGGCAACACTCCTCAGGCACCAGCCAGAGAACAGGCACAGAGGAAATGCACCAACTCCAGCTGCAGTCTCTCCGTGTCCCAAGGTGAAGGTTTACTTTTTTGAAGAATGGCAGACAGTGATTTCCCTGCAGTGTTCTCAGCAGCAGGAATCCCCCAGTCCATACACCTGAGGCTGGCTCTTCCAGCAGTGAGCACCAGTAGAGCTGTTTGTCAGCAGTCAGTTCTCAGAAGCTCAAACAACGCAGCACACCAACGGATGCAGGGTGATCAGCACCTTCCCTTTTCCAATACCACGTTCAGGAACACATTAAACAAATTTATAAATGACTCATCATCTGCAACTCATTACATTCCTGGCTAAGCAAACAGCAGCTGCCTCCTACAGTTCTTTACCTGTGCTTCTTTGCTTCCTGCATATGGCTTTCCCTCTCACCTTCAGCATTCAGGATAAAAAAATCGAATCCAGCTCATTTTGAGCATATTAGATAATTTGTTGTTATACAGTGCTTTTTCTGACGAGGCAGCCTTGTGAAGACCCAGTTCTGAAGCAGGCGGGGAAGTTTTACACAACCCTCTTCTCCTGCCACTCCCTCTCACCCCCAAAATGAGCTTGTTTATTGCTTCGGTTTGAAGTTGACTTCTCCCAGCGTGCAAGGAAGCACAAAGCCCTTCATGCTCAGCAGGAGTCTGCCGCTGCCTGGAGCTGGGGGCTAGAGCAGACAGCGTCTGAGAGCAATAAAATAAATACAAACAACCAGCATCTGTTGAACACACAGAAGCGTTATGAGAGCTGTTGTTTCCAGAGAAAACTCAGACACCCCAGCCTTCTAATCCAGGATGTGGGAGGGACAACATATCCAGATGGACACTGGCAAAATTCAAAGGAATCTGGATATATCAATATGTCAGTGCATTCCAGCCCCTGAGCGAGCACAAGTAACCTAACACAATACTCACCTTGCATACTCAAAGGCTGTGTATTTTATGCTGACTCTTCACTGGATAAACCAACCAGGAGCCAAAGTTCCACTAAAGCTCACCCCAAAAAACACTGCCAAGATCACTGCAGACCTACAGCTGCTGATGGATTGGAAGGCAGAAAGATGAAAAGCTCAAAGGCTCAGTGAAAAATGCACATTTTGCGATGGAGCCTTTCTCTGGAAGGGCTCCCTCTTTTTTTGGAAGCCTTTCCAGATCAAGGACAGCTCTAGGCAACAATAGAAGGGAATCTCAGAATCATAGAAGGGTTTGTACTGCAAGGGACCTTAAAGAGACCTTAAACAGATCTCACCCTGGACCTCAAGAGGTACACAAAAAAAAGCCCTTCAACACTACAGTGGATCAGTTTGTGTATTCTGATCACCACCACTGTTACTCACCGTGGATTATGGAATTATGGAAGACAATTCCTGAACCATCTCTTGGCAGAACTAAAAAGAGGAAAGTCAGGATCTCAGAAAAAAGAGTTCAAAGCCCACTTCTGCTATAGAATTCCTATGTGATCCTGCAGACCAATTTTCAGGCAAGAAGAGGATGACAACCATGCCTTTGTGTTCTCTAGAGCCTCATCTGACAAAGCTCTCAAAAAAAAAGCCTCTCTGGACCACGCGCTTCCCTCAGAGGCTGCACAGAGCACATGCCACATGTCACAGCCTCTGGGTGTCACTGCAACACCAGCCAAGCTCCCCCACCTCAGCCCTTGGCAAGGACTTTTTCAAAGCAAATGCTCTCCTACAAGATCAAAGGCAGAGGCTAAACTGTAAAAGCATCATTGAATTCAAAGAGACCCCTTTAGTTCCAATATTCTTTGAAAAGACATCTTTATTATAAAAGATATAGAAAATTAGAGTTAAACTTGTTTCTTGCACAATGTTAATCGCAGCAGTTATAAAAACCCACCAAGGTAAACATGTTTAAGAGCATTTCTATACCACAGAAGTGTTTGCTGCTTGCCATTATACGTGGCAGAGACATGCTCAGGATCAATGCGGGGAGGACAGGCAGAGACCCAGGGAAGAGCTCCTTGTTTACCCCATGTGCCACACAACAGCACAGGGAAACAAGACCCAAACTGCAGGATTTCAGCCTTGCTTTGCTGTCTGAGGCAGATGGTCCAGCTCCAAACAACGATGGGATTTGTCTCTCTAAACATCAGAAGGGTTGTCACCTCGGACACTGTCTTTGAGCTCTCACCCCTTAAAGAAAAGCCATTTAAAAGTCATTCATTCCTGTCTATGCCAGGGTGTTTTAACTTCCAACCAAGTTCCCAGAGAAAGTTCTTTTGCCAGTTTCCTCAGAAAGAGCTGTTTCTTACAGATTTCCTACCAAGAATTTAAAGTGGTGGCTGAAAGCTTAAGATTCCACCCCTGAGGAATTCCCTCATGGGAGGCTCCATGCAGGCACCTGAGCAGCCACTCACCTCATACAGGCAGGCCTGTGCATTGGCTGCCCCCACTGAAGGTTCAGACACAGGGAGAGGGAGGAAGAGTCACCATAACCTGTGTCAAGGTACAGGATGTGAGACTTGAGCCATCCTTCAGTGCATGACAGACTCCCACTGGAGACCAGGAGGGGGCAAGCACAGGTAAAACAGCCTCAGGTCTGCTTGGGATGAGCCAAAAACACTTTGCTCCAGTTAGCATTTTAAAAATAGCTCTTGGGGATTTTTTTAAGGAAAAGCATAAAGCCACCACAGGAGATTGGTCCCTCATCTGTTTTTATACTACATTCTGCTTTGGGAAGATGCAATTCAAATAGGTAAGGACCACACTCAGTCAGCAAGGTTCCTGGTCAGTATCTTGCTAGCTGAATACTGTTTTCACCCCTTAAAGGCAAAATTAAAAGATGATTAAAAATAAATAATTAGTGTTTCAGCCAACTCCAGGGGAAAAAAATTGCCACTGGCTACAAAGAGCTTATTTACTCTTTTCTTTTATGACAGCACCATGAAAATAGAGACTATACCAGAGCAGAAATAAGACACAGGCTGTTCAGAAAGCAAATAGGAAGACAAACCTCTTGTGTTCTCTTAGCAGTCATCTCTGCACAGATGACCAGCTTACTACAAAACCACCCAAAAGTGAGGGAAAAAGTCTTCTTGTCTCAGACCAGTCCCCATTCCCGAGCCCCACAGCGCCCACCTACAACAGTTAACTCAGTGCAGTTTCAATTCAAGTCACTTAGTTCAGCTTGCAAGGTTCAGTAACACTTCTTGGAAACCAGTGTGTCTGCAGCCACACGTTTTGTACCTGTATTAGAAGGAGATGCTCAGTTCCTGCTGAAAGAACTCCTTGTGTGTACAGTCCTTGTCCCTCTCCTTACAGCTGGAGAGGCTGCCTACCCTTGGGAGCAAGTCAGGCACTGCCTCAGCAGAGGTTTCCACATGCAAGGGAACAATCAGCAGGTCGCTCTGCAAGGCCTGTTTGATATTCCACGTACCCAAACAGCAAAGCAGATCCCACAGGATCAATGGCTGTCCTTGGCCATGAGTACAGGATTCTGCAGCTGGACACCAGCAGGTTGCAGCAGGCAGAGTGTGCCACAGAGGAGTCACAAACAGCATGTAGTGTACTGGACAGGTAACTGCTCTGCCAAGCTGGGCAGACAGCAATCTCTTATTCAGCAGGACAAATTAGCAGTGGTAAATTCTGCACCACTGGCTGGTTGCTGGTAATCATCTCACCATTCCCAGATCCTCCCTCTCCATTCCCACCAGTTATTTGGAAAGTTACAGAAGCAGTGGAGTTCTCTCCCCAGCTGGCTGATCTTTCTGGAAGAACACTTTAATATGCAGCAGCTTGTTGTGGATCCTCTCTCTCAGGGGAGGGATATGATGGCTGGGGTCTAAGACATTGGTGCTTCTGCGCTCCCTTTCCCTCTTCCAGGTGAGATAGGGATGTGGTGGGAAGGGCACCTCGCTCCTCTCCCGGCGGAGCTGCACAGTGACCCCGCTGAGGGCCAGCATGGCCCACACCGACAGAATGATGAAGTCTGGAAAAAGAGACACAGATTCCTGCAGCAAAGCAGAACATTCCTTGCTTTCCTAAGCACAAACACTGAACTAGTTTAGTGACAGAAAGGAATGAAGTATCATCCCCACATCCTCACATGTCCAGAGTGACTCCATGCAGAGGCCAGGACACACATGGAGTTGGGAACAGTCTCTTCACTGTATTAGGCCTTTGATTGCCCACTCTGCAAACACCTCATCAAGCTGCCAGCCCAAGTCTGAGCAGCACCTTTCACAAGGACCCTTGTCACAACACCTTCAGGAAGGTTCCTGCCTTTGAGTCTACTCAGTATTGCTTTTGAAGGACTAGAATTTCTCACGTGGATGTTAAACCTCACACTGTACTGTGTTCTACTTCCATCCCCTTCCTGCCCTCCCTCACTGTTTACAACAGAACCAAAGAGGCAGCAATTCCTCCTTAGAAAGAGAATGAAGTCTCAGGAGGACTCACCATTCCTTTGAAAAGGCACATTGGTGTAGGCTCTGCTGAAGTAATTGTTGAGGACCCTTCTGAGCAGGTCTAAGGTGATGTAAGCAAGGCTTGTGTAGACGTAACAAGAAATGGCCAGGATCACTGTGTAAGAGCCCACTATTCCAGAGGCCAGGATGTTCAGCTAGAAGGAAGAAAAACACAGCTTTAGGAGATTGATGAATACTCTTTATTCCCCACATCCCTAAGACAGTAGAATCATAGAATCATGGAATGGCCTGGATTGAAATGGACCTAAAAGCCCATCCAGTTCCAACCTTCTGACATGGGCAGGGACACCTTCCACTATCCTAGCTTGCTCCAAGCCCCATCCAACCTGGCCTTGGACACTGCCTGGGATGGGGCAACCACAGCTTGCCTGGACAAGTATTTTGTAATTTTTATCAGTTCTGTGATAAATCAGCTGCACACACCTGTTATCCAGCCATGCTGATAAGACAGCAGAAGTCAACTAAATGCAGGTTTTAGTGGATGCTGTGTGCAAAACTACACCAAGTCATTTCTTTGCTTATGGACCACTTAGCACAAGTGGGACAGAACAGGAACTGCCTGCAACTGGCCCTGTGCTGAACTTCACAAAGCTGTGCTAAGTTTTCTGTACATATCCCATGGGACAAGGTTTTGCCTTAAGAAGTCTGCCCCCCGCCTTCTCCCTCCCTCCTTCTGAGGTGACAGCACTGTTACTTACAATTCTTGGGCAACCAATAAAAAGCACTGGAATCATCAAGGCTACACAAGTAAAGGTCACCCAGAACACCACATCATCACGGAAGACCCTGTAGTTTCCTGCCAAGACACCACATTCATCAGTGAGGGAAACATTTCCTTTTTTACAAGTGTTTGGGGGTCAGCTTTTCCCCCCCAAAATTCTGTACTTTCAGAAATACCTGGACTACATTGTTGAAAAGCCCAGCTTTTGAGCTCAAATCCTGACTGTTTAAGATGTATTGGAATAGTTACTCAAGAACAAAAAAACTGTCCCAGTTGAACACAGGTCCTATACTCTGTGCCGGAACAGCAGATCTTGTCCATGGAACAAAGATTTTTGACAATGTACACATTCCTCACCTGGTAAGAGCAAAAAGTACCAGAGTACTGCTGCCTGTGTGGGTTTCTAAGCTAAAAATCTGCATCTGACTCCAGAGTATGGTGCAAATGTAGCCATCACAGCACCACCAGGCACCAAATTCTGGCTTTAGGAAAATTAAATCACTCAAATCCTTCCTTGCTCCCCCTTCTAAGGCCTGTGGATTCACCACCGGGGACAAGCTGACCTCCAGCTGAGTCACTGTTCCACTTTAAGGAAGAGCAACCAGGGACTGCATGGATTGTCACAGAATCATGGCTTCAGTCAAACATAGATAACTAGAAAATGAAAAACTGTCCCACCAAGGGACCTTAAAAAGAAGTTTTGAGATTGAAAATTACAATGAAGTGCAACTCATGATCTGATGTCCCAGAGGGACTCCAGCTCAGCAGGCTTACTGGCTTTTAAGCAATTTATCTACAGCCTTTATGCCTGAAGCCTTCAAATTAGACTGTAGATTTTCTACTGGGATTTGTTCTGGACAGAGAACAAGAGAGTAAGTGCATGCCTGGAGCAGAGCTGGTGTCACAGAGATGGCACGCAATTTAAGTAAGAAGAGTCACCAAGTTCTTTGCAAAATAATCAGTTTCCTTTTCCCCAAGTAGTTTTAATTACAGCACAGCTGAAAGAAAGTTTCAGGTACATCTCTATTCCTCCCAGCACTGGAAAGGGAAAGTTAAACATCCCACTAAGATAAACCAGAGAGTGCCATTCACTCTTGAGCCTTGCAGTGTGCCTGTAGCACAGCAGGAGCACAGCACTCACCAAGCACAGGATTCCAGTGCTTACCTATGGGAGTAAAGAAAAGCGTTGCTGAGAACAGAAATCCCAGCACAAGTCCAATAACTAACATGCAGAGCAGGACAGAGCCAAATCTCCACCAGCTCACAACCAAGAGCAGGCCTCCAATAATTCCAGCCACTGCCGTCAAAATCAGACGCACTGAAAGAGAGAAGAGGAAATTCTAGCATTCTGGAAGCTTCAGTTCCTGCAGTAACATGTTCAGCAGCTTTATTCACATGCTTGTTTGGGTTTTTTCAGTGAGTTTGCATGAGGTAACAAACAAAAGTATCAGAACTTGCTTCATGCACTTCACGTAGATGCCAGCCTGCAGCTGGGGGTGTGCTGCTGCAAGAGTGGCAGCGGGGGGTGGAATGGAGGCTTTGGTACCCTGTACATCCTGAGTTCCCAGGGGGTTCAGGTGGCTACAGCTACTGCACATGTACCAAAAAAGGAATTCTGTGAGGTGGGACAGACAGAGAGAACTAATTCTGTGGGTGCAGACCACCTACTTCCATTTTACACATGAAACCTGCATTTGACCTGAAACAGGTCCATGCACTGTCAAAGTAGGAAGAAAGTATGTTGCAAATTTCCAGAGTTTCCGAACACCTCTGATCTTCCTTGGATAGATACTGAAATTAAATCCAGCTATTAATTCTGCATCACTGTGATGCTGGAAGCAACACTTACTGTGTTGCATATTCAGCTATTACAGCAATCAGAGCTCGAGCACCCAGGCATCACTTTGCTATCCTTCCTGTGGCTGACCAATGGAGATTTTACCTGAGGGATTCATAACGAGAGTTTGGGAAGAGCACAGGGTATCCTGACACATCTACTCACCATCATAACTAAGGCCAGTTACCCTTGTAATGAAAACAAAGAAGATGAATGCTGCGACAATGAAGCCCATGAAGAATAAGTCTAGAGAAGAAGAAAAAAGTATTTAAGCAAACTTCATACCAAGCCCACTTCAGTGGATCTTCAGACATCTTCATGTAACAACAGGGAGGAACACAGCAGCTCACAAAAGGAGAGCCAGACAACACTTTGTTCTGGACAGGGGTGCCCTCAAGCACCACAGATAGTCAAAAATTACATATTTATAGCTATATTGCCCAGCATGCACCCTAGTTCTAGGTTTCTATTCTTTGCATCCCAGAAACTTCCTGCTCTGAGTTTGAATGCTCAGAGCCTGTAAAAGCAAAGCAGTGGACGTAAATGGCACAGCATCACTACCAAGTGCATCTTGGTAGTAACACCACCATTCTAAGTTAGACAGAGTAACATTTGTGAAGTTCTAATGAGACTTATGAGATTAAACATTCAGTACCTGTTTTCCAGAATCTGTGTCCAAAAAAGCAGGTGAAAAGACCAAGAACAGCAAAAGCAGTGAAGAATACTTTGGTAGAGAGTTTACCTACAAGAAGAAAGGCAGGTTTAGTAGAGCATTCCACCTAGTAGTCCCAACAAAGAGATTAATGTACAGTCAGGTTGCTGTCACAAATTTTACTGACAACTTGAGAGCTGCCACTCTGTCAGATCTGCAATGCCTGAACTAACAGCTGTCCTGGTAGGATCTTGAACAGAATATCAAAATAGTCCCAGACTGATTAAGAAATCAAGAGCTTCCTCCCTATTCAAGAGAAGTTTCTGTGAGTAGATGTAACTTGTTTATAATACAGATACAACTTTGCCTGTTGAAATTCTGAAATTCTCTGTTCAGCTTTAAAAAAAGGGACATCCAGTCATGTATAAAAATGAGTGCTATGGGATTAGTGAGCCAGGCAGCAACTATAAGCTTCATCACTGCAGCCTTCACCATTTGTCTCCCTCTCATACATTTGCCATGCAACAAAAATGATCATCAGCTCACCTCTGTCTTCTTGGCAAATTTCTTACCTATATTTAAGCTATTTGCAGAAGTAAAGCACATCTTCCCTGTGCTCTGAATTAGGCTTAGCCTAGGTAATTTGCCTCACGTTGTCACGGGACAACGCTGAGTTTGACAACGGTCACTAGTGTTACAGTATATAAGAAAATAATGAGAACAAATCTTACTTTATGAACCAAATTCTACCAATTATTCATGTCCCTTCTGCATTCATGAGAGTGGCAGCCTTGCTCTGTTTCTGCTCAAATTCCATCATTATATAGCTTTGTACAAAGCAGCGTTACTTGGTAGTCACTCCACTACTGCTGACATTATCTTCATTCTTATTTTAGGTGACTGCCCCCTTTCAAAACACCTGCAGGTTACTGATTCCTGTTAGCACCAGCACAGTTAGGAAAATCTGTCTGGAGCCTAATCTAGTCTGCATCCAGCATCTGCAATCCTACAGATGATTTGAAATGATGCATCCAGTTGACATGGACAAAGTTAGAGTGGCACTACAGCATTCAGAGTTACATTTGTAAGCCACATATTAAACCTCCATTAAGTTAAACCTTGCTAATGGTTCTCCTTAGTCTTCATCATTCTAGACTTTCTGCTCAATCAAGAAGCAGATTTCACCATAAAGTAACAAAATATAAACAGTGTAAAACTAAGATTTCCTGCACACATTAAAAAAATAACCTTAAAGCACAGCCAGCATGTTGGAGCACAACAAGCTGCAGAGGAGTTGGCAAGGACATACAATTCGCAACTTACTGAGGGAAGAGCAGTTATCCACCAGGTCAGCAAAGCTGCAGGCATATGTGTGCACAGGTATGTATGCAGCAGAACTGTTCCAAAGAGGATCCCACACTATGACATTGTAGATCACACCTTGTCCAGGAAGTGAGGAGAAGTAGACATTGGTCTTGTCATCAGCTGTCAGTGTAAGCATCTGGAAAAGGAAGTTATCTGAGCATTAAAGGCTCACAGGATGGAAGCCTCCCCTCCAGCCCTACTGTGTTTTCTGAGAGGGGAGGAGATTCTCCCACTCCTGTGTTTTGCTTCTCCCCATTTTCAGATACAGTTCAGGTTCCCTACCAGCCTACTGACCCAGGTCTGGCCTCTGAGGTAGGCAAGGCTGCCATTCCTCTCCCCAGCAGGGCCAGGGAGCCTACTTATGTCTCCCCTCCAGGAGAATAAGCACAGGGGAGGAGAAAACAAGAGAGCACCACTGCCACATGGCTGGTACCCAGAGCTTCAGGCTCACCTTAATGCCATTGGCTTTGATACTCTGCACCCCAGACATTTTCCGGATGTGGCTCATGAGCACCATCTCAGACAGGTCATTCTCTGGCAGGAAGTACTGGTACACATCATAGCGCAGCCGCCACCGCGAGTTCTGACCAGTCCCCGAATCACAGGAGGGGGGGCTTGCTCCTCTGCAATGAAAAACACATCAGCCCCGTGCCTACACTTAGCATTAGTGTTCAGCAGTTACCTGTCTACAGGATTTGCCTCCACTCTTTAGAGGTGCACACCAGCAGCTAACTCAAAGCTGGACTGTGTTTGTGAGCACAGAGCACCGCCCTGGGACAGGCGGTGTCTGTACTGGTACCTGCCTTTACACTTACAGAGGCTTCCCACAAATTGCCATAACGAAAATTCCAAGAGGCCAAAACAGCCAAAGACCACATTACTGTTTGTTTTCCCATGCAGTTCTGAACACAGTCTTCCCCATTCCATGCCTATCATGTGTGGCACCAGGCACCATTCAGAAAACAATGCCTTTTAACTTGAAGTCTCAAGTTAAACAAAACTCTCGGTTATCATCATGCTTCGGTACTAGTAAAGAAATAAAACTGGCTGTAACACACAATTGCTCCTCAAACAAATTAAGTTGTTACAAGGAATGGAAAGATCCAGTATTTGCTGACTGCTTGCCTTTCTGAAGTTGCATAACCTCCCCCACAAGATGTAACTCTCAACTTTTATCTCTCTCATGCAGTACATCTTCCCCTCCTTCTTCTCCCCATTTACATTTGTTGCAGCAAACAAGATTCCTGCCAGCAGCTGGATGGTTCAGCTGTTATAGCAGGGTCTTGTTTTAGCCTTTTGGCCAAACACAGGACAAAAGGTCTTGCTCAGTGCACCGAAGTTTTCCACATACCTGGTATATCCCAAGTTGGCAGGGGCAAACTTGATGTGTATATCAACCAACGTGTAGTCCAGGTAAATATTTGGATCCACTTCCAAGTCAAATTCTAGATTGCAGCCCCCAGGAACAGGATCTAGAACACAGAAAAGATAACTGCAGTTATGCACTTGCAGGCACTATCTGCTTGCTGAAGGGTTTCAAAGCAGCCTGTGACAGGTCCCCACACATGGTTGACTCCAGTGACTGTAGTGTTGGAGCAGAAGGATACAAGCTCCTGTAAGGCCCTGCACATAGGGCAGGGCAATCCCAAGCACAAACACAGGCTGGGTGGAGAATGGACTGAGAGCAGCCCTGAGGAGAAACACTTGGGGGTGTTGGCTAACGAGAAGCTTGACATGACCCAGCAACATGTGCTCACAGCCCAGACAGCCTCCAGCATCCTGCACACAAGGAGGAGTGGGCAGCAGGGCCAGGGAGGGGGCTCTGCCCCTCTACACTGTCTGGCAAGACCCCAGCCCAACACAAGAAGGATGTGGGCCTGTTGGAGTTAGTCAAAAGGATGACCATGAAGATGATCAGAGGGATGGAGAACCTCTCCTATGAGCAAAGGCTCAGGGTAGGGGTTGTTCAGCCTGGAGAACGCTCTGGGGAGACCTTTGAGCAGTCTTCCCATTCCTGAAGGGAGCCTACAAGAGAGCGGGAGAGGGAACTTTTACAAGGGCCTAGGGGGACAGGACATGGGGGAATGGCTTTAAGCTGAAGGAGGGTAGATTTAGATGGGATATGAGGAAGAAATTGTTCCCTGTGAGGGTGCTGAGGCCCTGGCACAGGCTGCCCAGAGAAGCTGTGGCTGCCCAGCCCTGGCTGGATGGGACTCTGGGCAACCCAGGATAGCAGAAGGAGTCCCTGCCCATGGCAGGGGGGGGAGTGGAACTGGATGATCTTTATGGTCCCCTTCCAATCTAAACAGATTTGTGATTCCATGATGACACGCACAGCAGTTTTCTATTCTAAGGCTTGAGTCATGGCAAGACCATAGAGTATATCCTATACACAACTCACAATTCAGCAGTGACAATAAAAGCTTTTTCAGCCCCATGTCAAAATAACAACTGGTATCTCCATCAGATTTCCACCATGTAAGACTGAATGGTCACCACTTAGTTCCACAGATGACCTGACTAAGCAGAGCGGGCATGCCCATGTCACATACCTTTCTCCATGTAGGGAATGGAGATGGCAGTGCTGAGCACCTGGCCAGCATCCAGGGCGCGCAGGTACCACGTACACACCGTCTGCTCGGGCCGAAGGATGGACACCAGCCCTTTGTCTACCCCAGTTCCTGAGCTGTTCACTGATGGAGTCTGCACAGAAACAAATTATAGAAACAAGCAGTTCTTACTGAGAAGATTTCTATTATATTTTGATAATATCACAGGAGCTCATTCCTGCCACAAACCTGCCAGGCACACACATCAATGCCAGTTACAATAGATCAGGCTCTGCCCAAGATGTCTGTCCAGCTCCATGTGCAGGACCTTGCCCTACTTGGCCTTGCTGAACTACATGAGGTCTGCATAGGCCCACCTTTCAACCCTGTCATGGTCCCTCTGGATGGCATCCTTAGCTGGTGAAAAAAGGGAGGTCTGACACCACATGCCACCTGAGGCTCAGAAATCCAAGTGACAAGTGTAGGACTACTAAAGAGCTGATAATCACAAGCAAGTTGCAGAGAAATCTAGCTAGTAGATCTGGCAATGGATTGACTAGTAAAAATATAAAAAGACTGGCATATCCCTCACAAAAGTTGAGATGGCAGCAAGGAAGTGTTCTGGGCACAAATGTACAGAAAAGCACCTTCCTATTCCACCAGAACAGAGACGACTGTATGACAGCTGCCTTAACACTAGCACTGCCAGATGGTTTTGGAGCAGGCCAGCTACTGACCCAATCCCCAGCACCACCATCCCTTCCAGAACCAGGGCTCTTGAGGACCGATCAGGCAGCAATGACAGTATCACAGTCCCACAGCTGGAACGACCAGTTGACCCGCAGTCACATTTTTAGCATGGAAAGTGGCCAAGGCAGCCACAGTTACTCAAGGCAACACTGCAAGGAAGCACACTGGACCTGGCACAACTTCATATTTCTAGAGGCAAGCCAGGCCTAAAAGCCATACAGCTGCATTTATGCATCACTGCCCTTGGCCTGGTAAGGCCCATTAATGCAGTGAGGATCTGAAGTGGCAGCAGAAGATTCTACCAATGGTAAGCAAAGACTGAAGAGGTGTAACAGCAATGCCTCAGGCCTGTAATCCTGGCTCTTTCAGCAGGACAAGGATGGCTGAGCAGGGTGACTCGTGTTACAGGTCACTCATCTTCTAAGCTTCTCAGGATACTTCTGGGCACCCATTATATACTGATTTCAAAGATGCTGGTGGAGAGAAGGGAACTGGATGGCAGCTGCCAGACCTCCATCTACCACCTTCAGCTTACTCAATGTTCTGTTCAAATACCAGTGAGAGCCTCCCAGCACCACAATAACAACAAAAATCAGTATTTTAGATTAGCCTCAGTTTGTCCCATCATTACTGGGATGCAGTGTGTAGCAGCAGTAATGCTTTTATTGCTGTCTAGAAGTAGCAGCTTTCACTGGAGTACTGCAGAAGAATTTCTCCATGTGTTACCAAAGGAGAATTAGATTCAGGACAAGGAGCTGGGATAACAACACATCATATCTGCAGTGGTTAGATCCAAGCCATGGAAACAGCAGACAACACAATATCCCAAAGTGATTGTGTACAGGGCATCTGGGAAACACTTACACAGATCTGTGTTTAATATGACAAGTTGATGCACAGCAGTCAGTACAGCCATGACAAAAGCACCACTTCCACCCCAAATAAAGAGCCTTGCAACATTTTCAAGCCAGCTCTGAAACTCCTTTAGCATTTAGTCTTTCAAAATAGCAGCGATGATATATAAATCCAAGAAAGGATTTCTGAAGCTACAGTAATACTGTCTAAAAGCCAAGCAGGTAAAAGATACTCATTATTTATACAGCTTCAGTTCAACAGTCCTACATGTACCAGAGCCAAGTCCTTTGTTGAAAGAGAGGCAGCTCTTAACAGAAGTGACACTCTTACCTTATCAAAGGATATCACCACATCACTCTGCTGGGCATGCACTTGAAAAATAACCACAGAGACGTTGCTGGCGATGTTCCTGATTACAGCCTCCACTGCATTGGTCTGGTTAAGTAGCACATTTCTGAATTTTCCCAAGGAGAGCTCAAGAAGACCTGCATCACAAAAAAAGGAAGATACAGGGTTTTTTTTAGTCCAGAGGGAAGCAATTACCAGGGAGGCCTGGAAGTTTCCAGTAGCCCAGTATTAGTCAGCTGGAGCAGAGCAGGATGTTGCTTTGTGCTGCTCTCATCCTGTGAGCTGTACCAAGGCTTCAGAGACTGCTGCACACAGAGCTGTACTTGCAGATACAGGCACAGCCAGAGCACCTGCCCTGCAGCCTGGCACTCACCTGAGCACAGGGGCAGGGCTTCCCACCAGGAGTCAGGATTTGATACAGGCAAGCTCACCTGCTCAGCCAACCAGCCAGCTACACTCCAAAAAGTCAGCAAGAGAAGATACTGAAGGCCACCTGATCTTTGGCAGATACAGGTCAGAATGTTTGTATGAGCCAGCCAACTTGCACAATATCCATCAGACTTTCCTACAGGTCTTTCCTATAGGTGAATTCCTACAGACCATGAGAATTAGAGTCAACTTCAAGAAGACACAGTCAAATCTGTAGTTTATGTACATACATTTACCCACTTTCAGCTATTTTGCATGGGGTTTCTTGCTGCCAAACTGTTTTTATTCATTAGGACTTCTGCATCCCCATTCCTAGACCTAAAAATCTGACTAATTTTCCCTAGACACAACCTAGACCATTTCTTCTTACAATGATCATAACCCCATGATCCACTGTCATTTTAATTTAAATAGAACCACATGACCTAGGGTATAAGATCTTTGAGAATCAGCTTTGGCTTGTCATTCAAGTCCTGCAAGCAAGCCTGGCTTCTCCCTGGCTAGGTTCTGGAGGTACAGAGGATGCCAAGGGAGGAAAGCGAAGCAGCCACAAGATGCTCTTTGGTTGGTGGTTGCAGCCAGACTGCACAATGCCTTCCAGGCTTTTCCCTGAATTCCTCTGCCTGCACACAGTACCCAAACAGACCTCAAACTTACCAAGCCAAAAACCACACACACACACTTCATAGAGGAAGTTGCCTCTGGTGGAAAGGGTTGATACTGCCAAGTACCTTAACACAGAGTCACCAGCAGCACCATCCCAAGGACACTTGCTGATGACACAGGGGGGCTCCCATTCAGAAGGGAGGAGACAGTTTTCTTATCTGAAACTATACCCAGTGCTCTCTAACTGCTTTTCTGTTACTTTTCTCTCTCTCCTGCCAAGAGCTGTCATCATTGGCCAGTTTCTTTGCCTCTTGATATGTAAACAGAGGGAAGCTTCCACCCTCATGCTTCCTCTACTCACTACCCAGTGAAGGAAGGAACTTCAACCCTTACATGCTCACTCCCAAAATTCAATTAATACCAGTACTGCATCACCAATAAAACCCCAGCTAAAATACGGGGGATCATAAACCTTGAAAGGAAAGAAAAATTCTCCATTTTTCTGTTCCATCATCTACCGTTTGTGTTAAGGTAGAAGTTTCTACACCAAATTTTCACACAGTAATTAATGTAAATTTAAAGCTGCAAAAAAAACTTTGTGTATCCTTCAGTTTCTGATTCTTCAGAGTCCCTTGAGGAGCATTCAGATATCCTCAGATCTTTCCTCATTAGCTCAAGTTCTACCAGAAATGCAAGAAGCTGTATGAATGCTACACAAAAGCATTCAGAAGCCACAGACTATACATCTATACACTCAGAAATTTGCTGTGAAAGCTTACAATGCAGCAAAAATATTTTCGTTTGATGTTTAAAACCTTCAGCAGAGCTTCCTGAACCACAAGACATTCACGCTTAGATGTTCTTTTAAGAAAAAAGCTGAAACCATAAACATTCTCTGTGTGATCTACATCAAGGGGAAAGAACTGCATTGCTTTGCCTTGTTTCTCACCTCCACTCTGTACCCATACCCAGGGGCCTCTGCATAAATAAGGACAGATTCATCAGCAAGACACACAGCCACTACTTCAGCATGATCATGAGACTCTAAATGTCAGAGGCACTCTCTCAAGTTTAATTAGCGTGGTGAACTAAGGTATGGTGTTCTATATTGCTTTACTGTTTGCGTAACTGCTCCGAGAACAGCACATGTGATACATTATCCCAAAGTCTGGGCCCAAGAGCAGAGACTCAGTGTGAAAAACAAGAACATCTACACCCATCACACAAGTATTGTTCAGCTTGCCGTTCACGGGCTCCTCAAACCTCACTTCCAGTCAGGCCCAAAAGATGACGAGCACTGCAGAGCAACAGAACCTTCTAGGGAGTTTTTAGAAGAGCTCCACAGCCACAGACCACAGCACCCTTCCAGCCTTCTCCATCTCTCTCATTTGAACAAGTCACTCCTGGTGCACTGAGACAGAAAGGGAAGATGGTGAGCAAGACTAATTGATGAAATTAACCAACTCACAATTCACCAGGCCTATTGCTATAATGAGTTCTCTGGTTCTAATACGAGACAGAGAGCTCAGTCTGGTCAAATATCCTTTGAAGGGCAGACACAAGGACCTCCATGACCACACAGTGCTGGCCACAGCATGCAACCCTCTCCTTTGGGCAAGCTTGATATGCCTGGAGATGGCCCACCAGACACGTCTGCAGGACCAGCAGCACAGTTAACACCACCTCACAAGTGAGAGAGTTGATCCAGCAAGTCAGCAACAGAGACAGGAGCAAAATCCAGGCATCCCAACTTGTTTTATCGCTTCCAACAGCGAAGGTCTGGAAACACTCCAAGGTGCCAGGTTACCCCCTCTTCCTTGCCCTGTAGGAAGAACTGTAGCAGTCACTGCACATCAGAGTAATTTTGGGTTAGATAAGTGAGAGGAACCCCCACTATTACAGAGCTTATCAACTGAACGGATGCTCAGAGGAAGTCGGCATTGCTGAAACTGAGCAGCAGCAGAGCAAAGATGGAGCACTGAGCATATATTCCTCCATATCCAGTACCAGCACCAGAACTGGAGCACAAATAGTCCTGGGTCCAGAACTGATGAACAGAGGCAAACAGCCCACTCTGTCACCCTGCACTATCTTTTCTCTCACGTGAAGGGCAAAACCCGTAAAGACAGCAAAGAAACAGAACCTCCTGGAGCTCTTCTGAGATCAAAAGTCCTTATTCCTAACTGTAAACAACAAGACAATCCATTCCAGAGCCTCTGCACTCGTTATCCCTTCCCTGTGACACACAGTTTCCCCAACAGGCAACACCCAGCTTGAACAGTTTCCATTGTGCTGATTCAGTGCCAAGCTCTTGGCTCCTCTGATGCTTTGAGTAAACCACATTTCCAGCTCCAATAGCCAAGTGCAACTCCCCACGACCACCGAGCAGTTAACCACACGGGGTTCTGATTACATCTAGCAGTCCAATTTCCAGTAAGAAACACAACTGTAGAAATGCCACTGCTGCCCATACAGAACAGTCTTCACCTACAGAGCCATGCTCAAACATGATGCTTCCCTCAGAGAGAAAAAAACCACATTTCTGCTGCGTGCTGAGCACCTCGCAGTTAATATGCAGAACAACCTGATGTAAGCAAGGAGTTAAGGAGAAATTTCTAGTGCAGGGTGTATAATAACAAGTAGTCACATGAAGACATTTAATGAAGATGAAGTGCAAGCTCAGACTGACAACCAGTTCGAGTAAGAAAAACATTAGCATACAGTTACTTAACAGAATAAAGCCTGCAGCCATGTCCTATCAAACCTGTAAAGCCACACAGACACAGATGATGGGAGAGCCCTGCTACAAGGTCTCTGTCTTCCCACACTACTGAACCCCCCAAAAAAGACAGCATCCCTCCCATTCCCAAAAGAAGCAGGAACATTTCTGAAAGCTTCTGAACTTTGTGTGTATACTGAAGCTTATGCTTAGAAGAGCTCAATGCTTAAGGCAGATGACACCGTACAATGCGGCTTGACACCATCTACACCATCCCAGAAGACTGTTCTGTTCACCAGGCTAGAGATCTTTACAGCCTGAAAAGTGAGAGAAGAGTTTTGTGTGAACCTCTGATTATAAAGTATCAGACCTGCATAGACTAAACAGCTGCCACAAACAAGTTTCACCCAGATAAGCTCCCTTCACAAAAGCACTGCTCAGCCCTGATTACACTATAAAGTCACTTTAGTTTTTCCAACACAAAACAGCCTGGTTTGGATGTAGCAAACACAGCCAGTAGAATTCCTCCTCGGGAAGACAGAGCTCCCTGGAAGGCAACAAACACAGTATATAAAACACTTCTGCACACAGACCAAGTTTGAAGAGCTGCAGCCCATCAGAAGCCCAGAGAGGTAACACAGGCCATCATGCAAAGATTTTACTGATCAGCACTTTTAAAATGAAGCAGGATCTTCAAGGACAGGAGTTAGCAGAGCCCATCCTTGCAAAGTGGGCATCCACAGCTGAATAACCACAAGACAATTTCAAGTCAGTGAACCATTAAGCAAGTGGCCTTGTTTAAAGAGTGCAATGATCAGCTAGACTCTGGTACACAAATTACACAGGTTATTAGCTTTTCACGAGGGATATACTTTCCCCCTCCACCCTCAATCCTGCAAGAAAAAACAGCAACAGGTTCCTTCAAGGCAAAGCAGTTTGCTTAGTCTCATAGTTGCTTTGCCTTTTTACATATTGTAAAAAAATTACTCAACACATGACCCATTTTCATTAAGTCCAGGAGACAAACTACTTGTCAGCATCCTTTAATATAAACATTAAGGTCTGAGAACTCTGAGCCTTCATTCTCACACCATCTTGCCACCATCAGGTGCCCAGCCAAAGCTTCTAGGTCCTGCAAAAACCGGGAATACTTGGGTCTCCGTTAGGCATCTCTCTTGGGCATAAGATTTAGGCTGAGAGAAGCCTTCCACACCCGGGACTGGTTCCAAATGCTGTCCTGCAGCCCTGCAAAGTATCCCAAGAGTCCCCTTCGGGACATTTAAGCTTCATTCATTCAAAGCCAGGTTGGGTGGGGCATTGAGCAACCTGGTCTAATGGAAGGTGTCCCTGCCCGGGCAGGGGGAGTTGAAATGAGATGAGGTCCCAAAGCATTCTATGATTAGAAGCAAGTATAAAAATAAAGCAAAACTAAGGGGAGGAGGCTTTTATCAGCCCTAATATGAAGGACTGCTTGCTTATCTCTGAATTATCTCTGAGAGGAAACTGTTTATTTTTTCCTTTATTTGAACAGATAAGAGTTTAAAAAGAAAAAAAAAAAAAAGTGACTGTAAATCTTCCAAAAGTATACTTATTATAGCACACTTAACTCTGGGCTCCTATTTTAGTCACATGCAGGAACACGTGGAAATTACAAAAACAGCCTACGCCAAATAAAATCAGGTTACATCAGTACAGACAACAAGTAACTTTAGGAATCAAGCTGCAAATTGTAGGTTTTGCTCCTTTTCCCAGTTTTATAGTGACAGTGGTGTTCAACCCACCATCCACTAGGGGTGGTGGGAATCAATGACCACCTGTACATGGCTGGGGGAAAAAAAAACCCAACCAAACAAAAACAAACCTACTTTTACCATGTTCCCTTTGCCATGTAAACTCATGTTCATAGGTAGCGAATGCCACCTTGCTTCTGTACAACGAAACCAGCCCTACACCAGCCCCATCAGCTGCGCCGCATCCCCGCAACGGCGCGGTTAAAATGATTCCGAATTACCTATGGAAGACTTAAAATTAGGCCGTTCGTAGCAATTAAGGTGTAAAAAAAAATAATAAAAAAAGCGGAGGGGGGGGAAGGGGGAAAAAAAGAGGGTGGTTCTTCTTATCCGCATGAAAGATTAAGATAACCATGAATACACCCAGCGTTTCTGCGGCGCCGCAGGGAGCCTTGATCCGCACTCCTGCTCATCCCTCCGGACAGCGGCAGGTTGTGCCGCCGGCACCGGGGACACCCCAAGAGGCTCTGCAGTCGCAGCAAGCCCTGTGCCGCTGGACATTAACCCGGGCACAGCCTCGCAGTTCCCGGTACGCGCCGCGCTCCTCCGGCCGCTTAATGGCGGCCACAGCCCCAAGCGCCCCCCCGCTCCGGCTCACGCCGCCCTCACCTGAAGCTCCGCCATAGCGCAGGACCCCCAGGAGCAGCAGGAACAGCGCAGGGTGAGGAGAGACCCGCATGGCGCTGCGGAGGGAACGGGGAAAGGGGGCTGAGGCTGGGGAAGGGCCGGGCAGCTGGGGCGGGGCGGGGCGGACGCTGGGGGCGGGGCGCAGGCGGGGCCCGCCGGCAGGGGTCGCTCCCGCCCCCTCAGGCACCTGCGTGAGGGCCCTGCCGGGAAGGGCGGTGGTGGTGCGGTGGGGAAGCGCTCGGCCGCGGTAGCAGCTGCCAACTCCTAAAAATGCGCGGCGGGGCTTGGACCAGCAGTTTGGGACTTGGGATTTTAATTTAGGAGCGTTAAGAAACCCCGCCTCCCGGCTTGCATGCGCAGGCTAACAAAATCCTCACTCAAGCGTGCCGTCGGGAAAACGCTGTGGGAGGATTCGTTTGTATCGTTGCTGCACCCACAGCATCAGTGACAAGGCTACAGTGGTTATTTACAAGGGCATGTGGTGATAGGATAAGAGAAATGTCTCCAAACTGACAGAGATTAGGTTTAGATTGGATATTAGGAAGAAATTCTTCCCTGTGAGGATGCTGAGGCCCTGGCACAGAGAAGCTGTGTCTGCCCCATCCCTGGAAGTGTCCAAGGCCAGGTTGGATGTGGCTCTGAGCAACCTGGGATAGTGGAAGGTGTCCCAGCCCGTGGCAGAAGGTTGGAAAGAGATGGTCTCTAAGGTCCACCTGGGGGAAGGCTGGCATTGTACCCAGCTGTCAGAGATGAGGAAGACAAGCACATACTGACTGGCACGAATGGCATTTATTCTCCAACCCCTGGGCACGGAGACCGGATGCTGGCTCTAATTTGGCTTGTTGGGAACACAACACTCCGGCTTTTCCCTGCTAAACGTGATGCCTGCTCAGATCAGGGCTGAAGTGGAGCTCCTGAACGCCGCTGCTGCCTTCAGCTGGGATCAGAGCGACAGCTGCACAGCAAAAGCTGCCCACCCCGTGGCAGTAACAGAATCACTTAGGTTGGAAAAGACCTCTGAGATCATAAAGTTCAACCTGTGACTGAACACCACCGTGTCAACCAGACCGTGGCGCTGGGTGCCGAGTCCAATCTTTCCTTAAACACCTGCAGGGACGGTGACTCTAGCGCCTCCCTGGGCAGCCCCTTCCAATGTCCGATCCCCTTTCCGTGAATGAATTCTCCCTGGTGTCCAACCGCTCCTCCCGGCCGGCAGGCGGCGCGCGCGCCCCGCGTGCCCNGGCGGGCATGCTGCGCGGGCGGGGGTGCGCCGTGAGCCGGAGGTGGCTGTCGCGGTGGGGCAGAGTGATTAACGTAGTGTTAATTTGTGCCGGCAGCTCGCGGACCAGTTCTGTAACGCCATCGGAGTGCTGCAGCAGTGCGGCCCCCCGGCCTCCTTCAGCAACATCCAGACGGCCATAAACAAGGATCAGCCCGTGAACCCCACGGAAGGTGAGTCCTGTTTCCCGCGTCTCCTAAATGCGAACGTGCTTTGGTGGAGTGTGCTCAGGAATGCAAAACCCGGGCTCGGTAAAGAATTCCTCCCGTAGCCGGTGGAGTGGAGTGATGGAGGTTAAGTCGTGAATGGGTGTCGGTTGCACTTTCTGCATAACATTGTGACAGCAGAGTTGTGCTTGTTTCTAATAATTCCCTGAGTGATTGCCTGAGTTGTGCTGTGCTTTGTGCAGAGTATGCCCAGCTGTTCGCAGCTCTGATCGCTCGCACTGCCAAGGACATCGATGTTCTCATAGATTCCCTACCCAGTGAAGAATCCACAGCAGCTTTGCAGGTAAGAGTTTTCCTAATTACAATATCAGAACACTTCTGAAGGCAAACATCCTCCTTTTTTTAAACACATTTTTTTCATCTCTAGGCCACGTCATCGTTGAAAAATGATTTTAAAACAAACCTAAATTTTTCATGAGGGTATGCTGTGAGTACTTTGTAGGCTTAGTGGAAATACTGAACTTGCATCTAGTTCTAAATAAGATTATACTCAGGGACAGTATTTTAAAGTTAGTTTTCTGCTAGAATGTAAAAAAAAAAAAAAAGGTGGTTTTATCACACCACCACTATACTGGAAACTGCTCACTTTTTTTTTTCTCATATATTAACAGAACAGATGAAACAGTACTGATACTTTGTGCATCGTTTTATTAAATTTTTCCCCTTGGATAATATTTAATATTTTCTCACATTTCATTTTGTAGCTGCAGAACCATCACTTTACAGAAGTCTTTTGTTCTTCCACATTGTTTCTGGTTAAAGAGTTTGCAGGGTGTCCTTTAGGTGCTTCAGCTCTGTCACAAAATAATACCACTTTTCAGTAACATGAAGTCTTTCTTTGAACCAGCCAAACTTGGTTTTTATTTGTTTTTTCCTGTTATTTCACAGATTTTACCTATTAAAACCATCTTTTTTTATTTCTCTTCTTGACTCTTAACGGCTGGATTTACATCAAGTATTTTCTTTTTGGAATGCATACAGGATGTAGAGTGCTGTTTCCCTGACAAACCTGATGATGACTTTTAAGATCACCTGAAGGTTTTAAACCTGCATTGATCATTTACAAGTGTTTTACAAAAGATTAACACTGAATGGGCCAAATAGAAATGACTTGACAATGGCATCAGTTTGTTTTAAACAGAGGAGGCTAAATTTGGAAACTTCGCTGTTCACAGTAATTGCTGAACATGCTAATTTGGCTCGTTAACACTAGCATAATTTCATGTAAGTGCAATTTTAATAGCTGAAGATAGAATATCTGCTGCAGACAAATTCCAGTTTCTTCAATGACTGAGCAGGGTCTGATCAAAGTGGCAGCTGATGTGGGTAAAGCAGGGTGCTCCAGAAGGAGGAGCTGGTTATCTGGTAGGGATATGCTTTCCTTAGAGGTGATACTTCAACAGTTTCTTGGTGTATTAATGAAGAACTTCATGTCACAAAAACTTCTGTCTGGTGTGGTTTTAAGATAAATTAGCTTGGATTCCATCACTTGGATCCCAGTTTTGATTTTTATTTTCTGTTGCTTAATTTGGTGCAGTATTAAATATTCTGTTAGTCTTCAAAGAAACGGTGTTGAAGGTGCTTGAAACACTCTCAAATGTGCAGTATAGGTTTTGCTGAGAAGTGGTAGGTAATACTTGGTTAATGGAAATGTACTTAGGCTGATCTGTTTTTTTTACAACTAAAGTTGTCTTGGTGTATATTTCAGATCTGAGTCTTGTCTTAAATGATAAAAGGAGCTGCTACACGAATGCTCAGCACAATTTACCTGCCCCTTTTGAGTTCCCTTTTGGTTAAGTTGACAGTACAAATTCTGGTCTAATCTGTGAATTAGCTGTAGTCAACTATTAAACAACTGAAACTGAAGTCACTGAGCTCCATTCTAAGCTTCAGTCTTTCACCTTTGCCACCTTCCTTCTCTGACCCTCCCTCCTCCCTCTTACATTAACCCTTACATTAAATCCTTCACTCTTACATTAACCTTCATTAAAGACATAGGTCCTGCAGAACACAAGTTGAAGATCTGAATAGAATTTGCCACCTTCTTCAAGCAGGACTTCATAAGGACCTGTATAACTACTTTAAAAAAAAATACCAGTTTGAAACTATTTTGCTTTGCCTTTTCTGTTATTCAATTAGAACAAGTTTTAGTCAATCTAAATTTGGTAAATATTTTAAAGTATTGAAATATTTTGAAGTTAAAATGTTTTATTTCACTATATTTTGTCTAACTGAAAAGCAGTTTGATACTGAAGAGGTTAAATAATACAGTTTCATCTGAAAGATGCTATTTAATGAAAGGTTTAAATTAAGTTCTGCAGCATAGAGATCCTTTCATTAGAGGATAACTATGCCTCATAAGAAAAGTTGTACTGAGCCAAGAGTCATAGCATGAAAGAAGCTAAAATTCCTATTTGGTTTGTTTTGGTGTTATTCCTTGTGGATATGCACTGGTTTAGGCTTCAAGCTGTACTGAGTTGCTCTGAAAATGCTAGAATATGATTGAGGGGCTAAAAGAGAATCTTTCTCTTTCTAGGGAACACCAGCTATTCCCTCAGCGTTCTTGAGTAGCAAAGTCACTTCAGGTTCTGTTGAAGATCCTTGCTTTTCCCTGTTGCCTAATATCAAAAGAGGAAACTCTTGCAAGTGTTAAAATAGTAAAATAAAAAACAGGCCTTTAGTGGAAGCTTCCAGGTGTCCCGATGGTCCTGGGCACACCCAGCATTAGATTTCTACAATTTTATAACTTTAACAAATTAGCATATCTAATAAATACTATCCAATTAAAATAGTAGTTGGTTAGGTAGTTTTCCCTGGGTTCTGCCACACTGGAGTTGTTCCACGGGCTTCTTTGCCCCATTTCTTGTGTCTTCTCAGATTCTGGTTCGATAACAAAACGTCCTTGTCAGGCTTCTTCTTTTTAAGAATAAGACTAAACAGAATTCCAAGTATGCATTAGAAGGGTTAGCTTATTGTTTTAAAGGGAAAGGGTAGGAAAAATACTAGGACTATGTAATAATAGCCTGGAGAGGTACGAATATATGAAAAATACATAAAAAGCCAAAATCTTTGGGCATCATGCCGGTTTTACTTTGAAGGCTGCGAGCCTGTATCGGCTGGAGGAGGAGAACCACGAGGCGGCGGCGCGGCTGGAGGAGGTCGTGTACCGCGGGGATATGCTGCTCGAGAAGATCCAGAGCGCGCTGGCCGACATCGCCCAGTCGCAGCTGAAGACGCGGAGCGGCACCCACAGCCAGCCCCTGCCCGACTCGTAGCGCCAGGGGGCAGCGCGGCCCAGCCCAAGAGCCTCGGGAACGCCTCTGGATGCACCGGGAATGGAACGCCCGGCCCGGCCCTCCCGCGGGGCTGCCCCGCGCTCTGCTCCGCGTCGGGAGCAGCGGCTTTGGCACAGCTCGGCTGTGGGTTTTGTGTGAGAAACGCTTCTACAGGGGCTCTGTTCCGGATCTGTGTGGATATGATGTGTGTTTCCTTGACTTAAAACGAGATTTCTGTTCACAAATATGACTTCAATCGAATTTGTTACATATTAGGAGTATTTGTATAAGTTAATCCCATTATGGTCATGGTATGTTTTTTTGTAAGCCTCAGACACATTTGAGTTGGCCAGAGTTCCCTGGAGACAGTGCTGTGATTGCAGTGATGGTCATCTGTTTTAATTAACAGCACTGATAATTAAACATTTGTGTTGTTCTTTGGCTGGTTTACCACCCTTTGCAGAGCATGTGAAAGGATAAGTAAACTCTGATGTTTGCAGAGTGATTGTTCTTGTCACTGGCATCGCATTTACGAAGAAATAAACCTGCAGGTGTCTGGTATTGACATTTATTATTGTTTGTAACTCACAAATGAGCCTTTGACTCCATTGTTGTCACTGACACAGTTGCTCTTACTTGCTTGTGCTACTTCTTTGCTTTTGCTGATACTTTGTATTCTCTTGGCAACTGGTGAGTGCCTCTAAAGCAGGCAGTGGTGAGGAAGCATTGGGTGACTGGGTAAAAATCAGCAGTGAGAAAACTGAAAATAGCTTGTTACGTAAAGTTGCTTTTCAGTGTAAGCAGTGGCTGCCACATGAATGCTGTGATCATAAGTAGCAAGATTCCCATTGCCCCCAAGGTGCTCTACAGAGCACACACTCAATGACTGAATGAGTTTTTGCTCTTTGTTGTAGGACTATAGAAATACCAGTATCTCTTCTGATATTTAAAATAAAACCCTTACACCAAACCAGCAGGTAATGTAGAGTTCAAAGCATGAACTTGGGGTTAAACTTGGTATTTTCTGTTGTTTTGTGTTACCAGCCTTGTTGTTGCAGGTTGTTTTTTGTTGCCACAGAACATCTGCTCATTTCCTGATCAAAACCACCCATTTCTATATATTGAATACACTGTCATTCACTTAAAAGTTACACATGTTGCTATTGCATCCAGACAAATAAGAGCAATTCAAAAATGCCTTTAGCATGCTGATCCTTAAGGAATTAGATGCAGCCTCTCACTTGCCTGCCCCAGTGAACAAGTGTAGCACAGCACAGTGTTTTGAGACTTAAAGAAGACAAAGCTGTTCCTACCTCTAACAAATACTAAATCCATAAGTACTTAATGAGACTGGTATTTCATTGCTTAATAATATTTTATGAAATGTGTATATCTGTAGTCATAAATTTTGTCTGCTCTTGTGAAGCTCTTGCACTATCAGATTCTGCAGAAGGAAAAAAGATTGGAGGGTGAACAGGCTACAGTACACCCCCAGGCCTGTAACAGTTTATCAAGCCACATGTTCTTTATTTCTTATGCCATGTCCTGGGGAAGCTTGAGAGACCAGATTTTCATGTGAAGTCAGTCAGGGAGCCTGTTCTTTGGTTTTTCCTGGAAAAATTACATCCAGTGCATCTCAAGATGGTTGGGATTAGGGTGGGGTGAATTTTTGTTGTTTGCTTGCTTTTTGAACTAGTGGACTCTAAAACAGGGAAAAGTTTGGGCTTTGTGGATTTCTTTTTTTTTTTTTTGCGGTGTCTTAAATAGGGATTTGTATGTTGCTGGAAAAGGGGTTTGATCTTCGTTGTAGATACTCTCTTACAGATTGACGTGCATCACCTCACACTTGTTAACATGGGAACTGTGGGGACCGTGTACATCTTCAGGAACCACAGTTCTTTTCATTTCATAGCCTTCTATTTTTTCATATTTGAAAACTGCTGTATTTCTGCAGCTCAATATTGCCTAACTGTGAAAGCTCTTTCTTCTAGTTGCTGTTTAAGCATCAAACAGGTAGTCACACTTGGAAGTAAACCTTAACCAGAGGTATAAATAAGCTCCCTCATAAGTATGTTTGATGTTTCAATACTTCAGCTGTTATAGGTTTTCACCTGCTCTTTCACAGTCTGCAGCTTGGTCAGCAAGGTGTGCATCTTCTGGTGGGTCTGAAACAAAAACAGCGGGAAAACATTGATTTGCTTCAGCTGTCTAATGGACAGTGCATTAGTTTGGAGCCTGGAGATGTGGATTCCTTTGCTCTCTAGCATGTGCTGATTTGATTGGGGTTTGAACATCTGTTCAGAGCACGCTGTGTCATGGTAGTGATGTCCTTGTACTCAGGCAAGAATTGTAGGGCATGCAGGATTACTGGGTCTGTGTCATTTATAACACTCCTGCTTTCAGTACATTAGAAAAAGCAGGGGAATCACAAAATGGAATGGGACCTTTTAAAGCTCATCTCATTCCAGCCCCCTGCCATGGCCAGGGGCACTTTCCGCTATCAAAAGTTGCTCACAGCCCCATCCGACTTGGTCTTGGGCACTTTGAGGGATGGGGTAGCCACAGCTTCTCTGGGCAACCTGTGCCAGGGCCTCAGCACCACTCTGAGAATAAAGAATTTCTTCTTCATATCCAATCTAAACCTTCTCTCTGTAGCTTTAGAGTCATTGCCCCTTGTCCTGTCACTCCAGGCCCTTGTCAAGAGTCTCTCTGCATCTCTCCTGTGGGCTCCCTTCAGTCACTGCAAGGCCTCCATGAGGTCACCCCAAAGCCTTCTCTTCTCCAGGCTGAACAATCTCAATTCCCTCAGCCTTTCCTCACAGCAGAGCTGCTCCATGCCTCTGATGCCCTTGGTGTCCCTGCTCTGGACTGGCTCCAGCAGCTCCCTGTCCTTCCTATGCTGGGCTCAGGGCTGGATGCAGCCCTGCAGGGGGGTCTTAGCAGAGCAGGGCAGAGGGGCAGAATCCCCCCTCCCCTGCTGCCCTGGGGTTCTGGGTCCCAGCACACGGCTGGGGCAGGGCCAGCTCTCACCCACAGCACCTCCAAGTCCTTCTGGCAGCGCTGCTCCATCTGCTCATCCCCAGCCTGTGTGGCATTGTGTTTTGCCTGAGAAGCCTTGACTGCCTCCCAAACTGGAGAGAGGGGGGTGGGGGGAGAACAAATCCGACACAGCAGCTGGTAACAAACGTATCAGGTTACCTTCGAGAGAGCTGTGGAAGGAAGCTTTGATTGAGACAAAAGAATAGAGGGACGTAAAGCAAGTGGGAAGAAAACAAAAGTATTGGGCAATGGTTCTTCGTGTTTTGTGGACAAGGAGTACTGCCCAGTGAACAAATTGTGCTTTGAAGAAAGATAGTACAGAGCAGAGTGGAAAATTCCATTGAAAAACAATCTCAACCACTTCAAATGAGCAGGAGCATCTCATGCTGGGAATCCATACAGCCCCACTGGCAAAGATGTTGGAATCAATTTAGTAAATATAAGCAAATGATCAAAGCCGAGTCTTCTTTACTATAAACAAGCATGCTTGGAGGAAAGGAACACCTCACAGCAGATGTTCTCTTTTTCAGATATGAGAATACAGAGAAATTCATACACTTGTTTTTCAAGATACTGGGAAAAGTACATTAACATTATTTTAGCTTAATGTGTATATGGACTTAATCTTGGCTTCTATTGCAGATGATCTTGGAAGATCTGGGAGCTTCTGCTGTGTGTGGCATGGGAAAAGTGTCTTGGCCATCCCCACAGACTTGATACTAAAAGGTTTTGGTAGTTAGTGTAATACAGGCCGGAGACTGGCAGGCTGGAGAGCAGCTGTGCTCAGATGGAGCTCAGGGCCTTGGCACACAGCAGGCTGAGCATGAGCCAGCAGCTGGCCCTAGGAATACAACGGGCCAGCAGCATCCTGGGCTGTGTTAGTGGGAGCACAGCCAGGAGATCGAGGAAAGTGATCACTTCCCTGCTCAGCACGTGTTAAAGTGCACCTAGAACACTCCCTACAGCTGTGGGCCCCCAGGGTCAGCATGGGCTGGAGCACATCCCCCATGAGGGGAGCTAGGCTGGGAAAAGGGATGGCTTTGGGGACACCTAACAGCAGCCTGCCTACACCTCTGGGGGCTTATGAAAAGACAGGGCCAGGCTGTTCACAGTGGAGCTTGGCAGGAGGAGGATAGTGGTGGACAGAGATTGAAACAACAAAGGTTCAGACTGGTCACAAGGAAAAGATTTTTCAACATCAGGACAAGTAAATTTTGCAACATGGTCTCCAGAGAAGCTGAAAATCCTGGGAGGTTTTTCAAGACTTGGCTGCTTAAAGCTCTGACCAACCTCATCTGATCTCCCAGCTGACTGACCTCTGCTCAGGAGGTAGGATTAGACACCACCTGAGGTTCCTCCTCTTGATCCCATGGATACAGGACACACACAGAGCTTCAGAAAGAACCAACAAAGTGTTAAGAAATGTTTTCTCCCCATTACAGAAAGGCAGATCTGGAGGGCAGAAAACTTGAGGTATCTCATATCAGCCTCATTCCTATTGATGAGACTTTGTGATGTGCTGGGAGGCCACTGACTTGACCTTATGTGTGGTGTGAAATTCCACGCTCTAGCGACCCAAGTTTCCAACAGGTGCCCTTGGAGAGTGTGATATGCAAAATCCACATCCTACACTTAGAGAAAATTGATCTGTCAGATGATGCTGACTCACTGTTAGACAAAGGCAGACTCCTCTACAGAAAGAAATTGTATTTGTATTTTACATAGCTTGTTATGTAGTTGTACATAAGAAATAATGATAGCCCAATTTTCAGGCATCAAACCTGGGGCTAGAGCAAAAGTTTTATTCTAGCTTTTTATTTAAGATCTATGGAAGAAAGCTTGAATGACTTTTATTGAGTTAAAAACAAATTATTGATTGACTGACACTAACTTTTTACCTGTAACCCATGTTCTAGCAACAAAGAGCACAGAAAACAAAGTGCCAACTTTTTTTCACATTTCATTTATGTCAGGCACGTTTTAGGTACTTGCAGTAAGTGGCATCCACAGTGGAAATGATCTTCAGGAATTTTCTGTCTGTTTCAATGTTCTTAGTGTAACGTGCTTTGAAGGAGTGCAGGTTGACAATGACTACATGCTGTTTGTGTACACTTAGACGCAGGTTTTATGTTTATTTTTGTTTCTCAGAAAGCCTTGCAGGAAACCTCACTTCTTCACTCCAGCTAGACCAGGAATTTTATATTCTTGCTGCTGCTGTACTCAACCAGCATGGACAAGTAGCTGAACACATTCACCTCCTGCTCTGGGCACAAAGGATTGTCTATTTTACAGCTGTTTACACCAGCACCATGTTTCTTCTGAATTTCTGTTTATACCTGACACTCAAGAAGCATAACACAACAGTGCAAACAGTTTGCCACTGACCATTTTAACTTGATATTCGCTTACTGTAAATATTACTTGGGTCCTGGGTTTAGCCTCTTACATGCTTCACTGAAGGCCTAAATGAATTAATTTTGTGAAGTGGAAATTTGTAGCTGAGTAAGGACTGTGTAATTTGGCTCTCAGACATCCTTTCTCCACCCTGCCCACTTGAAAAGAGAAGATTGGAATAAAAGCCCTCTTTCAAGAAAAAAATGTACTCCATTCTATGGCTGTGTGGGATAGCAATTAAATGCACATAAACTTTCCACAAGTGCTAGAGAAAAATCCCAATTGTTTTCTCAAGCTATGATCCAAGAGAGAGAAGTGATATTCATGAAAAGAAAGCACAAGACCTTTGAAGCTAAGAGCTCAAAAGAAGGGGGCTCTTACACCTGAGACTGTGGAGGTGGGGCTTCTGCAGGAGTTTCTCTGGTGCTTTCTCCAGGTATTGCAGAATGATGAATAGAAAAAAGTAACAGTTTATGTGCTTGGTGTTTTCCACTGGGAAAAACAGGGGCAGGTAGATTTTATTTCAGCGCTGAAGAAGGTGATTGTAGAAGGAAAAATGTCAGGGCAGTCAGGGTATAATTGTTCCCAACCTAGTGAACCTTGCTGAAAAGAAAAAAACCTGGTTCCCTCTCTCTGTTTTTTTCCCAGAGGTGTCAGAAAAAGTGTGGGTTCTAGCAGTCAGCCTGCCATTTTATTTTGAATGCTCATGTCAGCAAACAATATAAGCAAGGATTAATTCTGAAAACTGGTTAGTGTTCAGATAAACTGCTCTGCATGTGCCAGTGAGCACCCTGGGTCTTTACTGGACTTGGGATTGAAAGCACAGCTTTGGCAATGGAAGTTTTCCCTTGGTGGTGTTTAAAAACAGCAAGAGGCTGCTTCCAGGAAGCTTTCCCTGTGTGACAGTGCAGTGAGAGTGCAGCAATTTGTCCAACTTCTGCTACAGAAAAGCCACCAGAATCATCCAGCTGTTGTCAAATGGTGATTGATGGAGAGGAAGCAGATCCTCTATTTCACTGGTACCAGGTACGTGTGTGTAAAGCTAAAGAGGCATCCTGACTGTCCTGCACCATAAAGTGGGGTGTGTGCCTCTCTGTGCAGCTACTGTGTGATTTACAGAGGCAACATGTAAAATGATGGAAGACAAACACTGCAGAGAAGAAGAAAAAACATCTTGGATTAATTCAAGGGCAGTGAGTGGGTGTGCATTGCCCATCTCACAGCAGATCTCCTGGTCTCTCCCTGCAGCATCAGTCAGGGCTGGGGCTGCAGCATGGATGTGCCTTCAGCCTCAGCAATGGAGAAGCCAAGTCATACCTAAATTTGATTTCTAAAGGACACATGATGTCATCATCCTTCCCCAAAAGGCACTGAGTTTCACCATGAAATGATGGAACTGGTTCAAATTACATAGTTTTAATTTGTACTGTGGGAGCCAGCTATGGAAAGATGCCTACAGTGGATCTGGATGGAGTGCTTCAGTTTGCTTCAGGCATCCAAGAGCCCAAACCTGAGTGCTTTAGCAAAGGAGAGCTGACATTCGCAGGCAATGCACGAGTCCTGAGGCTTTCAGTGTCCCAGACGGATCACAGGGAGCACAGTATGGCATCTGCCCTTGCTGGTATTGGTCAACAGCAAGAGAAATCTTTCCTGTGGTTCCAAAAGATTGTGGAGGAGTTCCCTTGTGTGCTGAGAGGGAGTGAAATCCTCCAGTGAGGCAGAATGAGCAGCTCTGACT
This sequence comes from Erpornis zantholeuca, assembly GCA_013400515.1. NCBI lineage: Eukaryota > Metazoa > Chordata > Aves > Passeriformes > Timaliidae > Erpornis > Erpornis zantholeuca. Next base: position 43,502 of record VZTN01028532.1, read on the forward strand.
TGTTCTGATGTGCTCATGCGTGCAAAGAGCAACCCTGCTCTGGCATTAGTATTTCTCAGCTGAGAACAATTGTGTTTGTCTGCTTCCTTTGCAGGTTTTCTGCAACAGCTGCAGGTAAGTGAATAGGGATCCATTTGCACCTGTGTGGTTCCTTCCACCTGGTCCTTAATTGACCAATTAAAAGTAATTGAGTAATTAATCCCTGCCAACCTCTCTAACAGGAGAAGTAATTCAGGAGGTGAGGCATGATAAAAGGCAGTTTTTAATCTTAGGTGTAGCTGGGTAGTGAGGGATCAATTTTCACAAAAGTTGTGTCATGAGCTTGTATGGTTTAACAAAATGGCTTGGTGTCTGTAGATGCCAGTGACCCTGAACTGTGTGATTTGTTCTTTATGTAGGTCATATTTAATTGTCTGCTTTGGAACTGTGGACATTAACCTCATCCAAAGTCCTGACTTTGATGGGCTGTAGAATATACAGTAAATTGTAGGTTAAAATGTAAAAAAACATTCCTTTCAGGGAAAATTTATCAGGAAGAATCCTATGGAGCAGAGTCAGAAATTTATCTGCCCATTAGAGTAATGAAGTAATAATATTTACCACAGTAAGCAAGTTTGTGCTTATATCCTGCACAGCTCTTTATGCTTGGTGGCGATCAGAATAAAGCTGCAATGACATAACTTCTGAAGTAATGAAGTTAAAGTGCAAACGAGTTGTTGTTCCCCTCATAAAGGGAACTTGTGGTTCCTTTCTGTCCATCCCATCTGATGCTGAGGGACTGCAGAATTTTGGCAGTTAACTGTACATTTTCCAGACTCACCTGTGTCCAGAGCAGGCGTGTTGTGACACATGGCTTTTCAAAAAGACATCCACCCCAGCCTTAGTGACAGGGATTGTTAAAATTGTTACCTCTTCATGCCATAGAACTGGACTGTTTCTTACATTATCCAGGCACTTCATCCAACAAGTTTCTTAATCCTGCAGGGAATGGGCACCTTAACAGTGCCCTTGTTCACCTGTGCTCGCTTCCTGTGGTTTTCCAGTACAGGTGGCTCTTGAGCTATGGTGGTGTGGTTTCCGTGTTTGGGGTTGTGTCACTGGATTCTTTGGAACTAAACACCACGTGGTGCTGTGCCGCTGGTCTTGCCTGCTCTGGCAGCCCCTTCCATTTCCATCCTGTGTTTAGTCCTTGTTACGTTGATTCCGACCCAGCGCACGCACAAAACCTGATCTCTGGTGTTAGCAGAGATTGATTGCTCTGCCCCACTGAGGTCAAAGGGGATGGGATTTCCCAGAAATGGGAGTGCAGGACTGCACTGGAATGCTTGTGAGGAGACATTGCACTGCACAACTTTTAATTCTCTTTTTTACTTACGTTTCATCATCCTGACGTACTCAGGAACTCTCGGCCAGACACAATAGAGGCAGCTTCTGCACTTGCCAGAAATTCATTGTTCTGGTATTTTAACCCTCCTTAACCCTGTGCTGAGGAAAGAAGTGTGCCAAAATTGGTTACAAGGAGAAGCTCTTGCTTGTTGTAACCCTCTGGATGGATTCCTTTCTTTCAAAATCTTCAGCTCAGTCCTTTGAGAGCACATCTTCAGGTCAGTCTTCTAGTCTAGAAGAACACAGAGCTGTAGAGAACAAAGAGTCTCAGTTTAAACTGTTTGTGGTCATGTTTGCTTACAGTTTTCAAGGGATACCCACACACTACTCTGTCAAACACTAGATTCCATGCCAGGCTTTTTTCTCAAAAATGTTCCACCTCGCCTGGAATCACTCGAATTGTCACTCATCCACACACATGGATTGAGAATGCGTGGATGGGGTTCGTGTTCTAGTGTGAGTCAATATACCCAAGGGGAGGAGGGAGTCACAGCTTCCAGTCTTTGCACAGAGACACAGAGTAAAAGTAGAAAAGGGATGCAAAGATTCACTATTCCAGAACAGTCTGTAACCCCAGGTCGAATAGCTTCAGGTGCTGAGCATGGAGATGAATAAAAATCCCATTTTAGAGACTTCAGGAAGTTCTCACATTCACTCCACAGGCACAGCATTTCACAGTGATACAATTCTTGCCTCTCTTAAGGGTAGGCTGGCTTGACCTAAATACTTCTGGAACAGACACTTGAGCCAGGAAGCCCCTAGAACAGCTAGATTTGGTGGCTAATTAAACTGAAGAAACAAAAGTTATTAGAAAACAAAAGGTGAACATTGTGCACAATGTTTACTATTGCAATAATAAATTGCACTGATACCCCATCTAGAGGGACAGTTGTTATTCTTTGTCCATCCAAACCCAGCATTTGCCTTGGAGCAGTGGGAAAAGAATTTCCTTTGTGTCCCTCATTGCAGCAGCTTTAAGCAGATCTATCCAAACAACCACAGAACCTCTCCATTTCACACCAGCCACAAGATGAAGTGACATCAGCTGGGGACAAAGCTGGCCTTGTTACCTGGGAGGGTGGCAAATGTGTGTGTGAGGGGCAAGGATGGGGCAAGCTACTCAAAAGACAAATCAATCAGGTTGCCCAATGCAGACAGGAACTGTGTGTCCACCATGCTCCAGCTGTGCCTGACAGGATTAAAGGACCAGGGAAGGTCTAGGGTCTGCTGTAATTCAGCAGCAGCTGAAAGAGGCAGGGTGTCCCTTTATCACCAGGGGCAGATGCACAATGATGACCAAAGCTGCAGTGTCCTCTGGACATGAGACTAAAATATGAAAGCTGTATTTTCAGTTTCCTGTCTGAGGCTGATTTTCTCCCCCATGCCACCAGCTCACAGACAGGACAATAATGCTCCAAAAACCAGGAAAACATTTAAGATTTTTAAAGCTTGCATGCCTCAGTATTGCAAAGAATGGAGATATATCGTATATAAACTTTGTGAAATGGGTATAAGCTGGGGGGAAAATAGCTTGATTGCCTGAAAGGTCGAGAGAGCCAGAATGTATCAACAATGTGCTTTAATTACTGTTTTTATTAGTGCCTCTGTCACTGTCAGCTTTCAGAAAACAACCTTTTGTAACTGTATCTATTTGGAGGTAGAAAAAGCAGTCTAGGATGACTCACAGGTGTCTGGAAAGGCCAGAATACTTTTCTCCTTGCATGTTTCATCACAGTATTTTCAAGAAATTACTGTAGAGTGATGTCACCCAAGGAAAATGTCATCCCACAAGAGCTGCCCACAAGTTTGCCTTTACAAAGAAGGTTGAACAGTTCATTCTGTGTTAATGGTTAAGCTGACCAGACATTTCTCACTTATCACTTTTTCTTTAACGTTCTTTTTGGGGAGGCCGTGGGACAGGGGTTTTGCAGACATATATCATTCCCAAGTCTGCTGTGTTTACTTATCACATAGGTTTGGAGATATCTACTTTGGCATATCAATGTCAAAAGTGGCTTCAGGTGCTGAGCAGGGAGAAGAATAATCCCATTTGAGAGACTTCAGGGAGTTCTCAGATTCACTTCACAGGCACAGCATTCAGAGGAATACAATTCATGCCTCTCTTAAGGGTAGGCTGGCTTGACCTAAATACTCCTGGAACAGACTTTAACTGGGAAGCCCCCAGACACAGCTAGTCAGATTTGGTGGCTAATTAAAATAAATATAGTACAGATAATAGAAAACAAAAGGTGAACATTGTGCACAATGTTTTGTTATTGGTTACTGAGGTCACCACATCATCTTTTAACAACTTCTCTCTCCTAGGGCTGATCATGTGCCACCTGAGAACTCTGGTGGGTGTCTGTATGGAGGAGACTTTGGTACCTCTGCATCTGGTCAGTGAATTATATGCTTGTCCCACACTCCCTGGGGCCAGACACTATTTCCAGACTCATTAGAAATACAGATGATTATTCTAAACTGAGGCATGTCAGTACAGCAAAATTATTCCATGGCAGAATATGGGAGATAGAAAGAGGGAGGAGAGTAATTCACTGATAGATGATGAATATAACATACTGCAGGCATCACACAATTGTTAAACTACTATTTCTGCATCTCATCTCCTTGACCCATCACCCCTTCTACCTTAACACTGAGTTGAAGCTGAGGCAGCTGGATTCACCAGCTTGATCCCATGGATGCTCCCCCTCAACCCAGCATTTCCTACATCCTCTCTGCAAAGCTTTTCACATCCCATTTTTGCCTGGCCTCTGTGGGTGTCTGGCCGGTGCTGTCTGTGTCTGCCAGCCTCCCAAGGCACTTCACTCCAGTCACTTCCCCGTGCTCTCTCAAGGGCTCTCTGCCCTCCAGGACCTGGCAGAGCTGTCCTCCCCAAACCCATCAGCCTCGCAGCTGCCTCTGCTGCCCAAACACCATTCATGCTTCTTGGAAGCAGTGCTTCCTCCAGAAAAACTGAGCTGCTGTCTGAGGAGAGAGAAGCTGTAATCAGGAACTTCCAAAGGAGATCAGAAACTTCTTAGCCGTGGACTTTATCGTGCCTGTTGTCAAGGTCTAGAGAAGGGGATTCTTTGCCAAAGGGAAAAAGGGAAGGGAAGGGAAGGGAAGGGAAGGGAAGGGAAGGGAAGGGAAGGGAAGGGAAAAAGGGAGAAGAGAAATAATTTCTATCCTCTCCACTCTCCTCTCACTCTTCCCATTTTTTTTTCTCCTTTATAAATACTTACTCTTATTTGTGAAGGTCAAGGTTTCTGTGAGCTTGTAGTTCCCTCCCAGCCGAGATGGATACTGTGTGTGCAGTGGGCTGTGGGGTGACAGTGATGTAAAACAGCTGTAAAATATAGAAGCTCTGTCCCCCTTGGGAGTCTCTGTGCCCCTCTGATTTTAGGCACAGTATTTGCCAGGTGGCACTGCTGGTCTCCTTAATGGCAGGCAAGCTCTTTGCTGAACTTTTTAAAGTACCTCTGGCTTTTTCACTATATAAAAATAAACCTGTCCTGACCTCTTTTGAACCCATTTCTTAGGAACATGATCTCCACTGATGTTGGAGGTTTTCAAAACCTTTCAGGAAGCATTTTAAGTACAATGCATTAGACTTGGCCTTCTTTCTGAGCCTGATTCAGCACCTACGTGTGAGCACAGCCTGGTCTGTTGGTACAATACCATTTTCTCCAAGCTGTGCATGTCCTGAACTGCCTCTGCTGGGAAGCAATGGATCAGCCTCTCATCATGCTCCCTGTCTGCCCCCAGTCTTACTGCAGAAATTAATGATCCAAGCAAGGGACTAAATCAATCCAATCCCAGCTATATATGCTGGAGAATGCCAGTGTCAGCTGGGCTGATGTATCCAGCTCTGTTTATTGGCCCATGCACATTATGCAGTAAAACACCAGCTTGAACCCAAATGCCAGACCCTAGCATCCCCAAATGTCAGGGAAAACTGCATCCAAGCCTGCCTTCAGTGCAGTCAGCTTTCCCTCAGCGTTGGCTGAACCCCTTCATGGCTCTGCTGGAGCGGCACAGTGAATGTTGTAGAAACACAGATGGTTCCTGCCCTCTCAAAGGCAGCTGCTGTGTTCCTGTCACCACTGGCCCAAGGCTTGTGGCCATTTCTGTAATCCAGCTGTACCCGAACTGGGCACTGGGCAAGCCTGAATCTAGAAGTGCTCTCTAGATGCCCAAGTGGCACATTGCTGCACACTGTAAGGGCTCTTCTTGTCAAGTATTACACACAGTTATTCCTGGATCTGATCCATAAAGCAAAGGCAAGTCAGGGTTGATAATCAAATTAATGCATGCAGTAAGGCTTTAACTCCTAAGTATGTTTTCCAGCTTTTCCCCTAAATATGCAAACCTAATCCTTTATCTTGGGCATATAAATATGTACATAGCCACCCCATACAAGCACAGTGTTTGTCTCTAACACAAACTTGCAGTTGTATTTAACATTTTCATTTTATTCTATGTGGATGAAAGATAAACTGTAAAAAGAAACCCAAGGAAATGATAATGATTAGGGATCATCTTACTGTCCTACCACTTGTGTTCCTCCCATTATGAGAAATTTCTCTAGGCTGTGCTGCAAAGTGAGGATCTCTAATGACTGAGGCTTCACTGGCTGTCAGTGCATCTCCCTCCCACCACAGTCACCCTCTTTTCTTGGATCCTCCTCTCCTTGTGTGTTTCCCCCCTTCCCACTCATCTTCTCACAGGATATGAGTAACTGCCACTGAAGTCAAAGTGAGTTACTCACTTCCTGCAGCAGGGAACTCAGACTCCTGCAGTGCACACTCTGCAGGATCACACCAACGTTGTATGCCTGCTCTGCAGTGGGAACAAGCTCTGAGAGAACTGCCTTGCAAGGATTCCAGCATTTCATTGCTTGAATCTGCTGGGGAAAAAACCCTCTGAAATGCTGTTTCATGAAGTCATGCAGAATGAAGAGTCATAATTTAAAAACTGTTGTTATATAGACATGATAAATGTTGTTACATAAATGATGCTTCATGGAAAACGGACCATAATCTCATATTTACTCTGAGGGGTTTTTATCACTTCTTTGTTTTGTGAAGTGCTTGTTTTTGTGTTTTGTTTCGTTATTTTTTCAGTTCTATATCACTTTGTCCAGGAAATTTTTCACCCACTTTCTAAAATGAAGAGTTAGGATGGAGCCCAATGGGCACAATGTTCTGAATTTACAAAAAATGTCTTATCAGAGCTAGAAATATGATCAAACTGAATTGTTAGATCTGAAGAGTTCCAGTCATCCATGGCTGGAGCTTGTCACAAACCTTCTCAAGTGCTTGAATCTCTCTTTTCTACTCTATGAGCCCATCTAGAGTGAACTCTGCCCTTCAAGCAGACTGACTGCATCTTTAGATATTTACTCACACTTCCTCTTGAGGTACAGACCTCTCAGAACCACGGCCTCACGAGCCCTTCTGAAATATGCTGTGAAGCTGATACCAAACAACAGCAAGTGCTCCCTGATGGTGCTGCTGCATCCCCAGGGAGCAGCCTGGAAATCTGGCTGATGATGATCAAGAGAGGAGCTGTTTGGAGAAAAAGCTTCCTCGTGTTTGCATGTGCTTGTGGCAGGACTTCAAATAACTCTTTTAACTCTAGGACTTGGATGACAAACTAGAGTTGGGAAAGACAACCTCTCAAGAGGGTTTCCTTACAAGGTAAACTCCCGTTTGGCTGACTCTGCAGATGATAAAACTCTTAAAACTGTTGTAGCACTGGTGGTTGTGTTTTCAAAGCTAAACTAGGCAGAACCATGAAAAAATGGTGCACGGCAATTCTGGAAAATAGCCACTCTTAGTATCACTGGGGGACGAAGCAGCACTACAAAAGGTATTTCACAGAAGTACATGTGATTAACCATGCAGAGAAGACCTATATCCATAAGAGTTGAAGCCAGAGGTAAACACCAATAACTGCAATTTTCAGAATAAGAGCAGAGAAAAGAAACTGAAGTTTTCAGTCTGAGTGGCTTAAAAGTGCAATATAGGGAAGTAACACATACAGCACAAAAGATTTCTTTTTTATTCCTGGCTTCACAAAAAAGGTGAGATAATGATACTGCTGTCAGAAGCTCCAGATGTTTGTCAGAGCTTTTGTGCTCCAAGAGGTTGTTCTCCTAGAGAAAATCCTCAGGATTCCTGCAAATCGAGCCAGAGTTAATTAAGCCTTCTGGAAAGAAAGTACAGAAAGGCCATGCCTGCAGGTCATATCTGAGTTCCAGCAGAGATGCCAAGGAGCTGTCTGAGGGGGTTCACTGACATCTCAGGGCAATCCTGAAAATGCTGCTCTCATCAGGATTGATTTCTGTCAAAGGAGCAAAGTCTCCTCATGGAGCCTTCTATGCCAGTGCTCCTTTTTCTGCCATCTCTTCACTTGCTCAATGGTGCAGCTCAGAGTTCTTTGCCTTCGGGACAGTATCTGCTTTTTGGGAGTGCTGTCAGGCTCCCAAAATCTCTGCCAGAGCTGGGTCTAACCTTTGGCTGCTCCCGCCCAAAGGAAGAACTGAAAAGCACTTGCAGTGCAACACAGGAGAAGGTTTTCACCTCTTATCCCTTCCCTTTGGGGTTAAATCCCAGCCTTGAGGAAGTCAAAGGCTAAATTGCCATCAGCTCTCCCCAAGAATATCTTGCCAGGACTTAAAAAGGACCTACAGCCATCACCACTGTTTGCCTTGAAGGCTCCTTAACCAATCTCTTTACCTTTTTAAAGATTAATCATGCTAGTTCTTTTCCTGGTATAAAATCATATTGGAAGCAAAAATCTTGGAAAAGCCATTGCAGGCTTTTCTTTTTCTCCTGTGGGAGGAAGGTGAGCCACCCCACTGGCAAGCTCTGGTTGGTTTTTCCCTCATAAAACCATTTTTTCTCTGCCCTAGCTTTTGCTGTGTTTCAAACCTTTGAAATAAAAACCTCTTCGGTATTATTCATAGCCAAAGCACTTTTTTTTTTCTCCCTCCATAACACACACATTGATTTGTATCCTGGAATGGTTTGAAGATACCAGACAAGGAGGCTGGGAAGGACAAGGAAGGGGCAGGAAAGAGAATTAAAAGGACCAGAGAGATGGGGCACTTTGAGGATCAAAAAATTCCTGAATTCTATTAATTCTGTCTCTGGCACAGGTTAATTAGGTAAACAATAGAAAAAGAGAAAGAACTGCCTAATTCAGGCTGGATACTATGGTTTACATTGGGGAGAAAAAAAAAAAGGCAATGACTGAGAATAAACAGAATGCAACAACTTGGGAAACATTTAGGATTAAAGATGTGTATACTAAAGATGTGATTCCCTAGCCCCTTCAGGGAGAAGCTAGGAAAACAGCATTTCTGACACTTCCCGTAAATGTCTCAGGAAAGCCAAAATGTTTGTTATTTTATTCTTATTATTTCTTAGCAAGAAAGCCTATGGGGGAAATGGATTTTTTACCTCTGCTGTCAGAAAGCAGAGTGCCTTTGTGTGTGTGTGTGTTTATATAGCCACAAAGCCAATTTGTTTTTAAGCTTGAAGGTCACCATTAAGCAAAGATCATGGCCACAATATTGAGTTATATTTAGGGACAGAAACACAACAAAGGAACAGGATAGTCTGTATTTTGTCAATGTCTGTGACATTTTTATTACCTATTTGTTATTGCAGTGTTATGGGAAAGTCACTGAAGCATACATTATTATTCACTGCTCCATCTTCATTCCACATGCTCCAAACCAGTTAAATGTAAAATTTCAGACTAGCTGTGGAAAAGACTGCACATGTCAGAAGGGATTTTCCATCCAGCCCTCCATTTGTCACTGTCCTGGAGATAAAGTGGGGTTGAGCCACCACTTGACCTAGGTGCTTTTCCTACTAGGAATCCTTGACTAAGACCAGCCATGTGGGTAAAACCCAGCCAGGTTTTTAAACCCTTTCTCTGCATACCAGTTATAAATTTATTTTCATTCTTTGTTTTCAAAGTTGGTATCAAGCAGTCACAAGAGTTATTGATAGTCCCTGAACAAGCATCCATTAGCCAATCATTTCCACCCAACCCTGAGTCTTCCTAAGCTGGTTCACTTGGTGCTCTGCATATTCCAGCCTTTGAAAGAATTATTTAACAATTCTGCTATTATTGAGGCAGCTCTACAGAAGTCAGAAGAACATAATAAGAAAGGTAAATGTAACTTTGTGGAGGTTTTGTAGGACTGTGGGGGAGTGCTCAGCAGATGGAATTCCCCCATGCAGTCATGCTTGCCCCCTTTGCCAGTTACTTCCTGATGAAGCTGCCTGGCTCTTGTCATTAAACATCTTCTTTCTTCAAGTGAGGAGAAAGGTAGTGCATAGGAATAAGTTAAATGGCAACAGTTACCTCAGCCACATGTTGCCACAACAAATTCTGGCTTGCTGCAATACAGGTTGTTTCTTTTTTAAGTTGCTCTTTGTTTGCTAAATTTGTTTATCGGAAGTTGGAGCCAAGAAACCTGGAGCATCTCTTCGCATCGCAGCAGTGCCACAGGGGATCCTTCTGAGTTTCACATGGAAACTTGTGAGGCTTCCAAGAATGCTTAGAAGTCAAGGGAAACATTCAGCTTGACTTGAATGGTTTTTCCTTCTGCTTGGAGCTATGAAATTGAGATTTCAGGTTTACTGAGCAAAAGAACCCCGGTGCACCCACCCCTGTGGAGGGAGAACCTGATAATTCCTCTAGCAGTGGCAGCTCCATCGCAGCCAGGTAAGAATAGTGAAGCTGCCATTCCCTCACACAGGAAATGTTAGTGAATGGGACAGTTTTGCTGCTGCAACAGAAGCAAGTACTTAAGCAAGTACTATCTGTACTTTCAGTTTATATTCTTGTGTCATTTCCCCACCTGAGCAGTTGCCCTCAAAATTTGCCTGTCCAAGTTAACATTATGCTGGGCTTCACTGTTAAGTTTTGCTCTCTTTCCTGCACATATGCAAATACACCCAAAGCCATCCCTACACAAAAGCTCTTCTGGATTAGACAGGAATTTTATGTAAAGAAGGTCAGACTTGTTTGATACAGGTCTTCTGGCACATTTCCAAACAAGCTTGGCACACTTATGACAGGCACTCTGAGAGCTTGGTTTTGGGTTTTAGATCTTGATTATTCAGGACCTGAATTTTTAGAAAGAATATTGAAATTGGATGTGAGAGTTTCCAGTCATCTTAATGTGGGTCTGCAGGTAAGACTGCGTCCTAAGACTTCCTTCTATCCTTAGGTTAAGGAGGCAGGAACAGAAGTGGGTTTGGGCATGGCCACATGTTTATTATACTGATAAATGCACAGTCACTCTTTCTGATAAGAGCTGCCCTTTCCCATCACTCCACAATCTGCTCCCGTGTTTCAGGGAAATTATGAGGATACAACAAAAGTCATTTATTTCCTTTTGCTTTCTCTGGCTGATAACACACTGAACTGACTTCCTTACATGTGCATGATTCCTGCTGCCCTGTGAATTGCAGCTTGAGAGAAGAGCTTGTGCCTGATTTTCCGGAAAATATCAGCCACTTAACCAACTTGTCTCCTCAAGGAAGCTTTTCCAGTCCAAAATATCTCAGTGTGATTACAAGACCAGCCACCGTGCACAAACAGTGACCTCACACATGCCAGGGCAAACACTTGTTTGTCATCTGCAATTGCAGAGGCAATGGCTCAGTACTTTTAACTCAATGCCCACTGGTTACATTCCCTTCCTGGGACTGAGTTTTTAGATACTTCCATTTCAAGGAGAAATTCATAAGAGAAGACACAAGCCTTGGCTCAGACCTGAGCAATGCAAGTATTTATAGAGGCCAAATATCCATTACACATGTGCTCAGCTCCAGAAAGAGGAACCATATAAAAATGAAGAACCATTTTAAAAGGATTTAAAAGGGGCAGCTATGACAGTTAAGTTCCTGCAAGCTGGATGGAGGTTGCTGAGGGGTGCCAGGCCAATAGTTCAGTGCCTTTGCAGAAAGGCTTGAGGAAAGGGCAGAAGGCAGCCAGGTTTGTTCAGAAGCAGAGCAAGGAAGGGCAGGAGGAGGAGTTCAAAAGCTGAGGACATGTGCAAAGGGAGAAAATAGAAAGGATTGTAATATTTGGCAGATTAAATGTAAAAATATAATAAAAGTGGCCAAAAGGAGAACTTTGAAGGACAAAACACAGAAATTATCCAAACTAATGATGAATTTTTTTAAAAAAATAGAATCACAGAATCATTCAGGTTGGAAAAGACCTCCAAGGTCACCGAGTCTCTCTCCTAAACCTCTGACCCATCCCCACCTTGCCAACTGAACAAGAGCACTGAGTGACATATCCAGTCATTTCTTGAACACCTCCAGGGATGGGGACTCCACCACCTCCCTGGGCAGCCCCTTCCAATGCCTGACCACCTTTTCAATGAAAAACTCTTCCTGATGTCCAACCTGAACCTTTTATAATCCTGCTCAGAGCACAGCTGCAGGGCCAGTGAGGAGCGTGAAGATGTGTCATATTCATCCCCTCCTTGAGCAGCAGTCAGGGCCCTGCAGCACTTTTCTTGTTGAGTACTGTTACACTTCAATGCCCCTCTTGGAGTTTGCTCCCCCCCAAACCAGCAGGTCTAATATTAAATACCTCCTCAGGTTGCCTCAAAGGTGTAGCTGGAAATATGAAATGAACCTCCGAGTTGTGTTACAGATCTGTGACTGTGTCATCCATCCTTCACAGGCTTTTAAATGTTTACTTCTTCACTGAAATATGAAATTAATATTATGCTGCTGGTCTCATCTCCCATAGCAACGGGCAAACTTTCAAAATGTCGGTGACACACATCCAGAGAAATTACTATCTGGCCTCAAATTCTGCTATCAGAAAACAATGCCTACTTTGCAAAATGGAATATTTCTGAAAATACCTTAAGAGGTCCTAATCATTTTTAGGCCAGAAATCAACAGAAAAAAACATCCCTTTGAGTGGTGCATTATTCATTTTAGAGAGACTGGGGAAAGCTGACATGCTTCCTTGTTTATTTTTGGGAAGGAAAAATTTCATCAGGTAATGCAGGAGAAAATACTGTGCCACATTATGCAAGGGAGGTTTAATTTAAAATAATAAACTACTTAAAATTCATTCTCTTGCTCATTCAATGAAGTACTCAGCAATTCTAAAGCTGGAAAAGGCCATTAGTATCATTTTATCTGACCCTTTCCATAAGAGAAGCAACTAAACTTCATCCAATTTCCTTCAGTAATGCATTTTCTGGTTAAAGCCTGGTTTGAGAAAAGGACCTAGTCTTGATTTAAAATTTTCTGGAAGAGATTTGTTGTGTTCCACATTAGTCTGTTCCAGTGCCTAATGGTACTCAAAACACATACATTTTATTTTTCCTGACCTTAGGTACCAGCCTGGTTTGATTTTGGCCTTCCTCTGTCAAAGGGAAGGATGAGTTCATCCCTCAGTTATATATAGTTATGTCTAATGAGATTTTAGTATAAAAGTGAGGAGATCTAAAGTTTCAAAACTACAGAATAAGTTTCAAAAAAAAAAAGGGAGAATACTTGAAGAGGGAGAATACCAGCCTCTGGTTAAGCTGTTCATTAGAAGAGTCTAGAGTAAAGGCACTGTGACTGTAGATCAGACCATGCCATAGGAGGGAAGGGTTCTGCAGTCTTCACTAAGGCAAAATGTTCATCAGCATTTAATGTGAATTTCAGATTTGTAGTGACTGATTCAGGGTAATGACATTTCTTTCCATATTTAAATGTATTTTAAACGTTTCTGGTAAGTGCCAAATACTTTTAATTTCCCTTCTAAGAGCATTTTTTTCTTATTCCATTGTTCTAACTGCACAAGTTAGCTAGTGCAGCTAAAGACATTTAGAAATCTGCCTTTCTTGACAGAGATTTTACAGTATCAAAGAAAAGGGGTTATTACAGATTCAACATAGCCCTTGAAGTGTTCTTCTGCTAAAGACACGACTTCTTGTTGAAATGTTTTCCTGAATCAAAGCCTTAATCCCCTACACACTTAAGTCTGAGTGATGGGCGAATCTAGTGTTGTGATCACAGGCTCTCAGATAAAACCATGCAGCAACTAACCCTGCAAATCCCTCCATGGCTCTTCATGCAGGGCAGACCCACGGTGGGGCTGGGAGCATACAGTTTTGGTCCCAAAGAATGGAAGTTCCCTGATATTTTTCTCCCATCCAACCATTGCGCTGCTGTCCTCTTCCCCAGCAGCTTCACCTCCCCCACTTGGGTGGAAAATTTGGTGTGTGAGCCCCAAGTGGGCAGGAGGCAGCAGGACGTGGCTCAGGATGGAGCTGTTTGTGTGGCCAAGGCAGCTGTTCCACCTTGCTGGATCAGGAGAGCTCAGGACAGCCTTCCCCAGGGACATGGAGGGGTGTTACAGGGGTAAATGTATGGCACAGGAACTATTTCAGTGTCTTCAGGGGGGCAGACTGATCTAGCAGCTCCTGCATGCCCACTTTGAGATCTACAGTTGTAATGCCAATTAATGGAAGAATTCCTGCCTCTGAGACCCCTTCTTTACCTTACAAAAAGCAGATATTCTGGCTAAAGTGTTTGTTACTATGTTTTTCATCTTTTTGCTGCTCAACTCCCCAGTTAACAGCACCAATAATCCACATCCCAGAGTTCTTATGGCTGTTCTCACATCAATGGAACTGCAGAGTGGTGAGGGCTGTTTTCTCAACAAATTCTCTCCTAAAGAATGGCAAAGTGAGGCTCATTATTTCTTCCTGCTGACAGGCCCAGTAATACACCATGAAATCATTTTTCCTCCAGAAAAAATATTCCGGTAAAAGGAAAAGTCACTGAAAGGTTTGCCTCTCAAAAATGAACAGCAATCCAGCTAACTGGGAAAGCAGAGGATTTCTTTGAAAGAGCACAGCGTGTATCGCCTGCACTTATATTTCTATGTAGAAACACATGAAACAGTGTCATTTTTTGGGTTCACATTCACTGGATGCTTTTCCATTTAACAGTCAAATATTTCAACTTTTTCCAACTTGTCAAGTGCAAAGGCAGTTTCTTTTCACCACTGAACAGAGGGAAAGTAGCAGATGCTTTTTTCTACAGCCTCAATTAAGCAGATGCTGATGGAGGATGAGAAGACTTTTGATGTTAAGGCATGTTTTGGCAGCAGTCCTAGCCCTCACCAGTTGATTTTAGCAAATTGGAAATAAATGTGCAGGATGAGAGTTTCCAGAAATGTATTTAACTGTCAATTGAATGAGCATTCAATAAACTTTTTACCATATGGGCAGACCAAAAGCAGCTCTTGTGTGCATCATGTTCTGTTCCTGAAAGTACATTTTGACCCATGGAGAGCTTCACAAGAGATGTCCTCCAAAATTCAGGAGACTTACCAGTGCATAAATGGGAGCAGGACACAAACACTACAAGGTACAATGTGGTCTGGCCCCTGTAAGCAATTTTGGGCCTTAACAGGAATCTGGAATGGTCTGAATTGCAAAAACAACATAAAAATAATGATGTTTATAAAGCACCCTAGCAGTGGCATGTTGCAACAGAGTTGTTTTCTTTCCTTCAGAAAGGGCTCACACTCATTATCAGAGTCAGTGATTTTCCCGGATACATTCATTTGGCTCCATTTCCCTGTGCTTTACCACCATGCCAAAAGAAATGCTTGCCAAAGATAAATTCACAGATCTGGCAGGCTGGGAGGAGTCTCAGGAGATCATCTTGCCCAACATCCTGCACTGAAGCAGGCTAAAAGTATCAGGACACCATCCTGACGTTTTTATCTTCACCTTAAGAAATCAATATCCCTGGGTAGTAATGCTTTGCCACAGTTTCAGACAGATACCCTGACACCCTGCTGAAATCTTTAGGGTGAAAGGGAAACTGATTCTTTTTTGCTCATCCCTAAATGGACATGCAAAGTTGTTGCCCCACCTGCATCAATCCCTTCCAAGCTGCTGCACCATTTCTCAACCTTCTCTTTTCAATCTTCCTTTTTAGGAGTAACATTTTCTACCCCTCTCATGCTGGTTACTTTCCTGTGCTTTTCCCTTGCCTGTTTCTACTTACTGCTTCCAGCCAGACAAAGGACTCCAGCTGGCAGTTCACTCTTACTTCAGAAAGTGGAACAATTGCTACTGCTGCCTACGGAAAGAGAGTTTTATTGTCAGAACAAAGCCCTTCTCTTCCTCAGCAGTATCTGATTATTGACATGTACCTGACTGGAGCTCTGTAGTGTGGATCACAGAACACCAGGAATATAAGGGGATAAAAAGAGACTCTCTAGTGAATGATACCTAGAAATCTTCAAAAGATGTTTGTCTTCCTTGTTCTTTAAAAATGTCCAACAGGTGATTTCATTGTCGTCATAGGCAATCCATTCCAGTGCTTCACTGTCCTCACATTTAGGTGTTAGGAGACAAAATGCTACCTTCAATCTGTAGGGTGCAGTCAGAAAATTCTGCTGTGGTTCTTCCTGGCCGATAAATTCCATTTTTGTGCTTGGCTACTGACTTTCTCCTCCGAAAGGAGGAATACTTTGGGTTTTTCTTTCCTGAATTTTAGCTGTTTTCATTTCAGATTCTCTCTAAATTTTCAAGCGTGTGTTGAATTCTGATGCTCATGTCCACAGTACTTGCAATCTTGATTTATTTTCCCAGTCCCTTACAATGTGCCCATATTGTCTCACTGTCCCCCCAACAGAGCAGTGCTGAACAAAGCCAGGGGCAGAAGAGAGCATCCTAAAAGAGCTGGGAGCACTCTCTGGGAGCAAGTTTCCAAGCACTGCACACCTTTCTTCTCACAACCACATCAACACTGTATTTCCTTAGTTTGCTCTTGGGAATGTCATGAAGAAGTGGCAGAAATGTCACTGGGATTGAGATGATGTCACATTAGTTGTATCCCCCTTTTTTTCCCCACTAGGCCACTTAAGCAGCCAAAGGCAGAAACTCCACAGGCTTCACATGATCCATTCTCAACAATCCTTGTTGGCTATTTCCTTTATCAATTTATAATCATTGAGTTACTTACAAAGTTATTTTTAAACAGCTGTTTCAGGACCTTCTTGGGAATCAAAGTCACACTGACAGATCCAAAGGGGTAATATTGTATAAAATATTCTTATGGACTTGTACAGGCAGTGCAGATGCTCACAGAGTTTCTTAAATCCTCATTTCAAAATACAGGTCTCCTTTCCTACCTGAAATACTGGTAGTGTTTGCTCAGAACTTTTTCCACTATCAAACTACAACCTCATCAGAGGCTGGCAGAAGTGACATTTCCAGCGTTTTCCATTGCTGAGCATTTCTTTGCCAGATATTTTGTGACAGAAGGTAATGTATGCTAAAAGGGATTTTACCCCAAATCAGTAGACACTGCCCCTAATCAGACAGTGATTCCAGAATCTGAGTAGAATCACCAAAATATTTGTAAGAGGACAAAAATTTATGGTTTTTCTTTCCAAGCTCAAATCTTGCAACTGAAGAGTTGTTTTGATTGACTCTTCCAGGAAAAAAAAAAAAGTGATTATAGAGGGGTTAAAAAGTCCTGGGTGGGACAACACAACCTGAATGGAAGTTTGCAATGCTATGGATATTGTGGTTGTAAGTCTTCCTGCATGTGCCACATGGTAAAAGAACTTTGTGCCCCCCCTGTGCCTTCCATATGAGTGCATTAGAAATGTTGAGCTATATTCACATCCTTTTCCAGGAAGCAGAAAATATTATTACTCCTTTCTTACAGTCAGGAAAACATAAAGAGACCTTGTTCAAGGTCAGAGCGAGTCAGCAGAGAGCAGAGGATGAAATTAAGCTCCTGTCATGTTTTAATAACTCAGACTAGTTGCTTTCCTTTTTTTCCCTTTCAGACAGTGTTCACCTGGGTAATCTTATCTCCAAACCAGAAATGCTCCTCACAGGTCTGTAGTTGAAACACTGGTGAAGGACAAAGGGAAATCAGCCTTCTCACTGGGCAATTGACTTGGTTCATGCTCCATCAATTTACAATGCCCTATACAAATGTTAGGGGATAGTTACTGAAGTTAGCTCTCATGCTGCAGGTACTTCCTCCAAAAAATAGCCTTTTAAAATAGATGTATCCCTTACAGATGCATTTATGAGGTAAAGAGTCCCCTACATTCCCTGCTTTAGTTTTCAAATTTGAACTAAAATGGAAGGGATAAAAATCAGAACCATTGATGGTGACACTGCTTTCCAAAACTCCCAGATTCCACTCTGGAATCTGAGCAGGGATTCAGGTCTCCCTCGGGCAAGTATCCATTGCTCCAGACAGACATTAGGCCCTTGAACTGACCAGTGGCTTCACCTCAAGGCACTGCAGCTGGATGCTCCAGAAGAAAATAAGCAAAAAGCTTGTGATGCACTGGGCTGTGGGGACTGAAAGAGCATTTATAGACATGCTCTGAAATGTGCCTGAAGAGCAAACAAGTAACTGCATTTCTCTGTCTGCAAACCAGTCATGGTCTGATCAGCCAATGCATGTGTTTGGCAGATATTAAATGCATATATTAAATGGTCTTAAGCTGAAGGAGAATAGTTTTAATTGGATATGAGGAAGAAATTGTTCCCTGTGAGGGTGGGGAGGCCCTGGCACAGGTTGCCCAGAGAAGCTGTGGCTGCCCCATCCCTGGCAGTGTCCAAGGCCAGGTTGGATGTGTCTCTGAGCAAGCTGGGATAGTGGAAGGTGTCCCTGCCAACCCTGCAGGGGATGGGAACTGGGAGATCTTTAAGGTCCCTTCCAACTCAAACCACTCTGTTATTCTATGAATTTATTGCCTCATTCAAAAGAGGGAAGGTTCTTTTTATTGCAAGGATCTGTGTAGGTGCATTCCAGTTGTTGGAATCTCTAATCCTGCCAAAGACTGTTGTGTAGATAAATATTTACTGGCAAAAATACACTGAAAGTACCATTCTACCTACCCCTAAGCTACTAAGGGCACACAAGGTGGAAATGGTCCTGTATTCGTACAGAAAACAGAATGAAAGAAGGTGCTTACGTGGCTGCATGTGAGACACATTGTAGTTGCCACTTTCATTCACAGGTTTGCATGCACAAAGTGCTTGAAAAGTCAGGTGTGTGGAATAAGCCTTATCTGAAATGCTTTAGCTGACAGATAAGAAGCTCAAAGGAGAGCTACTGCTGGAGTATTAGGCAAGAAAATTCACACTGGCTCTTTACAAGGCTGGGGAATATAAAAGCAACAGCAAATTATCTGTGAAGCAGCAAAGCTCTTCCTTTTTTTCACTTCCATATAATTATATGTTGTAATAGTCTTTCTGTGTAAAGATCAAGCTGTGTTTATAATCATAATCATATAATCATAAAACCAGGAAAAACCCTGCTCTTTGAACCTCTATGAGCCGGGACATCTTTGACCAGATCACGTTGCTCAGAGCCCCAACCAGCCTGGCCTTGAATGTTTCCAGGAATGGGGCATCCACCACCTCTCTGGGCAACCTCTTCCAGTGTTTCATCACCCTCATTGTAAAGCAATTTCTTCCTTGTATCTAATCTCAATCAACCCTCTTACAGTTTAAAACCAATTACTCCTTGTCCTATCACATCAGGCCCTGACAAAATGTTTGTCCCATCCTTCTTACAAGCCCCTTTTAGATGCTGGAGGGCTGCAATGGTGTCTGCCTGGAGACTTTTCTTCTCCAGGCTGAAAAAGCCCAACTGTCTCAGCCTTTCCTCCCAGGAGATCTGCTCCATACCTCTGATTCATGGCCTTCCTTTGGACTCACTCCAACAGGTCCATGCCTTTCCTGTGCTGAGGACCTCAGAGTTGGATGCAGCACACCAGGCACAGAGGGGCAGAATCTCTTCCTTGTGGTGGCCACGCTGCTTGTGATGCATCCCAGAATCTAGGAATTAAGTCTCCTATGTCTTAGTTACTTATCTGTACATTCTGGATAATGGTCCTCCCCTATTTTAGTGTGCTACTGGGAAGAGAAATACATTAAACATATTTAAATAATGTAAAGGGCCATGCAAGTAGCAAAGATAGAAAGAAATGAGGCACAGTTTTTAATGCCTTCCTGGAGTCATTAGTGTGGAGAGAGTGCAGGGGCTGGAATCAAGGAAGAAGGAAATGGGATGTCAGAGACCTGCCCATCCTCATGGCATACTTTCCTGTAGGGCAATGAGGGCTTCTTAGTTTGAAAGATGACAGCAAAGCCAGTGCCTTTTACAAAGGAGAAGATGGCCAGGTCTATTCTGGGAGCAAGACAAAATCCTCCCAGAAGCCTTGGCAGAGGCCAGATGCTTTTCCCTGTGGAAGAAGAGGGATTTGTGGGTTCATCCAACACCTCTGCCTGGAGCTGAGCACCCTGGGGTCACAGGCTGGACATGCCAGTAATGCCTCTTGTGTTAGTCCCCAGGGGCAGGGGTTAGAAAAAGGTAGTTTGGTTTCCGCTGCACAAATTACTTTACTTTTCTGTGCCTTTCTTTCTGTATTCCCAGTGGTGTCCTGGAAGGCTGCACTCCCCAGAGAGGAGAGGTGTCATAGCTTGACATCACTGGGTGGTTTAGTTTTAATTCCCTGAAGAACTGAAAATGTTGTCTTGCTGTCTGGTGACTGAAAAAGGACCTGCTTAAAATATTAAGGCTCTTAGGTCTCCAGGACAAGTCAGCAACTCTGACAGAACTTTTTTATGGTCTAAAATGAAATATTTTTGATGGAGCATTGGCACTGGTCCTATAATCAATGTGGTTCACATCCATTCTTTCCATAATTTTCCTCCTGAGAAGAGCTGGTAGGACAACAGGCATGGTATCCTTGTGGTCAACAGCATCATGCCTATGAAAATTCAGGAAACCACGAAGTATCCCAGCACACCAAGAGCCCCTGGCACTGCACAAAGGAGGATGCAGAGATCCAGCCCACAAAGGGTTACTCTGACACAGCACCACCCACCTCCCTCCTGACTAGAACTTTGTACGTTGTTTTATTTGATATTCTAATTACTGTATAAATATTGATTATCTTTTAACCCGTGCAGCTCAAATGGATGATTGTTTCTGAATTGCTGGTCTTGTAGTCTCTTAGAAGAAGTCCCACTTCTTTGTGAGATCCAGCATGAACCATGGACAAGATCCTCCTTCTGGAATGATCCTACAGCATCCACTGGACAGAGGTTGAGTTTATACCTTATGCCCCTTAGAAGAAAAGGATTCTCTCCTCCTCCCACACAGCCAATTTCCTAAAAACAGAGGACAGAAATAAATGTTTTAACACACCAGTTGATACCACCATTAGAAAAAACAAACGGAAGAAAATGGGCATATTCAGGTGGCTTAAATGCCACCAAGTGTCATCTTTGTCTCCTGTTTCCTGCTGTCTGACTCAAAACACTCACTCTGCACTTCCCTCAGGCTTTCTGAATTGCTCTCCAGATGCACTAAACCTACTGCAGGCACAGACATTTAGGTGGAATTTAGGCTGTCTGGAAATGGCCCAAAGCAATTTGAAAACAAGTTAGAAGATGGAGCCACAGAAAAAAAAATATTCTCCTTCTTCATTGATATTCTCTGCCCCTTGAAGAGCTGATGTGGACTAATTGAAGGTCTCAAATTTCATGGGACAATTTTCCTGTAATTTTCATAAAGACTTTTCTTGCTCTGGTATTTTTCATTTTGGGATCAGATCTTGGCAAAAGGAGAAATAACTTTTCTGAAAAACTCAGTATATTTTCTCTTTAGTGATACCTGAAACTTGTCAGTAGGATTTTCATCTTTGGAGCTCTCAATAGCTCCCTGAGAAAGGATCCTCACTGCCTTTCCATGCAATGAAGCAGGCTTCATAAATCCACCAGCATTTTAAATATGTCCTCTGACGGAAGAGGGAATATTTCTGCCAGTCCTTCTGGTGAAACTCACCCAGGCAGCTGCTGCCAACTGCTTGATTATGCCAAACTAATAATATCATGGGACAGGTGAGGAAATCGAGCTGTGGGCACATGCTGCTTCTGAGAGATATTAAAAACTGGCAGGAAAAAGCACATCCTGACACATACATGGTTGGAATACAATTAATCTGCCTCAATGCCAAACTATACCAAAATTATTTGAGCTCTACAGGCATGTGAGTACACTGAAAAGAAGAATTATGCTTTAGGAGATGGCTTTGTTTGGAAAATTGTCTAGCTGTAGATCCTGTTATGCTGCTCTGCTCCTAGGTGGGAACTGTGGTCTTCTATCCCAAGGTGGATGCACACAAAAAAAGACAACAAAATGAGCGGTGTCTTACTCCACAGTGCTGTACCAGGAGGGAAGAAATCCATCCTGAAAAAGCCTTGAGGCAGGAGAAAAGCCAGAAAACATGGTGGATGACAGAATCAGCTGTGGTTTGGAGACACTTGCAAGCCAAAAAAGCTCTGTGCTCTGCAAAGCAGTTGGATGAGGCAGCAGCCAGCTCTGGTCCCTTCCAATGTCCATCTGCTGGAGCAAATACCCAAGAAAGGTGTCCAGCAGCTCTGTGCCACTACAGGACTCCTTCCTGGGATGAAGTTAGAAGCTGAAAGGTTCTCACCCACTCCAGTAACACTACTAGTGATGGGAACTGGTCATGAAAAATCCTACAGCAGCTTCATCTGGAAGAGGAACATCAAATCCCCGCTAGTGATGGCATTTCCTATACAAGTTGCCTTCTTGCCACTGTACAGCTTAAAAAGCACTCAGCAGTCTTCATTTTCTGCATTTATACTCTCCAGACTATTGATTTTCAGCTATTTCCCACACCAGAGAGAAGGGCTTTTCAGCAACTGCCAGTTTCTATTGTGGAGAGGTGCCACACAGATACATTAATTGACTGGGGAGGGTTTTGAGGTTGGCAAGCAAAATATCTAACCAAAGTTTGGAAAACTCCTCCAATTCCCAAAGTTTTAGCTTCAGGTAGTTTATTTCCAAATGTATTCCCTTAGTTTCTCTGTGGTTATAGTAAGAACTAATGCCTGTACTAAAACAACCTTCACATACAAAAACCCTACATGAGTCAGGCCGGAGTAAAGCAGCACACAAGGGCATTCTGGCACAGGTCACTGTGTCACACCCTCTCCCTACACCTGAGCCTGTTGGTAAAAGTGTTTGGACTGACAGACCTCCAGTCTCTCCAGCTTTCCCCAGCTGGCTCTGAAGTCCTTGACCTGCAGAGTGAAACATGGCCTTGGTAGACTACAATTTTAATGGGTAAGTCTAGTCTAATTTTAACCCCAGATGCTGTAATTCGCCATATATTTTTATTTCATCTATAATTCTAAGAAAAGCCATTTCCTATGAAACCAAGTTGTGCAGGAGTGGCTGCTCTTTTACTGGGAAGAAAAAAACCAACAATCCTCACAAATTACAAGAGGCTCTGAGCCATCAGATGTGCTCTCCAGCATTTATTATCTGATTTGATGTGTTAATGGCTGGTTATTCTCATTAGCTGTTCTCTGGATTGACACAAGCTGTTTTCCTGCACTTAGGCTGTGCAGCCTAGTGTGTAAAGGCAATTAGCATGGGGCCTATGGATTCACTGGGGAATCAGATGTCAGCTGTGTTCCCATTCTCCAGCAGTGGCCTAAGAAAATGCTGCTTCTGCAGCTCACAGTGTCAAGAGCCCCTGGCTGAGGTGAAGGCACTGATGTACAAACAGGAAGGCAGGTGCTGCCCTTCTGAACTTGCACCAGGGAAAGACAAGACAAACAAGGCAGACCTGAAGCAGAGCCGTGGAGATTGAGATATTTGTTAAACAAGGATGTGCCAAGGGGGAAGCAGGGCTCTGCAAACATGCTGCTGTGCAGGAGAGAACTGGTGTTTAAGCAGTTTTACCTGGCTGCTCCACTTGCTGTGACTGATCCCTCCCTTGCGTTAAATAAAAACTGTCCACTGTGTTCAGGAAACCTGTGCAAAGCTGTGTACAGGAACCAATAAAATATCAGCTGGGAGGGAGAACTGTGGAAAGATACAGCACTTACAAAAGAGAAGTCCTTGTCTCACGAGGCCTGACATTTCAGCACACAGACGTTCTCTTGTTGTGTGTGAGGTAATGCTGTCCTCAATGGCAAAATCACTTGAGGTGATATGACTGCAAGAAATATAGCACTTCACCTTATTCTGAAACCATCTGAGAAGAGAAAGCCTTTTTTTTTTGTCCTTTTATTGTTAGAAGCTCGAAACCAGAGCATGAGACACACCTACATTTGATGCTGAAAAGCGATTGTCTCCACAGCTGGAACAAAGAGCTGTCAGACTTCAGCTCTCAGGCATAAAATCCTTGCCCAGGCTGCTTGAAACCTTTCTGTTGGCAAAAAGTGTCACAAAAGGTGGTGCCAGATCCTAGAAGGGACCCGGAAACAGATCTTGCTGCCCAACATGGAAGGATTCCTTGAGTGCTGCTGATGGGTGAAGCAAGGCCAGCATCTGCACCAGAGGCAGACAGGGTGCTCAGAGACTATTTCACATTGGTAACTGAAAGATGTCAGTCACAAGCAGCTGTGACAGCTTTTTAGGCAAGCCAAGTGGTAAATTGATGGCGTGTAGTGACACAGATCCTGTTTAGCCTCAAAACACCTCGCGTGGGGGCAGGAGGAGAGTGAGCCACATGCTGCTGTCAGCTGTGCCACCGTGTGTGACAGCTGGAGACCCCGGGCTTTGCCGAGCTGTCAGCCATATGGCAAATGAGGTACAGAACCATTAATCTGCATTCCCACAGCAAACCTCTCTGGATAATGCAAGCATGGGGCCATGTCAGCGCTCACCAGACTTTGCTACGCTTCTCTCCAGCAGAAGCAAAACCTGCACACACATCCCACGTGCCCCTGCAGTTCAGGTAAGTGGGGAAATAGTTCATGGTGCCATTGACCCAGCTACACAGGTGAGTCAGCAGCAGGATGCTCTTGGCATGGCAAGGTCCTGCCAGCTTGGCTTGTCTGAGCTGCCTTGCCGGAGCTGGATACAGCCCTGGGCTCTTGTCTTCTGCACAGAGTATTTCCTCTGAAGTCCTAGGAGGGTTGTCAGCTATAAAAACATGGCTAAACTTCAATGGATTTGGTTCTAGTGTTAAAGGAGGATTTTAATTTGGCACTGAAGCCATTGAGAGGGGACCCCCCTCCACCCCCAGCTGTAGGAAGTTGATGCAATTGCCATCTTTGAATTTTGTTTCAAGAGTTAACAAAACCTGCAAACCCTGATCTTCCCCCAGGGCTGAGCTACAGAAACTGGCTGGGATGAAGCACTTCAAATTCCAGACAGACGCAGTAATAAAATGTGGAAATTGGATGCAAATTATTTACTACATTTATGATACCACATTATTTACTGGTACTGCAGTTTGATAATCACAGCAATAATTTTCAAATTACCTTTGCTCAGCATTCACTTTTATGAGTACTGAAATGCTTCTTAATGTTCTTAAGCAGAGAGGATTTCTAGCACTTGTCCCATGCTCCTAAATTGAAACAACTTGTAAATGACTACAGAGGCCCAGTGAACTGAAGACTGACTTTCAGGGGGACAAATGGCAGTGAAACATTATTTCTTCACAGACAACAGCAAGTTCAAGTAATGATTTGTTGCAGACCATATGGGAAGTCTTATATAAAACACTAAGTTAAATTCATGGCTCTCAATTCCTCATTAGTGGGGGAAAATAAACAAAAAACCACTAAACCAAATTTCTTCTCCTACAGTGACTGGCTGTGTGTTTCTGAAGAGCACCAAAACCCCTGAAGCCAGTAGAATTGAGATTATAATCAGCACCTGATAAGGTGCACCCTGGGACACCTGTTCAGTATTGACTTGCTCAGGCATAATTGTTGGCTGGGACACATGGTAAACCAGGACATCAGATACCTACTGGGAGGAGGTGGAAGATCAGAAATAGGATCTGGGAGCCAGTATCTTGCCATACTACATATCCAAGCAGGCAGGACTGTAAAGTTGACTATGAACAGAAAACTTTCCTCTCCCTCGAAATCAATTATCCATTAACAAATTAACCAGAACAACAGGACAAGATAGATCTGAGTACTTTGGAATAAACAAGACAAGGCAAGACATGCTGAGTCTTACAACTTCTAAGTGATGCTCAGGGAGAGCAATCTCCCAGAAGCTAATCTCCATCAAAATGACCTGGCTCAATATGAGGAGACACTGAAACATAATCATTACATGATGGTCATCCTGACGTCTGCACCCTTGGATAAAGGTAGACATGGCTTACTTAACTGATGATGCAGACAGTGTGTATTTTTGTCAAGAGCCATCTATAAACAAAAACACATTTATATGCTTATTATGTATAATGCAAGAAAAAATAAAAAAGCAAACCCAAAGCAATGAGTCACTTTCCTGAAAGCAATTTCCTTAATCACGTGCATGGTCATGCTGAGTGATGCTGCTGTGAGTACGCTGACACATCTTCAGTTTGGTTTTCTCACTGACTAAAAGAGAAATGTCTGTGAAATACTCATGCACATCAGCAATTTAATGTGTTGTCTCATTCCCGTGCTTTTGCTAATTAAGGATGTTGTGCATGATAGGCCAGGGCAGCGGGTGGCAGTGAGATATGAACTGTGCTCTGCTCTGTGCCACACAGCCAGCACAGAGGAGCAGAGCAGGAAAAGAGTGAACACAAAGCTGCTCATGAGCTTTCTGAGGCGCCTTCTGAACTCCCAGTCACAGGAAGTGATCAGCCCTTTTACACACCTCCACATTGCAACTTTGGCTGCTGTCACACAAAGATGGAATTTCTCTCACCTAAAGTACCTGATGCCTGGGCTTGTTCTGTGAGCTGCCTTTCAGGGTGATAGGGGGAGATCCTCAGCTCGTATCTACTCACAACCACTTGCAAGAGCCACAGGAGCTTGTAGGTACTAAGTTTTCCTAAGGATTAAGCAGAGGCAGTGTGTTATCATAAAATATCAATTAGCATCATCATAACATATAAGCTAGCACAATTTTATGGCAGCACTCTTCCTCCAGGATTACCATCCTTATTCTCACTGCAAAGCCATATTTGCTTCCTGTGGTCCCTACCCCATGAAACCTCTTGGTCTCAAGCATCCTCTGGAGGCTGTGCACCCAACACCTCATCAGACAAATGCTTGGTGATCTACTCCATAACTCTGTCCTTCCTTCCTACTCTGGGAAAGCAGTGATGCTTTCAGCAGCACAAACCAGCTGGATGTAACCAAGTCTGAAATTACTCATGGATTTCAAATTCATCACCTGTATTTTCTTGACCCTGTGTGTTTCACGGGAGGTTTATTGCTCAACTAGACAACTCTTTGCAGAATTACAATGCAGGCTTTTGCTCACAGGACAGAGTAGATATTTGTATTTCGTAATCTGCATTTATTTGACAAAGACAGAACAGAGAGATTCTGTTCTACTATAACCACAGATTGTCTTATTTACAGAGTAAAACTAACCATTAGTCTAGTGAGACAACTAGGCAAACACCATTAATTATCAAGTGTGTAAACAAAATAGGTCTGCATCAGCATTCACAAAGCTGAACCCTTCCACCACAGGGAAGCCTTTGCCTTTTGTCTGCTTTTCTTGGATTTGTTCTCCTGTGGTGAGGTTCTAACAGCCCACAAGGTGCCCCTCTTGCCATCACCCCACTATTGCAAAAACCACTCCCATATTCATAAGGGACATAGGGGAAGAGTGTGAATCAAATCTAAACAGAGAGGACCTGTGGAGAAACATTGAGATGTTTAATCACACTCTGCACACACTGAGCTCCCCTCTTAGGCTGGATGTTTTCTTCTGGTCCCTGACAACACAGACTGCCAAGAGATCAAGCTCTCACATATGGATCCAGCTCTCACAAGTCCATCACACACTAGTGGTTCTTGTAATGCTCCAGGCTAGATTTTCAGTTGATTCAGCTGATTTTTTGAGATCATAGGAATGCCTGACCCCATGTGGAGTACTCAGTAACCCCAAAAATCCTGTCAAGAAGAATAAAGTGCATGGAGGACCTGTGCTGGTAAACCATAGCACTCCAAACCTCAGAACAAAGCAAAGATCTGCTGAGAGTTCATAGTCTTGCAGAAAAGGTATTGGTTTCCCAGTGCCACTGTATCTTAGTGAACATCCATCCTCCCTTTAAAAATTTCATCCCAAACCATGAGCTAGCAATCCACAAGAAGCTATAAATTTTTTATAACAATCATAAGGGTCCAAAAGATTCATCTAGTCTTTCCCTGATATAGACATTTTTTTGTCTAGAATCAGCTTTCAAATAGTGGAAACACCGTGTTTTGGAGGACTGATCAGCCCAGTCCAATTTTGATACCTCCTGAGACCTTCCCCCTTCCTGAAGGATCTTCTCTGTCTGCTTAAATTTTATGTTTGATGGAAATGCTCTTCAGCCTCCAAGTCTGTAAAGTGCAGGTTTCAAACACACCTGGTTTTATTCTGGGTAAGATCACATGCAATAGGTTTGCATTGCTCCAAGTGGGATTTGCTGATCTGCTGGGATCAGAACTGGAGCGAGTGCTCATCCATGGAACACCTCCCATGAAATGCCTTGAACAGAGAAGCCAGACAAGAGCTAAGCTTCCTAAGGGAGCTTTCTCCCCTTGCTTGCAGGGGCCATTGGTACTTCTACACCCTGGCACACCTGTATTTACCTGTTACAGTAAAGAAATAGAGGAGCGCTCGATCTGCACTTTCACCCTGAGGTATCTGCAAGACAAAACTGGCTCTGGCTTGTTCAGCTCTGATTCCAGGAAAACAATTAAATCAAGCCCTGCACCACACAGGGGATGACGACAGATGTGCTTTACCTGCCTTTGATAAATATTTGGTCACAAAAAACCTGTCATAGGGGGGAACACAGATTACAAGTTGCAGCCCTCTGTGCACCTGCCTTTTGCTCTGCTGTTCTCTCTTTCCTTGACAGTTCCTTGCTCCAATACTTTTTCATGAGGGATACAAATGGAAGTGACCCCACAATGGAAACCAAGAGAGGCTCAGGCCAAAACACAAACAAGACTGGCATTAGGAGACTTATTTTTGCAGCCCCACTGCAAACCAGTGAATTTGTGTTTTTAAAGTGCCTATCTGCCTTAACAACTGCCTTAACATGCAGCTGAAATAGGATGCAAATTATCTTTGGGTTTGGGCTTTTTCCTTTTCCTTAATATGCCAGGAGCTCACCTGGATTAGGCAACAGATCCAAAGAGTGAGTTTATGCAGAGGGAGAAGCACACAGAGAATCACCTGCTTAATCTCTGCACTGACTTTGGGCAATCACCTTGGGCATAATTCTCTGCATTTCCTTCTGGCTGGTTTGGGAAGTTTCTTGCTTAACTGGCTGCTTTCTCAGAATCTCATTTTCCAGTGTCCACGTGGGGCAGTGCATAAACCCATTTATGAGCTGCTGTCCCTCAGAGTTTGTAAAGCAGACAGAAAACTGTACAAATCCCACATCCACAGCTTCACTTTTTCTAACATTTGAAACAGTAATAGAGAAACTGAGGGTCTGTGAATGTGAACAGGCAGCATAAATTCCTTCTTTAGCTGAAAGACTGCAGTCACCATGAGATTGGTATAATAAATCCTTAGTCATGCAGCTTCCATCCCTCAGCTCTGATGCAGTAAAAAATATAAGGAATTATTAGTTTATCACTGAGACCTCTGCATTGAGACTGCTTAATGATGCAATTCCCGAGGTTCAGTTAAAGCCATTTTCTTGCTATAAAATTCCCACGTTGCATTTGAAGCATTTCCCTCTGATGCATTAAGAGCTTTTATAGCTGACAGGTGACAACTGAGGCGAGATCAATAAATACAGGGCCACTCTACCCATTCCAGCCTTGAGCTCCTTTCTAAAGACAACCTGCAAACGGGAAAGATGCTGAGAGTTTTCATTTTAGTTTCTATTCTGATGTAAAAGCAGATCTGAAATAGCTTGGCATTAGAAATAGCAAGGCTTGTTTTCAGTTCCTTGCTGGAGATTTCTTTTGGAACAAATTCTACTGCTTTTTGAAGGGGTTTTTAAGTCTTCTTGGGATGAAACTAAGGGGTATTTGACTGTGGTTGCTAAACACTCACACAACAAAAAATATCAGAAATGTAAACTATATTGAAGGGAGTGCAGAATTAAGAGTTCTAGGAATACAATTTAAGGAAAGTTAAATGCAGGGTGTACTTTTTAATAAGTATAATGAAAAGCAGAACTATCACATAGGGAAAAACAACCTATTGCCTATCCACTCTTTTTAAAATTAGATAAAGGAATAAATTTCTGGAGCAAAATCCCCCATCAATAAGGGAATACTCAAAAGGATTAGAAAATGTCAAGAGAGAGTATAAAAACAATAAATGGAAAGTCCATATGAGACCATAGAAGAGTTAGTACTGGCTCAGTCATACAAGCTCTTGTCCTACCAACTTTAAAATCACAGTCCTGTTGTTTTGAAGAATTACACAGTAACTACCTCAAACACAGTACCAACTTGGAGAACAGCAAACCATTTAAATCTCTCCCTGTAAAGACAGGCCACATTATAAACTGCAGCTCCTCAGCTGTGCAAGGAGCTCAACACACTTAGCCAAGAGTATTTAGAATTTCTACTGTACTTCCACTTGCAAAGGCTTCACAAATATTTGGGCATAAATAATCCTCCCAGTCTGGTGCTTTTTGGCACAAGCTGGAGGTTATCAGTCACTTCCTCTGGTGTGAGTGAGGAACGCTCTCCTGTACCCTCATGAACAATTCTGGCAGCCAGAGGGGTGGCGACATCCACGAAGGATGATACAAAGCAGAATTTTCAAGTCCTTTTTTCTATTTTCTGTAATGCAGATCTGTTCCTGACCTTCCCTTTGAGAGACAAGTAAATATTGTTATAATGGCAATAACACTCCAGTCTCAGATCTTCTTTTGGAGTATCACTGCATCCAGAAAGATTTCCAGCCTGTTCCCTCTCCTATTAAAGCTATTGACAAGGTAAATGATGATTTATTGATGCTGTGCTTCTGCAGCACAGAATTTTAGCAGCAATAAATCTCTGTTCAGACAGATGATGTAATAATCTGAGCTTTCTACAAATGACTTAATGTTTCTTTTCAAATGACCTAATGTTTCTTGGTGGTTCCTAGAACAGTTCATATTTCCTAATTGAATGAGGGAATACGTAACGTAGTTTCAGTAAAAGGTTAGATTTTTAGTTTTATTTTATCGTCTTTCCTGTCTGGGATGGTGAATTGGTCCAGTTGATCATAAAAAAAGATGTGCTATTTCTCAGACTTTTCCATCTGTGAATTTTTAGGTACTTTGTGACTCATGCCATAAAACCGAATGGAGAAATACATAAACCAAAGGGCCAGGTCTGAATGCACACACTCCACCCTTCTTAAGGAGTATGAGTCAAGCTTCATTCCACCAGCACTGGGATTTTGATAGAGACTATTTTTTGTAAAGGCTGATTGATTCAAATAAACATGAATACACATACATGCACACACCAGGCATTCTAAAAAGGACATGGTCCCTTAGCACAGCTTCAGAGAACATCTGTTAATTTCCTTAATGCTGCTCATGTTTCTTCCCATGATCGGGTAAGGTTTAAAAAGTTCCTTTTGTTGTGTGTTTACAGGACTGGCATTGAGTACATGGGAAATCACCTCCTGTTGGCAAGACAGATATTACATAAAAATCACCAACAACTTATTGCATTTCTAATTCCCTTTATTTCAATCACCTTAGCTCAACCAGGGCCTGCAGTTTGGCTTGTTCTTTCTTCCTCTGGTCATTCTACCAGTCAATTTTCCTTACAACATAGTTCTTCTCGGTATTTTTAATTAAAATATCATCATTAGAATGCACACAGGAGAAGACAGGTGAAACGTTAACAGGGTTCTTTCCACCCTGAGGAACAACTGGAAGAGCTATTGTGGTGATAAAACCCATTAATGAGAGAGAAGAGGCAATGTGAAAGTAAAGCTCTGTCACTAAAGCCATAACCTCACACGTGCACAGAAGTCAGGGAGGCTTCATCCCACAAATGATGTCAGAAGGGAACAACCTCCCTGCAGGAATAAGAAGGCAGAGGGGACAATGGATCAGAAGAGCAGCATCCCTTGAGTGTAAGAGAGTAGGACTGAAATTCAGCTGTGAGCTGGAACTGGGTAAGTGCTGCCATGTTGTGTCATAGACGATGATGTGGATGGTGCCTGGTTCTCTGAATACTATATCTCAAAAGATGTTATTTTGGCATTAATCAGGAGTTTTGCTGAAGAGAGTGTTTTTAAGAGAGCTTAAAAACCTGGACTGAGAGTTTTAGTGACTGTTTTAAATATTGCAAAAAAGCTTGAACTTTTGTCGCTCGCTCACATTCGGGAGCTGTCTCTCTAAGGACTCCCTTTCCTGGCAGATCCCCAAACTAGTTCAGAGGTGTCACTTTGAGAAGGGTGTGATGAAATTTTCACAAGCAAAGGGGTGTAGTCTTGGCTGAAATTTTTAATTGAGATGCATTTGTTGTTTTTATTCCTGATTGCCTCACTGATGTTGCTACACACCTCACAGCACTATTACAGGCAAGAGCAGCAGAAATATGTCACCTGCTTCATGCCACTGCAGCCATCCAGTCTCTGGGAGCCTCTCCTGCTCACAGCTGATGTAATTTTACAAGTACCATGTTAATCTTGCAGCTCTCCAGCTATTTGCCCTGTTTTATCTGTGCTTGTATCTATCTGCTCCATGAGGTAAGTCCATGCCTGGAGAAATGTGGCAACTCCAGAGTTACTGTACAAAAAGTCACTTGCCACTGCTCCACAAGGAACTGGGACATTTGGCCACTTGCTTTGGCTTACAGAAGGCATTGCCTGGTGCTTTAGACAGAAGGGGAAAAAATTTCAGCAATTTAAAACAAAACCAGGAAGTTTTACCATTAGATAAGTCAAAATTGCTGGACCAGATATGGTAACACTTGAAGCATGAAACAGCTTTATCAGTAGGTTACTTATGAATTATTCCTTGTTGAATGTTCTATTTTTCAAGAGTTCTTAAGTAACTTTTTTTTTTGCAATTCTGCTCGATCCAAAATAATTCTTGGACAGGGGAATGGCACAATTGGACAGGGTAAAAACACAATGGCATAAGCTCTGCCTTCTTGGGTTTAGTTGGGCTGCATCATGATATTTTTAAAAGTCCAGCTAGTGAAATGTGATTTTTACTGGCAACAGAAGCAGCTTTTCATCTTTTTACCTAATCAAGAATAGTAAAGAAATCCTGGACCAGGCTGCAGACAATTATAAATAACGTAGTGATTGTTTGTTCTTTGACAGGATTAGCACTGTTCACCTAGCTGCTAGACTATGAATTCCATGCAAAATACAGCATGTGAACTTGAAATCAAATGAAGAATGGATATAAAAGAGCAAGCTCCAAAAAGCACAAATGTAGTGATCACTTGGCTAAAATTAATGGTGTGGTTTAGTCTGACAAGCCAGAACTGTAGAAGCATAAAAAACCTGCTTGAAATAGATTTTTTCTTGAGTGAGGGGAAAGTAGAGGTGCTTGCAGTGTTCAGTTTCACCAGTATTTTATAGAGGACTGTAAGGAATTACTTTAATGTGATTTTAATAAAATAGGTCCTTTCAGAGAGGGGAGGAACAAGCAGAACACTCTGATTAGCATCATCAGTGATAAAACTTCTATTACTACACCTGAACTTAGTGTGGAGAGTCACAGCTTTGGGTTTTGCCAAAAGCACCCCAAACCTCAGGGTACAGAAGTGTTCATGAAATCCACTTCCACAAAATGTTTCACCTAAATACCTGCTTACTGCAAAGTATGTTTTGTGCCTGTTTTGGCAGCAACTGATGTTGTCTAACAAAAGATCATCTAAAAAAGCAAAATCAGATGAGACTAGATGAGAGCACAACCACCCTCAGGGGCAGCCTAAGAAACACACTGACAGCAGTTCAGTGCCAGCATGCCATTGCCAGAAAACCTCTAATGGTCAATAAAAGGCAATAAAAGGCCTGACTAAATCTCTGCAACATTCGGTGTGCCATCAAGAGCTCTAAACTCAGGCTCCAGTACAACTTCTAGGGGAAAAAACGATCTCTTAGCCAGATGGTTTGACAGGAATATATTGTACCCATCCTAGAGCTCTGCAGAAAGCTTCCAGGTGATGAGAGAAGCTGGGAGCAGTGTGATACTTAAAGTGTCCATAGGGACAAAGGAGTTTTCAGGTATGCTCAGGGCTATTAGAGATTCCAGCCAATGACTCTTTCAGGGAATAGTAAAGAAGCAACACCTCTTGACAGCCACTGCTGATTGGGGATTGTCAGCTGCAGAAGCAACTCAGTCCCAGCTATGAGGTTTAAATGTTTACCAGTTGATTAATAGGTTTGTAATATAGAATACAAACACCTCAAAATGAAAAGGAACCATTTGATCTTAAAGAAAATTAAATGTTGCTGGATCTCCTTATTCTACTCTTTCTGACTGATGTCCTTTGACCTCACTGGGTGGGCTCCTCCTGCAAACAGCCACAAGTGCAAATACTACTTGTGGAATGCCAGTTACAGAGAGGATCACATAGGGGGGTTGGCATCCTATAAAGTAGCATAATCATTTAAAAATGATGAATTAAAAAGAAAACAAAACTGCTTGGAGAGGAGGTACAAAAATGTCAAGGTAAAGAAGAGGCAAATTCTCCTCAGCACTGTAAGATGGTGCATGAAAATGTGGAGGCCACAAACTGTTCTGGGTAGTCCAGATTGGACATTAGGATATGTTTTTGGTGAGAGGATAGAAAAACATTGCAGTAGGTGTCCTTGGAGGTTTTCAGGACCTTGCTAGGCAAGACAACCTATTGTAGAGTTCGTGGCAGCCCAAGTTCAAGTGGGTGTTTGGAGATAATGATTCGCAGAGTCCCTGTCAGCCAGTGTTGCTGTGCTCCAGGTTCACAGGCACAGACAGGACTGGAAGGGAATTTAAAGAGTAATTTCATTTATGCTAGGAGGTAAGCATATGATGTGGCAGTATTTTTGCCATTTTTCATGTTATTATCTTGTTGGTGTACACTTCCAGATCTTATTTATTGCAACAAACATTTATGAAAAGTGAGTTAAGATATTCTTTTCCCTCTTCAACTATTTGATCAGTTGTTCACTTCAGAAATATTTTATTTTGATGAGAAATTTCTCCAGCTTTTCTGAAGAATTTGGTTGCTGTTTGCTTTTGAGACATTTTTCCTCTCCATATTCATTCATGATGTTTTCTTAGTAGCCAATACTTAGGGTGCAGAAATAAAGGTTTCAATTGTGATTTTACAGTTGCTCCATGGGTCAGTCCCACTTCTACATGGAAAAAAAATCACAAAATGGTTTGGGTTGGAAGAGACCTTAGAGATCATCTCATTCCACCCCCTGCCACGGGCAGGGACACCTTCCAATATCCCAGGTTGCTCAGAGCCCTGTCCAGCCTGGCCTTGGATGCTGCCAGGGATGGGGCAGCCACAGCTTCTCTGGAAGAAGGAGGACAGGAGTCTCATTAAAGAGCAGAGATTCCTAGTTAGTTCAGCTGATGAAAAATTTCCAGCTAGTGGAAAAACTCTAATATATGCAATCTCTTTGGAAATAGCCTTGGAGCTATGTTTTTTACTAAGGAATGCTGCTGTCCCAGGGAGACAGGAGACTAGTTAAATCCTAGAAACCTAAGGGATTTTTGTCCATGCTTACACCTTTTTGTACTCACTCTCTATCATCAGGCTGTTTGCTTTGACCCTCACCAAACCAGGCCAGCTATTTGACTGCTTCTTATCCTTCCATAGCTACTCTCTTTAATCAGTAATCCTTCTGAGTACACTGATTTTTTTTCCACAGTTCTGAGTTAACTCAGGTGGTCAAGCAGTGGTCATGCATGGCTAATTACAGTGGAAGGAGAAAAATGAGTACATTGATTAACATTCTGTTCCTTTGGAGAGACTGAGAAATGGCTTTGGCAGCTCCAGCTCCACCAACACCCTGCTGGCAGCTTATTGCCTGTGCCTCTGAATCGCAGTAATTTCTGAACAACGTGGCAGATCCTTGACTGTTAACTGGGAGGGTAAGAACAGAGTTCTGGGGATTTGATGTTTGATGCAGTTTTAAAAAGCTTTTCTTCCCTGGGCCCCCTGTGGCCTTTCTCCACAGCAGGCTCGAGCACTGCAGGCTTAATTACTCGCTCTGCTTCCATTGGTGCACAGAGCTCTGTGCTCCTGAGGGCTCCAGAAGAATTCCATCCAACAGGACAGTCAGAGAGATCCAGCATTACACAACTGGTCCAACTGGTCCCATGTAATGTGCCCGAGCTGACTGCTCAACCTCTCCGTGACATTGGAGCATTCAGAGACAATGCACAGAAGGCTCTGCAATCAGTCCATGGGAAGCAGGAGATCTTTTGCTGGCTTAAATTAAGACCTTAAGTACACATTTTTTTCTTTAGGGTTCCACCTCATTTTTATCAGACCCAACTGTTTTCTTCATGCTGTGACAATTAATTGGATTATTTTCATTTAAAGATCCAAGCCCACAAGCTAAGTGGAATGGAACGGAATTGTTTTCCTTTCCCTGCTTTCCCTCATTAGTAGTCTAAACAAGTGTGAGGCTGCATTAAGTTTGTAGCTATTTTGTTGTCTTGAAATCACTTTCTTCTCTTCTGCAGACCGAGGCTGTGCTTAGATCATTATATTCCAGGGTGCAGTTGTGGTATATTAGAAGTGAAAAGGCTAGTTATGGAATTTATGCTTGCAATTACCTTGGTACTGAAAAAGGATAGCAATGAAAGTAAGTTTCACAAAGAAAAGGAGCAAAAAGGAAATTACAGCATGTTTACATAATTTTTGTTTTACTATGAAAAGTGGCATAAAACACTGCCTGAACAAATCTCTAGGCTAAATTGAGCAGATGCTGGCATCACTGCAAACTCTGCCTGCAACACAGGTGAGCCTCCAAAATGTCAACCCATTTAGCAGGTTTGTCTTCACAGGGTGATTGTCTCGATTTCACACGGGCTTGACCTACAAATGCAGTGGTTGACCAGTTTGTCTCCTTAGTAACCTTTGAATACTCTTGCTGGAATGCCAAAGCTGCTATGAAGCTGTCAGAGCTGTTTGTGCTTCATCTGGAAACCTTCAGAGGGTCACTTTTGGGATGAATGGGAGAAGGTACTTGATTTTTATTGACATTAAAACTTCAGAATGCAAGAGATTTTGCTGGGTTAGGCCAGTACAATTGACATCTTCATGTGCCAGATTCAATTACAGACTGTGCATGGATGTGTTTGTAATTTGGACAGACAAATGGACAGGGATCCCATAAAATTTCTGTCAGCTGAGAACCTATTCTTGATAGCTTTTCAAGACTTCACGAGCAAAAGAATTAATCTTCTCCTAAAAATGGGTTAATTTTCTGTATATACATAGTGATTGTGTGAGACATGGAGAAGCTGGCTCTTAAACTCCCATTTCAAATGAGAATTTCACTTTGATTTTGAAGTGTGTTGCCTCCTGTTTCACATTAGGTGCTAAAGGTATCTAAGCCAATTTGCAGAGCCAGCTCATTTCAGAACTGACCTTTGCCAAACTGACAACTATCATTTTTTTTTATCCCCGAAGATTTTTTATGCATTTCATTGATGGGTGAGATACACCCAGACCTCAAGAGCTGACAACTCTGGTTCTGCAAAGAGTTTTCTCTCTCTGTGTAGCAGAACCAAAGTTTACTGGTTGCTGTCTAGGTGGGAAAAACGTCCTTTCTGCAACTTTGTCACTGAAGATCAGATTAGGATTAAAAATCTAAAACAGACTTCTGTGAATAAACAGCAAACAACATGGAAAATACCCTCAATACTGTTCAGTAAGAAGAACCAGTGATGAAAAGCCTCACAAGAGCATGCTTCACACACCCTGGAAACAGAGGAGAACCTCTGCCAGGTTGTCAGTGGTTGGGGAAATGTAGTAGGAACAGTCAGGTACTGCTAAGCGGACTTAGGGAAGGCTCTAGGGAATGGAGCTGGAAGACAGTGAGTGAAAGGATTGGAAATGTAAATCAAGAACACAGCAGGGTGGGGGTTCCAGGTCTGTGGGAGTATTTAGGATGGAGTTTTTTGGCTTTCAATTATTCCATTGAAAGAAGAAGGGCAGAAGAAATTTATGGATGCTGGCAGCCTGATCAGAGAGGGATTTTCAAGAATCAGTGCAGCCAGAGCCTGTGAGAAAGATAACTTTCCCAGGCAGAAAGAATGTAAATAATCTTGCATCTGGTGTTTTCCTCTTAGATGTTTTGAAATAGGTGTTGTCTGTAATTAGCCTACGGTGTTGAGGGTGTTAATCAATGAACCAATCATGTGGCATTTGGAGGAAGCTCTATAAAAGAATGAGTGTGTGCTAATAAAAAACTTTTGCCTACTGAATTAACTTGGAGTCATGTCACTTCTTGACTGTCCCTGCAGTACAACAGCGACAGAAATTAAATAACCAAAGCACTTGCCTAACCCCTGGGTTTTTATCACTATCATCTCCTTTTTTTTCCAGACTCATGGTTCTGTGAATTTTGTGAGAGTTTATGAGAGGAAAGTTGATTTAAGATTTTTGAGCCCTTAAGGTTTTGCAGTGCTTCCCTAACCTTGGATGAGCTTAACTTTGTGTTAGAAAAACCTCCTAAATTCTTTCTGGTGATCCCTTTACCCTGTGCTTACTTCTTCCACCATGGAAACAGCAGCTCTGCTCTCAGACTCCTTGATCCTTGGACCTGTGGTTTTCTCAGGTTACCTCTGACCATTGCTCTGATCTCTTCCCTCATCAAACTCTCCTCCCTTCTATGCAGTTCCTCTGAGGTACATCTGGATCATTCATGTTAGCAATGGAGTGCCTGAACGTGACCACAGGCTTATGGTCTGAACTTATACCAGTCCTTTTTCGCACAAACCCACTGAGATTTATCCCATTTCCTTGTAATCCATCCTCTTACCTCCCATAGGGGCTTCAAACATTGAGCTACAGACTCTGGAACCACAAGTTTTGACTGTCCTACAACTGACCATCAATCCATGAGCTATCAAGAGGGAGAGCTTGGCACTCCAGCCCCATTCTGTGGGACCAGAGCCACGATGGTGCCTTGGGACTGAAGTGTGGTGTTCTGAGTTGCATCACGAGACATGGCAGCTCCAACTCCAGTCAGGTTGGTCAGTCTCTGTGCCTCTTGTACCTGTTTTGCTGTCCTTGGCTCTCCTGTGCCAGCTACACTGTGCTGTGATGCCAGCCAGCCCTTCCAAGCAAGAACATCCTCTCCCTAGGCTCTTCCAGAAGCTGTGTTCACTGGGATAGCTCCTGGGACTTCAGTATCAAGCCCTAAAATAGATGCATTAGGGTTGAAAAACAGGGAACAGAATGTAACAGCAAGTTGCATCATTTTGTTTACATCTTGTTCCAGTTTCTTTTTTCCCCTAATTTATTTTGAGAGCTTTTTGTCAGACAGAAAAGCTGCACTTGATCACCATATAGGAAGTGAACGTTGAGTAAGGAGACAGACTGTGTGGTTAATCTTGCAACACACAGTGATCTCCCATGCCTCGGGATAATGTGAAAAAAACAATGGATTTAGCAAAGAATCTGCAGAGAATCTTGGCTAAGAAGAAAAAAGCACATGATCACTGCTGAACCAGTGTTAGAACAGATCAAATATATTGGCCAAGAATAAGATGTCTGGAAAACATGAGTATTTTTGTTTAATATATTATTTTGTATCCCTGGGATTGGCTGGGAAAATTGTCACCATCATTTTTCTCTGGAATTTTTGAAGAAAGGACAATGCTGACTATGCTAACTGATGAATAATATTGAGCTTCCTTAATTAAAAATAGTTATTATTAGTTATTGTATTTGTTAGCTTTTGTTCCAGACTTTCCATGTTTCTTTATTTATGGAAAAAGATCATGTACTAAATATGTCTCTTGCAAGTCCACCAAGGATTTTCTCCAAGGAGAATCCAGGAATAATATTTTAAGGGATGACGTTGTTTAAGCGAACTCAGCTATAAATATTTTAATTGCTTACAAAACGAATTGAATTTGTCACATCCTTAACTCCTGCATGAGGAATCTGGTATCTGTGTGCCAGGAAGAACTATGCTGTGGGTTCCAAACTGCCTGCAAAAGTCACAGCCAAGCCAGAAATTCATGCTAAAGAAATAATACTACCTACATGGGAATGAAGTAATTTCAATGGTATTGAAAATTGGCAAAATCCTGGTTTTGGAAGGGCTGCTGGGAGTTGCTAAGATGTTCAGGATATGAGCTGACAGTCTGTAAGGTGACTATACCAATTTCCTTGATTTTGTAGAGCTGAATGAGTTGCTTTGTTCCTTTGACTACACACATGGAAATAGAAATGGTTTCCCCGTGACATAGATGCTATTAATATAAAAAAAGTTATCTGGGCTTTCAGGAAAGTATAAACTAGAACTTTCTCAGAAAGGGTGTGGATACAGAACAGTCCATGGTTCCCTGTACAGAACAGAGCTGGACTGTTTCAAATCCCCTCAAAAGGCACTTCATTTTTAAAATTGAACTAATATTACTTATTTGTTGACATAATTTAATTTTTCCTATTTTTAAGAGACATAG
The DNA here is from genome assembly GCA_013400515.1 of Erpornis zantholeuca. Lineage (NCBI taxonomy): Eukaryota > Metazoa > Chordata > Aves > Passeriformes > Timaliidae > Erpornis > Erpornis zantholeuca. The sequence continues at coordinate 83,528 of VZTN01028532.1, forward strand.
CGATGTGTTCTGCCTCTAGATTAAGAGGTGAGGCAAAAATTATATACTCCTGGTTAAATTCATGTTTTGTCCACACTTTGAAAGGCAAAATTCTGGTTTCTTTACTTCCAAAAATGTAATAGAAATTGCAACATGGCAACACGACTGCTAAGAGTATGGAATGGCTTCCAGGCTAGGAATAAAGAGAACTGAGAAAGAACAGGATTTAAAAATAAGAGTAGCACTGCCAGGATGGACATGGATTGACAGTTCACCGTCTGTGCTGGTAACAAAAGAAGGATCTACACCAAGATGCTCTCAGAAGCAGGTTCAGGACAAGCCAAAGGAAGTGAATTTCATGCAACAGGGTGTCCCATATGCTGGGAATACAAGGTGTTTCCAGGCTTTTAAGAGCAGACTGCACAAGCTTTTGGAAGAGCAAACTCTTGAATTATTATTTAGACAGACGACATCAGGCTCAAGATAGGTGAAGGGTGAGAGGGTTTTAAAGGAATCCTTTGTGGTTTTTTTCTATTCTTCCTTTTCCTTAGATGTCAGCCCATGATCACCAGGAAGACAGAAATGTGACACAAACAGATCCCAGCTCTGAACCAGTGCAGACGTTCTGATGTCATTAGGTATTTTTAAATATTGATGATTATTTCCTAAAGATGGAGCATGGCAGGAAGCAACTAGGTGAGCAAATGTTACTATTATGAATGGTCTTGCAGAAGTAAACCCAAATAATTTCTGAGTTGTCTCATTCTTCAAGAGTTTGCAGACCCAAGATCTTAACCATTTAATTCAACTGTGAAATTCTGCACATGAAGTATGACCATATGTGCCTCCTTTTAAATTTTCATTCCACCTGCTAAGAAATTACATTTTTGTCTATGCTGCAGCATTTTCTAAACATTTGATTCACTAATGTGCCCCACAGGAATCAAGCAACTAAAGATCTACAGTACACTCAGCAGGTGTGAAACCTTATCAGAATTGTTTAACAGCACAATGTTAAAGTGTCATAAAACAGATTAAAGCATTCAGGTTTATTCCTGGCCTTCTACCTGTTAAATATCAAAAACATAGACTCCTGTTATTTGGACAGATCAGGGAGTTACAAGTAAAATTTGGATTACAAGTAATATCAACAGCAGCTAAAGAAGTCCTAATAAGCCAGGAGAAATTTTGTGGGAATGTTTCTGAATGACTTTCACTATGCTTACGTAGCTCTGCATTATTTCCTGACCAATCTTAAATGTTCTGGAATTTTTCTGGCTTATTCTTAAGAAATACACCTGGAGTATATTAGCAAAACAGTAAGAAAGAAAGAAAGTCAGAACTGATTCCTAAATGTTGATTAAGTAGTTAGATGCAAACTACTCTTGAATTAAACATTTCTAGGTTATTTCTGATGCTGAGAAGGAGCTTTCATGCTTAAAACCCCCTCTGAATCTCCAGCATGACTCTGATACAGCAATTTGGATTTGTTAACGCCAATTGACTGCAAAGAAAGAAATGTCAAACCCTCACATAAATGTCCTTTCTCCGACAAGCTCTCCCTCTTTTGAACTACAATAACGGGGACAACACGGTTTTGCTTTGCCACAGACGTTCCCCTAAGTTTTTTGAAGGCTTCAGAGGTTCGGTGGAATTTGACAAGAGGTATTTGGGCTTTTGTGTTTGCCTTTAATTGCTGCGCCCCGGGGTGGATCCTGCTGCTGCTGCTCCTGCTGCTGCTGCAGCCGGGGCCGTCGGAGCAGAGGACGCAGGACCTTGGCTGCTTGTCACAGCTTGCAGGACCAGGACAGCACACAGCCTGCACAGGTTTGCATGTTCAGAGCAAAGATTTTGTTTCAAAATGTTTGTCTAACTCCTATGCCTGGCAGCTTAAAGAGCTGCTGCCCTTCTACGCAGTGAATAGGTGCTTTTATTTCTGTGTTACGGGCTAACTCTGGAAATACACAGAAACAGAAGTTTATTGGGCTGTTGGTAATGGTTACACTGCGTCACAGCTTGGGTTAAAACCTTAGGTATTTCTGTCAGCTCTCCTTCAACAACAGACAAACTTCATCTGCCTGCACAGACACTGCAGGTTTGGTTCTTCCATGTTCATTTAAGTTTCTTTAGGTTTGCAGACCTCCAAAGACTATGGACAAGCTCAACTATTCACCTGAGGCATCAGCCCACTAATTTCAACTGCAACAGTGTTAATCGGTCTTTTATAGCAGTGAGACAATCTTCTATGTGTACAGCTCTGTTAAAAATATATATTCAAAATTAGAAAATTAAAATAAACCACGTGTGTTTTGTGATGGAATGTCCGCTAACATAAATACTTTTATGGCCACATAAAAATAGAAACATGAAATACTTTGTTTTTCCACAGGTCTGTTAAGCAACAGCCAGTGCTTTTATTAATATATTGTTTTTCTTTTTAATTGCAGTTTTATTTAGAAAAATTCACAATCCTGACTTACGAGGAAAGTTATATGGAATTATATGGAAAACTCGAAATGCAAACAGACACGCCTCACTCCTCTAAAACAAGAGACTGGTTCTTTATATGCCAGTAATTTTTGTAGTCTTAGGGAACCATTTGTTTCCCTTGCTCTCTTGAAAATAATTAAATAAATGAAAGTTTGCCCCACTTCCCCCCTCACACATAGACATACATGCACAGGACCAGCAAAACTCAGTAATTTTCCACTGGCACAAGAGCCTTTCAGTGCTTGCCATCTGCTGTGCTGGCAGGACCCACCAGAGGAGCACCAGCAGCAAAGCAGGAACTGGAACGTCACGTTGTGAATATTCATTCCATTTTCATTGTCACAGCTGGGCCTCATCATCTCTCCAAGACTGACCTTGCCTCCCCCGACTTCCCTGTGGCAGCTCTGGGGAGCAGATGGCAGTGAGGTACTGAAATCACAGCTTAAAATTTACAAACACCCAAAACCCCCAGTCAAAACCAGTCCCCATTCCTGCTGGGGGTAGGGGTGTCCCTCACTCCCACTGACCACTGTTACTGACACGGATTTTTAAGGGCTTTTGTTCTGGGAAGAGTGCTTTAGTGAAGCACCTCTTTTCTAGATCCGTAATCATTTTATTTGGAGTTTATTTATCGTAGAGTGTTTTTTCCCCTCTTGCTAATTGTTTCTGAGTTATGTGTCTGTGCTTCCAAAACATGGTGAATGTGAGTGCACATTACCTCAGGTTTCAAACAAGGAACCGGAGTTCAGCTGTCCCTAAGGACCGTCAGTCTCTTCAGGAAGCACTCCTGAACCTCATTCAAGTTAAAACATGCTCATTTTAGGCTTCTCTTATTTCAAACCTACCAGATCTAATGCTTTCAAAACCCAGTCTCAGCAGGTAGGTTCACAGTGCTCAGGGAGGTCCACGGTGGATTCCCTGGCCCTTCCTGCAGGTCCTGAAATTGTAAGGTCTCCAGGCAAGAAATCTGCTTTAGTGCACAGAGCTCCTAAGTTCCTTATCTCAACATAAGGACTAATGAGGTAAAATAAATCAAATCTGTCTGTCAATTAAGTCTTCACCCCATCTCCTCAAGTCAAGTGATGACATCCAGATAATCTTTCCCTCACTTCCACACGCTCCACGTTGTGATGGAAGCAGATGATTGTACTTTGTCATTCCTCCAACCTGAGCTCACAGATTTGCCTTCCGCAAAGCTGGATTTGTGTGAAATCTGTACCACTGCATCCTCGGGATAATGGCAGCTTTCCTCATAAGTGCTGCCATTTGTTTATGCTTAGGTAGCACTGAAACCACTGCAGTGTTTCACTGCTCTTCTGCCTGTGTCAACACCCTCAGCCTTGTGCTTCGGTGGTAGGACAGAGGGAGATAAATCACAGAAACACAGAATACCCTGAGTTGTAAGGGACCCACAAGGATCACAGCGGTACAAACCCTTGCCCTGCACAGGACAGCTCCAGGAACCAAAGCAAAAGGCCTGCCAATGCTCTGTTTCCACTTAATTCTGCTGTCTTCTGTTTGAGCACCTGCTGAGGCCAGTTTTACTCCTGACTGTGAGATCCGTCACAACCACGAGCCCTTTGGTGAGTCCAGACTGCCAGAGCTTGCCGAGTACCACGTTTTGCAATGGGCTGCAGAGATGGGATCCTGGGATGCACTATGGATTGCAGGTAGAGGGAGGTCATCCTACTGCTCTGCCCAGCTCTGGGAGGCACATCTGCAGTGCAGGGTCCAGTTCTGGGCTCCTCAGGACAGGAGGGACACAGAGCTCCTGGAGCGGGACCAGCAGAGGCTGCAGAGATGATTTAGGGCCTGGAGCATCTCCCTGCCCAGGAAAGGCTGAGGGAGCTGGGGCTGTTCAGCCTCGAGAGGAGCCCCAGCTGAGAGGGGCCCTCAGCCCTGGGTGTCCCTGTCTGCAGGGAGGGCTCCGAGCAGGGCCCAGGCTCTGCTCCGGGGGGCCCAGCCATGGCACCAGAGGAATGGGCAGGGACTGATCGCGGGAAGTTCCACCTGCACAGGAGGCAGAACTTCTGTCCTGTGCAGTGACCGAGTCCGGAGAGGCTGGGGAATCTCCCTCGCTGGGGATACTCCAGAACCGTCTGGACACACTCCTGTGCCGTGTGCTGTGGGATGGCCCTGCTGGAGCACGGAGCTGGGCACACAAGCCCGAGGCATTCCCTCGCAGCCTGCCCCAGCCCGGGACGCCGCTGCACAGGCACCGCGGGCGGGGCGGGAAGGGGCGGGGNCTGAGGCGAGCCGGGTCCTGAGGGAAGCCGGGCACCCTCCGCCCCGGCGCTGCCCGCGGAAACAGCCGTGGCACGCTGCCGCTGGAGACTGGGAGTCTCAGCCTGCCCCCCCCCCTTTCCTCCCCCCGCACCGTGAGGCAGCAGGAGCAGCCATCGCCGTGGAGGCTGTGGGAGCGCAGCCTCAGCTGCGGGGAGGATCGGGGCTGGCTCTGGGCTGCGGGGCAGTTCGCCCGCCTGCTCCTCGAGCGACTCGTCGCCCTGTCCCCGGGGTGACTTGTGACTCGTCCCGCAGCCCCTGGGGTGACTCGTCCCGCTTCCCCTGGAGTGACTTGTCCCCCTGCCGCCGGCTGGGGGGCTGAGGTGCCCCCCCGGGGGTGTCGGTGCGGGAACACAGGTGAGCCTGGCCAGGGGAGCAGGGCCGGGGCTGTGCGGGGACCCCGCCGGGCGGGTCACGGCTGGGCTGTACTCGTGCTACAGAACGTGGCTCTGGGCTTAAGGGTGTCCTGCCCTCTAAATAAAGGGACGAAATTATCTCCGTAATGCGCTTAGAAAAGCAAACCGAACCTTCACAAGTTTCCACTCGCGGGTGGAACAAATCCTGAACCTTCTGCTCAGCCGGAGGAGTTTGGGATTGGGGCCCCGTGGTTTGGCTGTCCGGCTCGTGCTCTGTGTCTCTAGACAATTCTCATTGACTCAGGTGAAAGTTAAATGCTAAGAACAGAGGTCTCGCAGTTGTTTGGTTTTACTTGTTCTGGAACGCTTCGGGTTAGAACAGCAGAGTCCACACGTGTGCCTCCGCAGATGTACCTGGCTTCCTCTTGCAAAATCCCGACTGGGAATAAATGAGCCTGGCTGTAGCCTCTGAATCAAAAGCAATGCAGAAGTCTGTTGTTTTTTGTTTGTTTGTTTTTGGGGTTTTTTTTGTTTGTTTTTGGTTTTTGGTTTTTTTTAAGTTTCCTGGAAGATATTTGCTGGGATGTATTGGTTTTGCTTTTCCTTCTCTTTGGAGAGCAGTGGGGTGTTTGTTGACTGTAGATGTTGGGGTTTGTCAGGTGTGCTGATTCAGTGTTTTGATTACAGTTTTTAAAAGTCACTTGAAGCAGAGGGATCTTGTTTATGAGTGTTTATAACGCTAATAAATCTCGCTTAGTTGTTGTGCCTGCTTCATAAAAGGTTTCTGAAAAATTGTTTTCACTCCTTAGCCTTTGGGAATGAAAGAATATCAGCTTTAATTTTACTCTGAAGAGTGAAAAGAATTAGTAGCCCACAGGCTACTGACCTGAGGGGTCATGGTCGGTGGGCACCCTCATTGCAGGTGAGAAATCTGTTACTGTATCTAATAGAATTGCTACAGTTTTACCTTCTGTGCCCTATGTAGACACGTTTTCCTGGTTTTGTTAAGAAATATCCTGGATAGGAAAAGTCAAATTTGCTTAGCTCTGTAAACTCATTTGTTTTTCATAATGTACATGGCATACTGTATGTTCAATTTAAATAATTTTGCTTAACAGAGCTTAAAAAAATTCTAAACATTTATTCATTTATTTCTCAAACATTTCAGGGCAAGACAAATCCCAAGCCACTAGCTAAGCAGAATTCAGAAGCAAATATTTACAGAGGACAGGTATCGTGCTTTATTTCTTTCTGCATTTTTTTTTTCCCCAGAATGTTAAAAAAACAAACAGCAAACCCACACCCCGTCTTTAACTTGCAGTGGACTTGGACCAGGCCTATGCTTTTGGTGAGGGAATGTTCTCAGGAGAAGAGAAATTTTGGATTTCTCTCAGATGATCTGTTGTGGACCTACTTGTGTAAGCGTTTTGGTGCTGACCTCGGAGGGTCTGATCCACAGTGGAGTCCCTGGTGGGACTCTGCTGGTGGCACTGGAATAATATGGGATGTCACACTGGAGTCTGGTGCATGCACAGTGCATGTGGCTGAGGTTTGCTTATTACCTGTTCTGTCTCAGGAGTTCTGTGTGGCCTCCCTTTGCTCGTCTATCTTTTTGTCTATGAAGTTTGAACGGTCAGAGTTTTTTTAATCCTTTAGGTTCCTGCTGTAGTTTGGGATGGCTCTTGAATCCTGTAGTGACTACAAGGAGCTTAGTCACTGTGTCCTCTGTATCTGGGCAGTGGGTTTGTCTTGCTTTTGAAGCCTATCTTCTTCCTCCAGATTCAGGTTTTGCTCAGTCCCATGTTTATTCCAATAAAAATGTTGTTCTTCCCACCAAGTTTAAGCTGAGCATTAGTTAAAATGTGAAGCCAGTTGATAAACTTCAATACTTGTATTCCAGGAGACGCAGGGTAGACATGGAAATTGCAATGAAAAGAATTGCTTCTCTGAATGCAGTATTCATCAGCACAAAGCCTGCTAAGCTGATATTATATGGTAAATGGTTTGCTTTTAGTCTCCCAGAAAGAGGCTTTGTGTCTTAGGGTAATGGCAGTTGACATAAATCAAACATACAATTGTCCACAAAATCATTTAATCTTCTCTTGTTGCTCATTTCAACATATAGCTGCACTTAGAGCAGACCTGCCACTAGTGGTAATTGCATTGCTGTGGCTTGAAAATATGGGTTTGATAAATAACTGGAGTCTAATTTTTGAGATGGGTTGGTGCAGAATTTTTCGAAGTCTGGTGATTGAATAACAGCTTTTGTTGTGCAAAAAATTGTTACACTAAGGGTAAGCCAATTTAATATTGTGGGGTAAGAACTCAGGGAAGGGTTACTTATTTCATGTTATGAATTTAAATAGTGAACTGTATTTAAAGTGGCAGAATCTTGTCTTGAATGCTCAGAAATTAGTTGTCAAATGCAGCAGAGCAGACTTTATAATTTGATTGGTACAGAAAGTCCTGCAAGTCTGTAGTTTAAAACTATAGAGTAACTTCTAGCAGTCCTACTGCTCCTGTATTTGAGTGGGGAAGTAATAGAACATTCTTCTCTTAACAATACAAAACAAAACAGGAGGTAGGGGAGTAAATAAATTATCAAGAAAAACTCAGTTTTCTTGTCATAAATAATTTGATCAGTATGGGAAGCATTAAAATGGGCACTTGTCATAGTTAATACTGCCTTACTTGTGAAATCAGGTAATCTTGTAAGGCGTGCATTGATATCTCATTAAATACTTATTACAGATTAAAGAAGCAAAGGTGGATCAGGAAAGAATGACTCTTCATGCTTCAAATATCTGGTTTTCTGATTTCTCAGTAATTTAGGTGTTGGATTTGATATTCTGGTTTGAACTGTGGACTTAGTTTGTGTTGGATGCCTTTAATATTTATACCTACAAACTTGTAAATTTGTTAGCTGACACATGGTTTTGTGAGAGTTGCAACTATCAGAATGTGAAGAAAACAGATACCTAGAATTTGCAAGACTACTTCTATGGGATTTTGGTTGTCTAAGGAGCAGTTGTCTTTATGTTTTTCCTAGTAAAAGGAGCAATGCTTGGTTAAAATGGTAGCCTGGGTTTATGGGATTTCACAAGAATGAGAATGTCCTGAAGCAGTAAAAAGGGAATCAACTATTGACCTTTTAGTAATGCGGAACAGCCAAGATGGAGTAATAGTTTGGTGTGTGCAGGTTGTGCAAACAGATGGAGTTTATCTAAGGTGATGGAGTGAATGGGAGGGAGGAAGTAAAGGGATAACTGGGATCTATATGAGAGAGGAAGTGTTTACTGTATTGCAACTTATATTGGCTGTGTCTCTTATGTTGCAGAGTTTGGGCCTATGATCACTGACATGCTGTAGAGGAGCTCCAGTTGTAGCAAAGACCTTGGCATATTGGAGTGTTAAATTTCCTTCCCCAGAAGGGGAAACCAAAAACCTTTTTCTTATCTTTGACCCGATGAAAGGTTGTGAAACCTTTTTCTACTTCATTTAATAAAGAGAGCTGTTGGCAATTCTGAGAGCACCGTGTGTAATGTCACATTAAATACCGTATTAATAGAATGTGCCAAGGTATTTTAGCAATCAAATCGCCTGGTAGGAAAACAAAACCCAGCTGACCATCCCCCAGATGAACACTTGGAAAACTTGGGTCAAGTGGGTGCCTTCCCAGAAAGCTGTACTTGGGTACAGGCCCTTTTTATGAGCCTCTGGAGTAGAATAATGAGAAATAATGAGTAATAATATAAGAAACACAGTTGTGCATCAGTTGGGTGCAGTTAAAATGAAGATATTGGGTCACACCAAGCCATAGGAGTTGCAAAGACACTCAGCTTCCATACACAAGAGTGTATGGAAGGGAGAATAGTCATAACTCCCATTCCTGTAATTGAGGGACGAGGAGGGGAACAAAAGTCATCACTTCAGTAAGACACCTGACTAGCCTGAGTGACGGCTGAAGGCAGAAGCAACAGAGGAAAGGGGCTTGGCAGAAGCAGCTTGTCACAAGTGGGGAGCTGTGTGTGCTTAGGGGGCTCTCCTGGTGGTACAGGCTCCATATCCCTGTCCCTGATGCAACAGAGAGTGAGACAGCTTCTCTGGCACGTTTGTGCTGCCATGAACTTCCTCCAGGATCACTGAGAATCCCCCAAAGGACAGATGGGGCCTCATCCTGCCAGGTCGCTGCCAGTTTGAAGACTCTTGAGTCTGTTCTGTGGGTAGAAAGTCTCAGTGTTTTTATGACTTCACGACTGAAAAACAAATCAACCTACTTACAGCTGAACTGATAGGTAAATTCCAAAGGATATTTCCTTGTCTGCAGGAGGGCTGTAGTGTACAGGCCAGCCAAGATGTGGGTGGCCTCACCACAGAAGCTCCTTACCCTTGCTTGAAGCTGAACTTGGAATTAGATGTCTTAGATTTCCATGGATCACACCTGAGCACAGAGGAGGGCTCAGGATGCAGGTGTCCCAGTATTGCCCTTTATTTCCCAAAGCAGAGCTGCCTCTTTGGCTAATTAGCTAGATTTGAACCAGACTCTGGAGAAGGCAGGGGCAGTTCACAGGCTTCAGTGTTCCACTCTGACGCACAAAAACTGAAAAACCTTTCTTTTCAGGAGAAATTCCCTTTTCCCAAATCAGCCCAGTAAAAATGGCAATCCTTAGGCCAATGGCATTAGGCTCCATTTGTCTTTTGTGTATTGGAAAAGTGTTTATTACAGACATTTCTTAAAATTGGTTTTAACTATTTTTTACAATGAAAGTTGCATGATGTGTTCCCTGCCCTTCCCTCTTGCTGGTGCCTTATAAGGGAGGTAACCAGAACAGCAGCCAAATATCAACCTGGTGATGAAGGAGTTGTTCCACTTAAAATGTCACTAATTTTTAGCCTGCTGAGTCCTGTATGAAGAGGAGAGCTTATATTAGTAGCTCCCCAGAAAAAAGCAGTGCACTGTATTGTTTAAAGACAGTTGTTGTTTCTCTAAGTTAAAGATTCCTGTGTTCTGTGCTCTGCAGTGTTCGCAGCGCAGGAAAGGAGAACAAAGTTAATCACAAGGTAAGGATTTAGTGGGAGTACCTGTTTCTTCAAATGGTAGCAACTGGATATGTAGAATGAAGCCTGTTTAACAGTAATTAAAAGTATAATTTAACAAGCTGTGAAAGCTGAAACTATAAGGGAATTTTGTGTTCTGCATACAGGGTTCTCTGCAGGACACAGCCACTCAGCAATGAGAGCCATGGCTGGTACAGACAGGTAGCAGGCAGCTGTTAAAGCACATTCCTGTTTAGTGGAGTAATGGCTGTTGGATATCAGACACTTTTGTAGCAAATACTCCTGGTGACACTTAGCAAGGCAGTTTGACAGGCTAGGAGAATTGGGATTGTTCAAGAGAAGAGAAGGCTTTGGGGTGACCTCGTTGTGACCATCCAGTACCTGAAGGGAGCCCACAGGAAAGATGGAGAGAGACTCTTGACAAGGGCCTGGAGTGACAGGACAAGGGCAATGGCTTCACACTGACAGAGAGCATGGTTAGATTGGATATGAGGAAGAAATTGTTCCCTGTGAGGGTGCTGAGGCCCTGGCACAGGTTGCCCAGAGAAGCTGTGGCTGCCCCATCCCTGGCAGTGTGCAAGGCCAGGTTGGATGGGTTTTGGAGCAGCTGGGATAGTGGAAGGTGTCCCTGCCCATGGCAGGGGGGTGGGATTGGATTCTCTTTAAGGTTCCTTCCAACCCTGACTGGGCTGATTCCCTCAATTAAGGTCGCTGTGTGGTGCAGATCTATAGTTGCATGTCTTGGAAGGCAGTCAAGTGCATTGCAGCAGATTCCAACTTTCAAGATAAGGTGAAAGAAAGGAATTTTATCATTTCTGATGTCATTAACATGCATCTTTGTCACTGGATTTTATTGGTTTTGTTTGTGCTTGGTTGAGTCCACTAAAGTGATAAAAAGCTCTGGTTGAACAGGTGGGTGGCTCTTCTTTCATTGACTTCCCGTATTTCACTTGTGTAAATCAAAAGTTTTTTTGTGCCTAGAGAAAATTTCTCTTGCTAAACTAATCTGCCTGCTGATAGTTTAGTTTATTTCCTTCACTTCATGAAATTAGTTATAGCATGTATCACCATTTCCATGAATGCTACAGAAAAGGGAATAATCATATTCAAGGTTTATTGGGGGGAGAGGAGATAAACAAACCAACCAACCCTGATCATCTTGTAAGCACAGTTTCTAGTCAAGTCTTACAGTTTAGTCCTTCCCCAATCTTCACAGCTACAGGTGGTCTTGTGATGTAGTGACTAAGGGCAGAGAATCAAGTTTTATTAAAACAGGAGTTCTTCATTAATTCAGCTCTCAAATCTCCTGTGAGCAAAGAAAATAAATGACCACTTTATGTTGAAGTGTCTTAGATGGTTTCTCTTATGGTTAGTTGTATGGAGACTCCTGTTCTGTGTTTATTTTTTCAGGGAGTTTAATTTAACAGAGAAGGAGAGGTCATTTAAAGTCTGTATCACTTGAGCATCTGAGCCCACTTGTAGTCTGGTTATGGTGACCTCACTGCACAATTGCTGAAGTAGCAATTAGAAACTTTTCTATGGGGGTTTTTCCTCCTTCTTAAAAAACAACAAAAAAACAACCCCAAACAAAAACCCACAATTGTGTTAAGAACACCTGGAATAATCTCTTGTAAATTGCTTATTCTTTGTGAAATCAAAGTGAAGTAGGACAAAATGGCAATAAACAACAGAGGCTGAGGCTGTGGTTCCCAAGTCCAGTGAACCTCAGACTGCTGCCAAGGCACAGCACACTCTCAGCCCATTGTCCACCTCCCAGCCCTCTGGACCACAGGTTGGAAATCACTGAGTTGTGATGAGCCATGCTAGTAGGAACAAGCATCTTCAGAAATAGTTTCAGGTAAGAAACTGAATTGCAGGAAGATTTTGAGAAGGAGATCTGGAAGAACAATACCAATTGTTTGGAAGATGAAGGGAATAGAGAAGGGGATTCTTCTGCCTGTTAAATCTTTTTCCTTTCTTTTCTCCCTGTCTTTTCTTTTTTTCTTTCTTTTTTTTTTTTCCATGAGGCAGTGATAAAGGGAAAAGAACAAAGTGGAATGCTTTAAATTTTCAAGCTTTGCTGGCAAATCTTCAAAGAAATTGGAAATTTTTTTACCTTCCTTACATTTCACCAGTTCTTGACTGCTCTAGTTCTCAGTAATTACAGTGTTTACAGGCAACATTTATCCATTCACACACTGAAGTCCCTGTGAGCCCCAGGTGCAAAGTTTTCTCCAGTATTTGAGGCCATGTAGCTAAGGGAGTGTTACAGGAGAACAAATCTTCGAGATGAATCCTTGGATTCCAGCTGTGCTGGTGAGGCAGTCAGATATGGAAGGATGGAGGTGTCCAGGTGAGGATTAGAATGTGTTTACCAGCTAATCAGTTGGAGGAGGTACATCCTGGCACTTCCAAAGGTTCAGTTATATCTGGGTTGTAATTTAGATGCAAGTGAACTTGTATAAAAGTTTCTTGTGACAGGAGTGATGGTGTCTTCCCAGCCTTGCTCTGGGCTTTGTCATGATGAGCAGTGTGAAATGAATGCCATACTGATATGATCAATGCAGTGAATTTCAGGCCATGGATGGGCTGTGGGTTTGACTGATGTGTGGATATTTAAGTTAATGTATTTCAGCTCTAATCCCAGCTCCTTCAGTCAGTACAGGTGGTGTTGATGCTGCTGTAGGGTGACCTAAAGGAACTTTCCACTTGTTTTTTCAGGAGGCATCTGAGTACAAGCTGCCCTGTCCCCTGCTCCCAGTTCAGGCTGAAAGCACAGTCTCTGGCAGCTGGGGTTCATTCATAACTCCAGAGTCTTAGGCTCACGCTTGGATACCTTTAAAGCCCCATTTAATCCCAGAGGGCACCTGATTGATGTGAGCTGTTTGCTTTTGCTCACGGACACATAAGCCATGTTTGTAGTGACACATGAAAAAAAAAAGAACAAATCCCTTTCAGAGTTCAGGAGAAAGAGATGAACATTGTATCACCAAAACCAGGGAAGAGAGAATTTCTCATGTCTGAACACACACTGACCTGCAGCACTGACTGGAGCTGCTGCTCACAGCTTCTGCTGCAGCCTGGCTGCTGACAGAATAACTTTGCTGAGCACCTCTGCTGCAGCAAGCTTCCTTGGAGCCTGCCAAAAATACTGCTGCCTTCGCCTTTGGTCCTCAGTAAAATGCAAAACTCTGGCCTTTGTGAGGGTACAATGAAGAAATATGCTTGCCCTTTTTATGTTTAAATAAGCAAAACAACATTCTGCTCTCTAAAAAAATCTTTCCAGTCAAAAGGAACATTTGGGGAACAACCAATGGATACACATACTTTTTTAATGTGTACTTTGGATCACTGCATTTGAAAGGATTGAAATCATAGTGGAAAGTTAAAAAAGAAAAGGAAGTAATTATGAAGTATTTGGGGGGGGGAAATTGTTACACTCTAATAAAGATAAGTAGTTTTAGCTAATTTTCTCTCTGACTTTTTTTGTTAAACAACCAGCAATATTTAGAAAACCAGTTTCAGTTTTGTTTATGATTCAGTCCAGTTTCAGGTGTTGACCCCTAGGCATGGGATGGAGCTTGTGCTGCTTAGAGAGCAAGGGCTGCAAGAGAAGAATGATAATGACAATTTTGCTTATACTGTTTTGCTTTAAAAAAAAAAGATCCAAGAAACTGAAAGCTGTTAGTATAATTTGTATTTTTTCCTTGTAGAAGCTAATTTTTGAAATTAGTCCTGACAGTGTCTTTCTTCCTTCTCTATGACTGTAATTTTCTCAGTCTGAGAACCAGAGCATAAATGTATTTTCTTGGTTCCTTTTGCTGAAGTGCTCTGCATTGGTTGTGTCATCTTTAAAGATGTACAGAGGATAAAAGAAAGGATAAAAGCTTCTGTATCCTTACTTAGGACATTAGGGAGAGTGAATCTACATCTGCCTGTCAGCAGTTGGAGAATGCAGGATGAGATTTTCTTATGTCAGTGTGGAATCCAAGTGCTTTCCCTCCCTCTCTTGCGTGCCAAGGCGAGGCTGGGTTTTGCCACAACGATTGGTTCATTAAGGGCCACCCACCCCCCTACTCCTAAAGTAAATCCTCCTCAGATATTGCAAACTAGTCAACCCCAGCAGGAGAAATGCAGATCAAGCTCCATATTTGTCTTGGATGGAAGGCCAGACTCCTGTCTGGAACATCTGAATTGGTGCTTTGGGTGCAGCTTCCTTCTATTCAGGGGTGGAGATGATCTTGTCAACAGAGCACCTGTTTTACGAGATGAAGTCACTGACACACGTGGGCTGCCAGTATTTATGTACATCTAGGCAGGCAAACAGGGGCTTTTTGTCTTGTGCTATAGTAAGCACTTGCCTTTGCTTTTCCCTCCAGTTTTTCCTTCCATGGATTGATCAGGAATGTAGTTTGTGCTTGACCCTGACTGTAGGGTCTTTAATGATAGAAAATATAGCTAAGGCATCTTTACTGAATGCATTCCAATGGCTTTCCAGATTAATGGCATTGATTAATGTCATTTGACTAATGTCAATTGACTAATAAAATAAACACCTAAGAATTTCTTGTAATTCTTGATGATTTCCTTTGGTACCTCAGTCAATGCTAATTCTAACCAAGAAGCCTCTTTTTTCTTTTTTTCTTTTTTTTTTTTAATAAATTTACCACATACTGAATTTGGTGGTATAATTTTCATCAGCTTTGAGTAAGAAAGGACTGACAAAGGATTGTGCTGCCTCTGTTGAGGATACTTAGGACATTTTTTGAAGTGCTAAGCAGATATGAGTGTACTGAGATGTTTTTCATGAATGCTTTTTCAATATTGAAACATGTGGTGCTCTTTGAGGTACTGACCACATTTTACCCTGTGTACTTCACAGGCATCGTTCAATCAGTTTAGCAGCTGTTTATAAAGCACCAAAATTCAGAAGGCTTTAATCTCTGAATGAAACACATTCTTTTTGCTCAACTTGGCATCTCTGAATTTACTGAGCAGCACCAATCCCCTAATATTAAGTGTGATTAGATTCATTACCTTGTGCCATCCCAATACAAAATGTTCCAGTTAATTAACAGAATCGGCTGATGCTTTCAAAGCTGTTGCTCTGAATTGTGTTTGTGACACATTCAGCGAAAATTACTTTGTTTCCTTAAAGCCAAATCTAAAATAATGTTACTTAGTTTTCTAAATTTGTCTCACTTGTTTCATGCCCTTTACTGGCAAGATACAAGGCAAATACAACTAATGATTGATTTCTTTGACATGAAGCAGTTGGTTCAAGGTGAACCTCTGTTTCTGTGCTAAATTTCCTTAAAGAAAAATGCTTGAGAGCTCTGAAACTTCTGTTGGCTCCAAAAAGAAACGCAGGTAGAATGTGGGATGGGAATATCCCTGCTCTCCTTTTGCATGGTTCTAGCATGTAGGAAGCCAGCAGGTCTTGGGCCTTACTGCTGGTGAAGTGTTGGGTTTCAGGTATTACTTAAAGGAATACTGAGGTTAGTTCATATTTTATAAAACTGCACTGGGATGCTTTCACCAAAGATTCTGGGTAACAGCAATTTGTGTTTTGAAGGAGTGTGCTATTTTGAGGGAGGATAATTCTTTTTCCCTACCTTATTCAGTCCTTGGCCTTTAGAATGGTATCAACAAAGGAAGTGACTCTTACAGATGCTTTTGTGATGTGGTTCCTAATTTGCTGAGAGCTGGACTGAGATCCCTTGACTCATTTCACATAAGCCACCAAAGAGCTATTTCCAGTTACTGCCTAGACCAGGTCTTGGAGCTGAAAGATGCCACCTCTGCCTGCCAGCCATGCCTCACAAGAATCATAACAACTTGCATTTCAAATATTTCAACATGATAATTCAGCCTTTGAAGTTTTGGCACCTATTTGGCAAGGGATGTCTCCAAAGAGGTATTTTTAGCGAACACTATATATAGAGCTTCAGATCTTCATCTTCTTTCTTCATGTGGAGAATATTTTTACTGTCTATGAGGTGCCCAGAGTTAAAAGCTGTAAAAAAGACAAGATGCTCAAGCCACAGTTGGATTCAAATTATCTTAAATTTGGTGGGAGCTGTGCCCATCCACATTACAGACAGTTGCCTGGCCTTCCTCAGCTGGAGTGTGCAGTGCCCTGTGGTACAGATGGGGATGAGGGAAGGAGGGATGCCACCTATTTTGTTTGCTTCATTTGGCTTTTGGAAGGTAATTTACCTGAAAGTTAAATCTGTTTGCTGTAGGACTGTTTGCTGGGGATGGATCTCTACAAGTGCTTGAGAAACCTGTTACAACAGGCATGGCCAACAGTTAGAGGCTTTGGGGATTATGAGGAGAAGCAAACAGCTAAATCCAAAGGCTCATTCCAAATATCCTCGTAACAATGAGAGTTGGCTTTGTGTCAGATGCCAGGCAGGATTCATCTACCTGCCCTTGGGTGCTTAAAGGTAGCACATCCAAGGCAGTTTGACAACTCAGCCATCCTGTGGAGTTGGAAAAGCACCAGGTGGAGATATTTGCTTCTGCCACCTGCAAGGTTGACTACAGATGGAGAAAAAATACAGGTGTAGGGAAGGCCTGGGTGGACTTGCAGTTGTGCTGCCTTGAATGAGCACCCTGATACTGCTGTGTGACTTCTGAGTGGCTCCCTGTGGCAGATGAAATGCCAACAATAACAGGATCTATTGGGTTCACTTTTGTCAAATATCCCTGCAGGTGCATGCAAGAACTTGTGCATTCACCTTTTGTTTTGCCAGCAGCATGGTCAGGATCTGTTTGTTTTTCTCCAGAAGAGCATGAAGAATGTGCTCCCTCAACAGCAGCTGTGAGAGCCCCAGGGCTCCTGTGATCCTCTGCCGTTGCACCTCTGAAAATTCCCCAGGCTCAGGTCAACTGAGCTTTCTTTTCTGTTTCATGCTGTAATTCTAGATTTTCCCATCTTTTGTTGTAGCATTTAGTGTTAAAAATAGGATTCCAAAAAGCATTTTTATGTTCCTGAAGTGCACACACTTTATATTTCAAACGTGTGTCTGTGTGAAGCCTTGCCAGAGGAGCAGCGTGTCTTTGCCCAGTGCTGACCTGATCTGACTGTAATACTAAACTCAAGGTGAGAGTCAGGACTAATGCACTGATTCTGTGTCTCAGCTCTTCCTTCAGGTTTTTGGCAGCTTCTCCAAGTTACTCTTTGTGCCTCAGACACTGGTATGGTGCTGCATATTTAACTTTTTATTTAATTTATTTTTTGGTGGCTCTGATTAATCTTGTTGTGCCTCACTTTCTTAATTTCTCAAATCAGACTGAAATTGTCTGCATTTTTGAGAACTGTATGTGGAGAGTGCTATGTCAGCATGTGGGGCTCACCATCCCTGGAAGTGTTCAAGAAATGATCTTAGGTGGCACTTAATGCTGGGGTTGCGTTGAGATGGTGGTATTTGGTTAACTAGACTTGATCTTGCAGGCCTTTTCCAACCATAGTGACTCTAGGATTCTCTGATATCTTGGATATATTTCTGCTACTGAATGGAAGGGGTCTGTTCCCTACAGGCTGCTGTGGATACTTGTTACAAGTCAGGGATCTTCCCTTGCCCATACACTGAGCCTGGCTTTACTTCATTTCCTTCTCAGTCCAGGTGATACAGTTGCCTACTTTCCTTATCAAGATCATGTGTTTTATGTTTCAGTTTTGCAAAGTACCTGCAGATCTGGTTGGAAAATATTTTAAAGGGGCAAAACGTAATTTGCTTGAAGGCTGAGAGGAAGGTACATGACACAGGGAAGCAGAATAAAGCCTGCAGCTCCAGTTCATTGGAAGATGGAGATCCTTACTGGCATTATTAACACGAGGGATAACCCAGAGGAGAGGAAAGCAGCTTGAGGCTTGCTAGCAACCCCAAGAGACCTTTGCAGCTTTGGGCATGCTGGGAAGAGGGAGGGCACACCTTCCCTCCTGGAGGCTGCCAGCAGAGCAGCTTCCCTGTGCTTTCAGGATTTGCTGAAATTTTCCATAATTTATTTTGCAAAATTTTACTCAAAGGAATGCAAAAAAAAAAAAAAAAGGAAGTAGACTAGCCTCCAGATCTTGCTTCCAACCCTGAGTTACCATCTTAGATCTGGGGAGAGTAATGAAATTTTTATTATGGATCTAGGCAAGGGAGGTACAGCTCAGTATCAATGGAGCATAATCTGTGGAGTAAAAAGTGCTAGTTTTTCCCAGACCTTTTCTGACTGCCAGGGGTACTTCTAAAATAAGGGATTTCACTTGATTTTCATTTTGTAAATGAGTGCAAATTAAAATATATTTTAAGGCTCAATTGAAGGAATAATTAATCATCTGAGGAATCACAGATGTAAATGTTTTTGATTCTGTGCTAATACTACATTATTAGACCATTTTTTCGTTATTTTCTGGTGCTCCTTAGATTTTCAGAAGTGAAGAGAATAGAACAGAGCAGCTGCTTCCTTGTGATTTGTGAAATTGGGGCATATTCACTCTTATCCTGTGCTATATCAATGTGACAAACCACATTCCTGATACTGTGTGTGGCTCTACTGGGAAGCTGTAAAACTTTCCAAAGGTTGCCTATTTATCAGTGCTTTAAAAGGCAGCTGATTAATGTTATTTGCATATGAGCAACAGAATATGTAAACATTGGCTGGGGAGTCATTGGAGGAATGCTCTCAGCTGGACTCACCAGAGCAGCATTTCTCCAAGTCTGTTGTAGCTCAGCTTGGAAATGTTATCACCAAATTTGGCCTCTTGCAGAGTATTGATATTCAGTGGCCCTTTCTGTTTCTCTTTCCCATATATTTTCCCCCTGTTTCTGAATTCACAGTGAGATTTCAGCCCTGTCCTTGGAACAGTGCAAAGCATCTCGGGTGTTTATCTTGCCACACACCCTTCCAAACCCACAGTATACAGATCCATGCCTGCTGCAGCCCTCAAATGTGCAGCTCACACAAGTGCACTTGCAAAGGAGGGCCCACAGGTCTTATAGGTTTTAGGTGAAATAATGAATTTTCAGAATGAATTAATACCTTTTTAATACTTAAGACCCCAGTCCTTTGTGCCTGTGCACACCTTAAAGCTCCTAACATGATCTGCTGGCTACAGGAATGATGTTTGCTTTCTTGTAGGGTAACTGAGGCACACCCTAAGTACATGTTTTCCTTTTTTTTCTGTATGGCTTGTTTTTGCACATAGGAAATAAAATAGAATCCAGATCATCTGGATTACTTAATGCAGTTTCCTGTGTTGTAGCCACAAGAGCATCCTTCCTCTGTACATACATCATCTGCAATTAGAAACAGAAAACTCAAAATATTCATGACTTCAATGCTTGCATCATTGGCAAATGCCAGGAATTTAATGTGGTTTTATTTTGCACGATTTGTCCACTTCAAGTCACCATTAGAGGTTGTATTAGGGATACCTGAGCTGGTAACTCTCTGGGAGAGTGGTTGAGTAGATTGAGAGGAGATGCATTACAGAATGGGTGAGAAATTAGGATGGGCCTTTAAGTGGATGTTCCTGGTGTGTTCCCACAGATCAGGTACCGGGCACTGCTTTAAGTCTTTGAGTGACCATAAAACTATTCAGATTCAAGTACAGGTTGTGTCTGTGTCTGCTGCAGAGTGGGCTTCTGCTGCAGCTCAGCATTGCTGTTTGAGCCTGCTGTCCTTGCTGGGCTTTGCCCAGTGTGCAGGAACCAAGCAGTGCCCCAGGAGGAGAACTTGGGACAGCTCACAAGGCAAACAGGAGCAGCACATGATACAAACCCTTCCTGGACTTCGTATATATGACTGGGGTGATCCATGGAGAGTGCAGCACATGGATGGGTGCTCAGCTGTTCATCATGATTAGCCTCACCTCAGCCATTTCCATCAGAATCAAATGGATTGTGTTCTGTACTGTTGCAGCCTGAAGTAAAGGGAATGTCAGAAAGTAGTCACAGCCTGTGTTTTGAGAGCTTTGCACAGCTCTCCTGTCCACCAGCCCATTTCCAAACAGAGCCAGCAAAAGTGGGGGCAAGAGGGATGTGACTCATTGGTGAGAGTCAATGTTTATGTAGCAGTTGTCACCCTGGGGCTCTGGGGTTTCTCTTGCACCCAATCTGACATAAATGGCCTCCCTCAAAAGGGACAGCCCTGTCCTCTCACTGCCACAAGTGTATCCAAACTTTACTGGGATGTAGTCCAAGTCTGGCTGCCTGCGAAAGGGACAGTGCCATCCTCCCCTTCTCCTCTGTGCCTGTCCCTATTTAATTGCTCCTCTTTCACTGTAATTATGGAGTTGGAGGATGGGACAAACCAATTTGCTGATCTTATGGAAGAGGGGTCTCCTTTTCATACGAGCATGGGTTGGTCGGTAGCTTAATTTTGTCAGGCTGCTGAGTTCCCCTAACTGGCCTGTGGCTGCATTATTAGGAAAACTGTAGCAGTGTGTGGCTGGGGCTTAAGGGATCAGCCCACTGGAGAGGAAGGGACTTGTCTTTCTAAGAGCCAATTGTAGACCTGCACTGACAAGTCCTTGAGGCAGGACTTGGCAGCAATGTGTGTTCTTTCTGTGTAAGGGCCTTGAGCATAGGGCCCATCCCCATAAGGAAATGTTAATGTTAAATAATATTTCAAAAGTGGAAATGATCTCATTCTTCCTACGGCTTATTTGGGTTTTTCTCTGGTTACTATTTATGGGAAATAGCTGCTTGTATCCAACTTGTCAAGCAATTCAGATCGCTGCCTGAAAGCCTTCTTTATTTGCCACTCCACCAGTCTCCATCTTGCCCAATTGTTTGTACAAAACTGGTATTTCCGTTGAGATTTCCTGCAGGTAACTCCACTTGTATTTATCTGCACTTGACAGATAAAGAAATGGAGGCACAATAATACTTGGTCACCTTACAGGGCAATAGAGACTTTCACCTTGAAAAGGAACAGTGAGAGTCATTCTGTAGGAACACAAGTGTTTCTTCTCTTTTGTTTGAGATGACCTCTGTTCCATGAAGAGTCCTTCTTGTAATGATGAGTCCTGCTCCTTTTCTCAGTCAAGAGAGTGCTTAGCCCTCAGGACATGTTCCAAGGCTTTTTGTTCTGAAGGCTTCCTTGGTGGGAAGGATTTGCCCAGAAAATTGTCCTTTTCTGTTATTCTTGCCATAATCTATTTTATCTTGAAAGCATAGGAAACTGGGCTCTTTAAGATTTATTTATTTATTTTTAATCTGGAAATTTACCCTTTCATGCTTGTTTAATATACAGCCTTATTATCTTATAGAAACTTAAGCAGATCTGTTCCTTTTCCCCTCTTCCTCCTTTGCAGCTGGATATAGCCAGAGCTTTTATCCACACCCTGGTTTGCTTCTCTTTTCCTTTAACTTGGAAACCAGATAATAGAATCAAATATCTGAGATTAATTTAAAGGAAAACAACACCCATTCTGAGTGAACTTTCCCAGGCCAGAGAATTACTTCTCACAGAATGCCCCTCACAAACCTCATCATCTTTCACCTACATACAATTCCTTTTTTCATTTTCTCTTCTCTTCCTAGAAGGATGAATATGCAGTTGTGTGGGAGGGATCATGTGTACATAGAGCCAGTCACAACAAAGCATTCCTGGTGCCCTTCAGCCCTGGAGGAGACGAGCAGTTGGAACGTGAAGGAAAGGCTGCAGGTTTCACGAGACAGTCTGCCTCTGCAAGAGCTGTTTCCTGTGCACCTAAACCTCTAAATCTCAGAAGGATAAGCCCCAGATATCCACTTGCTGCCTGTTTGTGATATATACATTCTCACTGTGATAGAAATGTTGCAATGCAGGACCACAGTTGTATTGACGGTTCTCCCCTAAACCAGTCTGATAATAAGGCACAATGGTAAAGCTTTCTCTTCTCAGTTTTCCTTATTATCACTGTGAGGATTAGATGTTGCCATTATGGTTTCTTTATGAGATAATGCTTCATTCTCCACCTTTGGCACTGATGGCCAGGGCTGCTGATGATTTGGTGGTAAGAGTATGGCTCAGCTCCATCCATTCAGCCACCATTCCAAATCGCCTTCCCAGCTTCAGGCACCAGGAGGGTGGTACCAAGTGCTCCTCTCTTACGAGAGGAAACCACACACATCTCTTTATCTCTGGGCCTCACCAAGTCAGTCTGCTTTGTGTGCTAACAGCTGTCTGCTGCTCCAAAAATCACAGTTGAAGGAATGAAGTGCTGTAGTGGGATTTGAACAGGCAAACATCTGTTCTCCAGTGTTGCATACACTGACAACAGGCAATACCTGCATTTACAGTTTTGTAGGGCCAGAGGGATCTGTTGTGCTCATTAACCCTGACTGGAGGCACTGCGCAGGCCATGGCTGGACACTGATGTTCTGCATCTCATTTAGCAGTCAGCTCCTTTGCTGGCACAGACTTATCATGTGTAATTACTTAATGTGATTGATGTGATCTAAAAAGAGCCTGGCAAGAGTCAGGGATTTGAACATACATCGGTGAAAAAAAAAAAAACAAACTTGGTGCCTTCTTCTCCAGTGTTCTTCAATGCAAGTGTCCCTCCCAATTGCCAAAGGTCCTGCTTCCTAGGCTCCTTAGGAAGTAGAAAGGCTTTACAAAATACCTAAAATCCAAGAGTAGAGCTTCTTGGATGACATCTGAAAATGTAAATAGTTTCCGTGAAACTTCATACTGGTGCTGTGGTAGAAGCACAGAAAGCTTGTTCTTTGCTTCTGTGCTAACTTGTGTCTCTTGGTCACAAAAGGTGTGGAGAAATTCCCTGTGCTTGAATGTTACCTTTGGCCAGTTTGTATATGTTTTAGAGTGGGACATATTTTTAATTGGAGCTGAGTAGGACTTTATCCAGAAAACCAATAACTGAGGAGGAAGCAGATTTATGATTGTTGACCTTGCTCTGTTTGTTATTACTTCATTATCCAAAACATTGCAGCTAGGTATTTAGCACAGGCTTTTTTTATGTCAGTTAATTTAACAGGTCTTAAAACAATGTTTTCTTATGCCTGGATGCAAGTACCTGCTAAAAGCTGTGAAAATGCTTAAGTGCACAGGAATGCAATTACTCCAGTAAATAGAAGAGCTTCCTGTTTTTAGACACTTCTGAGAGGACAAAGATTTGCAGCACTGTGAAACTTGGGGAGAGCCTGGAGAAAGGACAGATACAAGTGAGCTGAAGCAAGCTGTGAAATGTTGTTTCACTGCAGAACATTGTTGCCTTTCCAGCAAGCTACTGATTTCTCTTGTCCCTGGGAAATTAAAATGCACCCAGTGGTAAACACTGGAAGAAAGGAGTAACTGCTTGGGACCGCAGGTCTGGTTCCCTCATCACGACTCATGCTTCATTTAGTCATCCCGAGTGTTGTCCTGAGCTGACCTCCCACTTGGAGCACTCCTTGGAAGACAGCAGTGGTGACACCAGCACCTCTGTTCCCTTCCTGGGCCTGGCTCTAGCCCTCCATCCTTGCTGGTGGAACAGAAGTACAACCACTGTGTGTCCCCTCTCTCCGTGAGGTTGGGCTGGGTGGGGGAGTCCTGCCCACAGCCACACACACATGCACGGTGAGGGAGCTTGAGTGGGTGCCACTAAACCCCAATGGTTGGATTGTCTTAAGAAGTAAAGAAAATAAAGAGTTGTTTGAAAGAACTGAGCTCAGGAAGGTTTTAGTAACTCATCGCATGTCCTTCAATGCTGAGTGAGTGTTTTAGGTACGGAATGTCTCCAAATGTGCTCCTCGCTTTGGGATAGAGCTATTGACAGTAGAGCATAAAGAATATAATTGTACCATCAAAGGCTGAGGCAAGTGGAGCTAAGATGGAAGTGACCTTATTAGTGAATTTGATTTTCTAAACTTTGGATGACCAGTCTCCCATTGTTTGTGAAAGCCAAAGTTACGACATTTGGATCAAAAGTTTCTTTGGCACTTTTGGTACGTTATTGCCCATTAGATTAACTCTAAAGGGAAATGTATGTATCTTCCATAGGTGTGGGTAGACTTAGTTTATGTATATATTCCCCGTATACTCTTGTATCCCCATACATAGTTTCAGCCTGTACCTTTTCCTGTCAGGGAAATGAATTTGCACTTACTGCTTGCCGAAAGCAGCAGAGAGCTGAATCTCACCCGCTGTTCACGGGAGACTTCTGCTGCTCAGCTGTGTTGAATAGCAGGAAATCCTGGAGTGCAGCACAACTCCAATATTCAGTTTTTATTCCATATTAGGAAATATTTCCTTATCATTACTGCGGGTGTGTTGGAATGATTTCTGAGATTAATTTCTGTGAGCCAAATTAACAGAGGAGGAGGCCTTGCCCGCTTATTTCCCGCTTTCGGACAGACTCTGTGGGAAGGACCGAGTGGGCTCAGCCTGGGGCAGGGCGGCCCTTGCCAACCCCTGCAGGTGAAACCAGCCTCACCCAAACTATTTTTAAAAGAATTTATTTCAGCCTGGTAATGGTTCCTCAGCGTGGGTCATGCAGCTCTCGTGCTGGCGCAAAGCACGGAGCGGCAGCGGGAGGGAAACGAACAGATGGTTGGGTGGAAAATGGGATGGCTCCTTTCAGAGACAGTCGTGGCTCATGCCAGCTCATGGCACGCACACAGCCATGGCCTGGCCTGGGAGGGGTTCCTGCTGCTTGGCAGAGAGTTTTTTTGCCTGCTCTAATCAGAGCCACACACAGACATTTTGGGATGTTTTTAGATGTACAAATCTACCCCAAGGCAGGAAAGTACCTTCCTTCATCTTGAAAGCATCTTTTTTGGGTGCATTAAGGTCCTCTGGAGTTTAGGGAGCATGTTGGAGCTGGGTGCTGACACCCCAAAGTGCTCTCTGGGTCTCGTTGTCCCCTGGGTTTCCCTGGTAGCAGCAGCATCACCACCGTGGCTGCAGGACTCAGGCAGTGTTTGCATCCTGAGTCCTGTGTGCCTGGGAGTGTCTCCCCAGGGCTTTCTCACAGCCCTGGGGATCAGGCACTGGGAGTGTTCACTGCTTTTGGTTCACGAGTCATGGAGCACTTTCTGCTTTTAGCTGTGACTGTAATGGGCGCCTCACCCAGATGCCCCATGGGGAAAGAATGACTGAAAATGGCTAAAACATTTGAACACTTTGGCTTTTAAACAGCAAAGCCTGTTCCAATGGAGCTAATTTTACTTGGTTTCTTAGTGGTACTTTAAATAGAACAAATATAGTTAATTCTGTAACTTTAAAGTAGCCAAACTTATTCAACCATAATGCACATTGGGGAAGGAAGGCTGAAGGAGATGAAGTAAATAAACATGGTAAAAGAAATGTTGAAGTGCCAGTGATACCATGTTGCTGTCTTATTTTGTTTTCTCTTCCCAAAGGGAGACTTTTGTAAAAACTGAAGGGTGTCAGAAGGATCTGGTCATGGCAATAATGTTGAAGAAGAATCTGCACGTGAAATATCTCATTTATCTGGCAGGGAGTGTTGCTTCCTTCAGGTAGCACATTAAATAAAACAGGGGCTTGTGAATGGTGATACTACTGAAAACATGAATTATGGAGGAATGAAATATTTGTTTTTCTGTCTGTAACAAACCCCAGAGCAGTGCCTGGCAAACATGCTGATCTGATAATTATGAACCCCAGTAACAGCAACTATCATCATCCTGAGGCTGGAATGGGAATATTAGGTCAAAACCTATTGAGCTGAAGGGGTTTTTTGTTGACATGAGTGAACTTTAGACAAGGTTAAAAAGCACAGAAATCAGTGTTTAGAAATAACACAAATATTAAGAAAACACCCCAAGAGTTGAAAAGTACTGGCCCATGATTGACATAGGTGGGACTGGTGGGGTTTTCTTGGCAACCTGCTGCTTGGATACTTCAGAGTCTTGGAGAGTTTGGGATGTTTCTGGAGGTTAATCAAAAGCTTTGGAATTGGATTTAAAGTGGGTTATAGAAAAAAAAGATAAAACTGTGCTGCACCTAGATCCCTGTGGGCAGCAGGGAAGGGGGGGGTACTGCCCCTGTGCCCCACTCTGCTGAGACCCCCCTGCAGGGCTGCATCCAGCCCTGGGCCCAGCACAGGAAGGACAGGGAGCTGCTGGAGCCAGTCCAAAGCAGGGACACCAAGGGGATCAGAGGCATGGAGCAGCTCTGCTGTGAGGAAAGGCTGAGGGAATTGGGATTGTTCAGCCTGGACAAGAGAAGGCTTTGGGGTGACCTCATGGTGGCCTTTCAGTGCCTGAAGAGAACCTGCAGGAAAGATGGAGAGAGACTCTTGACAAGGGCCTGGAGTGACAGGACAAGGGGGAATGGCTTCACACTGACAGAGAGCAGGGTTAGCTTGAATATTAGGAAGAAATTGTTCCCTGTGAGGGTGCTGAGGCCCTGGCACAGGTTGCCCAGAGAATCTGTGGCTGCCCCATCCCTGGCAGTGTTCAAGGCCAGGTTGGATGTGGCTCTGAGCAAGCTGGGATAGTGGAAGGTGTCTCCGCGCATGCCAGGAGGGTTGGAACTGGATGCTCTTTAAGGTCCCTTCCAGCCCAGGCCATTCTGTGATCCTCAACAGGAGGAGGTTCATCATAAACAAATGGATGGTGAAAATATGTACAGCACAGTTGCCAAACCTGTGCTAGCAGAAACTGTAGTGCAGAAAGTCATTTTCCCTCTGGGCTGATGGTACTTTCTCCTTCTGTTCCCTCAGTGGATCTGTCAGCTGTTGTGCAGCATTTTTATCTTTGCTCTCTGCTCACCCCACATACGGCTGCACGTCTCAGAAGCTGCTCAGGATATGTCCCACCACGTCGTCCTGCTGAGCCTTGGGCTGTTTTTTATCATTTGTCTGGCCCTGCCCACTGCCCCTTGGTGTGAATCATGCTGTTATTTGTGTATGGTGGGTTGTTTTTTTTTAGTTTTATATATATCCTGTCTCTCTTTAGGAGAATTCAAACAGTTTGGAGACAGCGGGGCTGGCGCTCGTGCTCAAAGCTTTGCCGTGTCCGTGCTGCTTTCCTAGATAGTGCCTCATTTTTAAAATTTAATCCTTGTCATTTTTTGAGTATAATCCTTGTCAGCAGTGAGTTTTAGTGCCCAGCTGGGTGAGTTGCTGGGCTGTGTTGTCTGGAAGGAGCCAAGCAGAGTCTGCTCTCACTTCTCACATAGAAGAGCCCCAGCTCTGGGCACAGTGGTGACAGCTGGAGTTTCTGAAGGTACTCACTTTATTGTGCTCTATGTGTTTGCTTCATCTTTCCCTTCTCTTTCACTTCCTAATTCTTGAAAAATGCCATTTGTATACCTCATTTCAGGAGCAAGTTCAACGTCATGCTGCAAAAAATGGGAATTTTGAAAGGCAGAAATATGTTTTGGTATCTGCCTTATCAAGAAGCTTTCATTCAAGAGGCAAATTCCTTTGGAATGTTAAATGGAAACTTCATTAACTTGGCAGCTTTTATTGTAACAGCAAACTGCCTTCCTAACTGCTGGGCTTTAGGGGTGTGCTTGGGTCGATAAATTAAAATTATTATCTGTCTTTCTGTGAATCGATGTCATTTTGGAGGGAGGATTGCTCTTCCCTGTCCTGCTGAACATGTGTGTAGCTTGACATTGTAAATCAAATCGGAGGCCCAGCAGCATCCTTCTGTTGTGGAAAAAGGGTGTTTTTCTCTCTGACAGAACTGTATGTGGGGCTTGCTCCTTAACTTAAATGTTCACTGAGTCCTGAGTAAATTTATTCTAGGGCTACTGTATAACTATACTACACACATGGCTTCAAAAAGATAAATGTTATTTCCATTGTGTGACCTAGGTCCAGATTAGTTTGATAGCACAGATCCAGCCTGATTTGATATATCCTATGGCTTGTCTTACTGACACAGCTATGCAGGAGACTTGCGTGTGCAGGAGGCTTGAATTCTGTCTTCTTATCCCTTCCTGATGAGAAAACGATCTCACAAAGTGCTGTGTTTCAGGGCAGAGCAGTTCTCCATTTGCTTTGATTTCTTCCATCTCTCCTCTTTGGAGCTGCTGCAGCAGGTGGGATTGGATGTCTCAATGATTTTTGCACTCATTTAACAGGAGACTAAATCCAATAGTCTAATGAAAACATTAATGACAGGCTGTGGGAGCTGCCAAGATGTGCCCCAGAGAGGATGTGGGGTTTGGAGTTAGCAGTGGTGTAGCAGAATCTGGGTGTGGGGGTTTAAACAGTGGAAGCTCCAGGAAAACAGATGCAGGGTTTGATTCAGAGCTGTTGTGACAAATGGGAGTGCAGATTGAAGTTGTAGTCAGTGCTGCTTGGCCTTTCTCTGCTTCCTAATCAGGAAAGATCTACGAATAAAAAGGTCAAATGTATGCTTTGATTAGGCAACATTTTTCTACCAGGAAGGAGAGGACCCTTCCAACTGAAATGTTCTATTCAATGATGGATCAGGACAGACTTGCTTGGAGACATCTCTTGAAAACTCCACTTTCAGTAGCATTTGGCTGCTCTCCCCTTTCTGTAGCTGTTCCCTGCTCTCCCTCATCCTTCGGGAGCACCCCTCCTCTCCTCCCTTCTGTGCTGTTCTCCCTCCTGCCTCTGGTGGCAAGATTTTCCCCGGTTGCTGCACATCCGTAACTCCTTCTCCCCATGCCGCAGGTGCCGAGCAGGCCTCAGGAGAGGCTCAGGCTGGGAGTTCAGCCATCCCTGCGGGAGGCACGGGCTTGTTTTCTGGGCCAGGCAGCACATATGGCATCCCCGCTCCTGGCAGCTCCGAGCCCTGTTCCCGCGGGCTCAGCGGCTCCTGTCAATTACACCCGTTTGATGTCTTTCTTCTCATGCTTGGGGATGTTCCAGGCCCTTCAGAAAGATCCCTGTCAGCCAGAAGAGTTTTGGCTAAATGTCGCCAGCTGGTTGAATATGACCTTCTTTGTGGTCCAGGGAGCCAAAAGTAATTCTGGTGATGAAGCAGCCGTGAAATGGCTCCATTATGAAAGTGCCATGAATTTGGGTGAACTGGTAGGCTTGTGAGGGCATTTCCAAGAATTCTGGGTGGCACCTTTTCAAAGTGTTCCCGTTAATGTGGTGAGGTCAGTACAAGTAGTGTGCTGTCAATAAAAGGTCCTATTTTGAAGCTCCTTCCCTCCCCCATCCCTCTGCATCATTTGTTTATAAAGGTCATGCTTAAGGACTGTACTTGGTGACTCCCAGCTGAAGATTTTGTCTGGGATGTGGATTTGTGCTGTGTTTGGGGGCTCGTCAGTGGAAGCAGAGACACAGGAGGAAAAAGGCTGAAGAGCTGGCTGTGAGTTCACATAGGATTTTGTGGGATATATCGTGCCTCCTGCCAGGTCTGTGCTCTTTTTCATGTACTTTGGGGATGCTGGAGAGCTTAAGG
The DNA here is from genome assembly GCA_013400515.1 of Erpornis zantholeuca. Classification (NCBI taxonomy): domain Eukaryota; kingdom Metazoa; phylum Chordata; class Aves; order Passeriformes; family Timaliidae; genus Erpornis; species Erpornis zantholeuca. Next base: position 113,037 of record VZTN01028532.1, read on the forward strand.
CATCTCTTGGTTTTACAGATACTTTCTTTGTAGTGATTTTGGGTTGGTTTTTCCCCACAGTGGCGGAGCTAACTTGGGACACTCATCTCTATTACCCTCCTGTGAAGTGCAGGAACGTCAGCCCCGCTGTTCATAGTGTGGGATACCAGTGCTGGTAATTGGTATCTCTTTTTTACAAGTTTAATAAAGTGACTTGGATTTGCTGTCTGGCAGTGCCTGCACTTGTAAGTGTAGAGCATGGGGAATACAAATGAACAGGAAATCAAGTTGCAGTGTTGTTTTATCCTGCCAGGAATACAAGATGTGCAAAGGAGAAATATCCGATGAGAGAGTGTGCCTGCTGTACTTTAAGTAAAGGTTAATCCATTTCAAGCCTGGGTTAATGCTGCTCTATCCTGATGTTCCAAAATTATCAGAAGGCAGGTTTTTACTATGTTAGGTCATTTCTTGAAATAACTTAATCACAGATGCTGGTGTGTGGTCAGCTGTTGCTCTGTTTGATTTGCTCTTATCAACTTTTTTGTATTTATCTTTTCCTCCCTATCGAGGGAAAAAATGAAAAATCGTACAATAAACACAACAGTGAGACCAATGCTAAGTTCTCATTGGATTTTGGAGACGTGTCCAGCATGGGGGGATGTCTCTGTGTGAAGGAAAAAACCGCCTAATTTTTAGTAAACACTACTCAGAATTGACAGATCTCATCTTTCTTTAGTAGAAAACTGAAGAGGATAAAAGATTGATTAAAAAATAGAAACACTGGCATCACTTTGAAACAGCTGTAGCGCTATTAAAACCTCTTTGTGCCTTTATGAAGAGATACATTTTTATTCTCAGAATTCTGGTGTCTTGTGCGCTTCAGAATAAACAGCTAAAATAATATCTACATGATGCTATAAAACGCCTTTATTTGTGACACAGCAGCTGTGATTCTGGCAACAAATATCCTATTGTCACATCAGATCCCATGAAAAACCCACAGGGTAAAATCCCACCCTCTTGGAGTGTAGCAGGCAGAATCAAAACAAAGAGCCTGGAGCAGAGCTCAGCGATCCTCCTCCCCCAGTGCGGACATGCAAGTTTTCTTCTGTATGAAACCCCTAATCAGTTCACCTTAAAAGCTATTAGGATCTGCTTAAATTAAGCCTAATTTGGGATTTGTCTTCTGCACAATCCCCTGGTGAAATAGAAGGATTAAGTAAATAATAAAAAGGAAGCCCGGTGCCTGAAGGGAGCCCACAGGAAAGATGGAGAGAGACTCTTGACAAGGGCCTGGAGTGACAGGACAAGGGGGAATGGCTTCACACTGACAGAGAGCAGGGTTAGATTGGATATGAGGAAGGAATTGTTCCCTGTGAGGGTGCTGAGGCCCTGGCACAGGTTGCCCAGAGAAGCTGTGGCTGCCATCCCTGGCAGTGTTCAAGGCCAGGTTGGATGGGGCTCTGAGCAAGCTGGGATAGTGGAAGGTGTCCCTGCCCATGGCAGGGGGTTGGAACAAGATATTTGAGGTCCCTTCCACCCCAGGCTATTCCATGGTTCTGTAATGTGTAGTTCTGTGTAATTTTCTAAAACTAATCTCAAAACAACCTGACCAAGTGAGAGTGGAGCTGAGATACTGCTCTTGGTGCTTTTCTTCCATGAGGCTCTGCTAAAGTGCCTCAACCCACTTCCAGGTAGGACAAACTGTGCTGGTTTGTTTTTTTTTAATCTCCCCTGGCTTTCCTGGATCAGCTGCAGGGCACTCAGAGCTGCCCTGAGATGTCTTTTTCCAGCATTAAAAAGTGTTCTTCCAGTACAGCCAAGTTCTTTGGGTTCAGGATGAAAGCTCTCAAAGAGAGCAGACTTTCTTCTTTCTTCTTTCTTTCTTCTTTCTTCCCAGTTTTTAGGTGCTCAGTGAGCATGTGCCCTAAGCCATAAGTCCCACCTGGCCAGATGTAACTTTGTGGAGCAGTTTTAAAATTCATATATATTTGATGGTTATCTTTATTCTTGAAACGACTTCTCTCTGGACTCGGGTTAGGGGTTTGGGCCATTTGCTGTCTCATTTTATCCCATCTCTTTTTTAGCATCTAGAATTTTTGGAGTTTGAAATTGTCACAGAGTTGTAACAAATCCAGCTCTGGGAGCTGCCTTATCCTTCTCTCTCCTTCCCCTTTTCCTTTTCCCTCCCTCAGGCTGGGCCCAGGTCTTCCAGAGGGACATTTTCCTGATTTGTGGACAAGCACAGCTGCGTGAGCTGCCCAGAGGCATGCAGGGCTCTTTGCTATGATTCACTCTTTGTTTTGCCAACATGTTGTTATTTTTTAGAGTGGGTAGCACATCCCCCTGCTATCTTGGGATAGTTTTATAACACAGCTTTTAATGGAGTTTCTTACACCTAAAGAACAGTGCCTTCACTGTGAATTCTGGAGTGCCTAAGAATTTGGAGCTGGAGAGTGGGAAAGAGGAATATACAATTTTTAAATTTTCTTTTTGAAGTGAGTAATGATTTGACCTGCTCTGTTTCAGTACATGTTACCATGGCGATGACTGCAGGGACTACAACATCCTTTCCCATGAGTAACCACACCCGGGAGAGAGTGACAGTGGCCAAACTCACGCTGGAGAACTTCTACAGCAACCTGATCATACAGCACGAGGAGAGGGAAACCAGGTACTGCTTCTGCTTCCTCTCACCCCTCTGCAGCTGTTCTTGGTGTTTGGTCAAGGGCACTTCAATCCCCAGGGATGGGGCAGCTCTGGGAAGTTTTTCTCTGTGCGGTGGCAGGGAGTGAATTCCTAGAGGGCACAGGCTGTCTTGGGGGGACCTGTGGACATCCCAGTCTCTGAGTGACCAAGGACCTCCCCTTCTGATGTTTTCATGCAATTTCCCTCCTCATAGTTACCTCGTGGAAACTGCTCTGTGCAGGGTCTTATTTTGCAGTACATATGATGTTTCTCCTTCTGTGTGAGGTTGGTGACCTCTGATTCTTCTGCAGAGCTGCTGAGGGGTGGGAGCATGGTTTGGGGTAAGGCAGTGGCATGTGGTGTCTGTTCCTGCTCTGCACCACGGAGCTCGTGCTGGGACTCCCAAATCCTCCAGGAGGGAGCATATAGAAGGTAGGGAACAGGACTGAGATGTGTTTGATGGGGTAATGGGGTAAGGAAGGGATGCAGAGAGCTGGCGTGGAAATGAGGGGCAGCAAAGAAATAAAGGGTTGATGATGGAGGGTTTGAGAGGCTCCTGGGTGGGCAGGAAGACTTTTGGGGATAATGTAATCCCCATCTGTAAATTCTACTTGGGTGGTGCTGCCTGGTACTCCTTGCATGGGAGTATGTGATGGTCATCACCATTCAGCTTCTCCCAGCAGTGCCCAGTCCTGTCTCTGAGGTGGTGAAATGCCACTTGAATTAAGTGTCAAAGCACCAAGTGTTTGATTATATTGAATGTTGTGTTGGATTGTCATTAGTGTGTGAAATTACCATTCCCCTGGTAATATATGTTTAATTGAAGGGTTTTCAGTCAAGCAGCAGGGTTTCTCTCTTCATCATATTTAGTCATTATTCCATGTAATGGAGTTGCTTCTATCAGACTGTCTATCAAGGGCCTTTAATTTAGAGGATCCTGCTGTACTTCCCAAGGTGTGGAGAGGCACCAGCAGCCTGGCTCCAGGCCTTTGAATTCTTGCCTGCTGCTGGGGGCAGCTTCAGAAAGCTGCACCCTGGCAGCTATAAAGGAGCATCCTGTGGGTCCTGCAGCCACATTGCCATGTGCTGACCCCCTGCCACCTGTGGGTTATTCCCAGGCTTTGCCCACTCCAAGCCTCCCAGCCTGGCATAGCACCAGTGGAAGAGTTGGAGCCATGAGCCCTGGCCTGGGCAGGAACTGGGAGGAGAGGATGGTGCATCCAGTGGAGTTGGCATGGGAGGAAGGAGGGCAGGACCAGCTGTGGGACTGGGGGAGGTGGTCACATAGAGGGGATGGAAGCTAGAGCAGACTGGGGTGTGGGAGATAGAGCTGAGACAGAAATGGTGAAAAAGACCATTTTTATTCTGGTTTGTAATCCTAATTAATAAAACCAGCTGTAATTCAATTCTTAGAGAGATGTAATCACTCTAATGACATATATTTTCGCCTGTGTTTAGTGCCTGATTCTGGAAGAACATAAGCATGTGCTGAAATTTGCTCCTACATTTTCCACAGCTTTGTTCACAAATGAGTAACTGGGTGGAGTGGGGCTGTCTGCCTTCAAATTTCCATTTGAGGAAAATTCTTCAGTAATTGGAGTATGTGAAGCAAAGGTGCTGACTTGCTGTGGTGTTTTGTTTGGTTTTAATAAATAATAGAAGGTGCAATCCCCTGTTTCTCTCCTTGGCAGGCAGAAGAAGCTGGAAGTGGCTATGGAAGAGGAAGGCCTTGCAGATGAGGAGGTAAATACTGTTTAAGTAACCTTACAAACTGCTTTGCTTTTGTCCCACTGCTTCAAATGGGCATTTGAGGAGCTCACAGAAACATCAGCCAGCGTTGACAGTAGGTTTTATTTTGTATGTGAATGTTGCCCCTGTCAATAACCTTTTCATTAGGGAAGCTGGGAATATGCTTGACTGATACTTGCAGTAGCTAACCATGGCTTTTCCTGCTACCTGGAGTTGTTGAGACATAACCACAGCTAGTATATAGCAAGCTGTTCAAAGATTAAAATTGTTTGCTGTTGTATTTGGCAAGAAAAAAAAGGTGGCACATGAGTAGAAAGCAAAAAGCTGAACCATTTTTTCTTTATTTAAAGAATAAACTGTCACACCTTTGCTCCGTTTGGATACAGATGAGGAGGGATTTCAGTCTGGTTGCCATCTCTCAGAACTTTGGTCAAAAAGTTGCTTTTCTGAGGTCCATGACACCATGTCTGCCTTCAGGATAGGCTGGGAAATAAGTAGGAATAGTGTCTCAGTCCTTTCTGAGTTTTTATGGCTGCTGTAACTCCAGGGAAGTGGGAAAATGAGTGTGGGTGTGTATTGCCATCTTGTGGCTTTAATGGATTCTGTAATCCCAGCGCAGTCTGGCAGGTGCCTGATCCAGAGACCTTCTTAGCAGTCTCTGAGATCTCAGCATCTTTGGGAGCAGTGTTTGTCTTCTCTTGGGGTGAATCCCAGTGACGTTTTCATCAGACAAAATATACGATGGAATTTGGACAGATTTTTCTTTCAGAATTGAGAGCTTGCCTGCCATAAACCAAGTGAATTTTGTTGCAGATCTGTAACCAGGCCCTCTGCTGCTTGCTAAGCTCCTTGTTGCCTGTCATCACTCTTTTTGGTGGAGTACAAGTTTCAGCTTTTATTGATCCTTCACGCTGCCCAAAGTGAAGAGTCCTTGCCTCGGGCAGTGATTTTGGCCTTGGGACTGATACACTTTGGACCAGTATGATAGTTTTACTTCATTATTTTTCTGTTTTTTTAATAACTAAGTAAAAAAAATAAAATACCACTACCGAAAGAAAAAAAGGTGAAACTGTGCCTGAGGCTTCTTTAGAAAAGGCCACACTTGAGAATCATACTTTGAGAAATTCGGAAAGAAATCTAGGAGAAGTGTTTCTCCTTTTGGGATTCCAGAGAAGAACTCCCTAGGAAGGGAGGATGCATGACTCTCTACTGCCAAATGCCTGACAGATTCCTGTGTCTGTGTCCTCAGAAAAAGCTGCGCAGGTCACAGCACGCTCGCAAGGAAACCGAGTTCCTGCGGCTCAAGAGGACCAGGCTCGGCTTGGATGACTTCGAGTCTTTGAAAGTCATAGGAAGAGGAGCATTTGGGGAGGTTTGTGGCATTCGTGCTTGAACAGGAGATTAAAATGGGATTGACCACTGTAATGAAACATTTTAATGACAATTTAATGAATTGTTTTATTGCAGAACAGCTGTTTGTGTTATATTGCAGGCAGCTATTTGTGTCATTCTCCAAGCATGCTAAGTCTAGTGATTAATCACATGCATTGATTTGCCAAGGCTTCTGGAAAGACATATAGTTTCCCATGGCTTCCTACACTGTTGTTGCCCACATGGCCCTCTGAAATTATGGATTTGCAGTGGCACAGCTCCTCTTGATAAACCTCCTGTCTGCCCTGTGTCACATCAGTTATTTCTCCTCCTGACTTTTAACCTGCACAGTCCAAGCTACCTGGAATTCACTATGCCTGCTGACTTTTCATCAAACAACAGCTGTTCCTCACTGGTGTTAGTGTTGTACATGGTGCAGAATAATTCCTTTTTCAATATGTTTTTAAATATTTAACAAGAGGGAATCAAGCCTTCCAGTGGATTTCTGAGGCAGAAAAGACTGACTGGGTTCTCCCTCTCATTCAAGGTCCGCCTCGTTCAGAAGAAGGATACAGGTCACATTTATGCAATGAAGATACTGAGAAAAGCAGATATGCTGGAGAAAGAGCAGGTTTGTGATCTATAAAGTTCCCTAAATTTCAAACTTACTCTGTCTAGAAAATACTTTCCACCTTTGAAAGCCCCTGCAATGGTCTGGCAGTCCAAAGGGTCTATGGCATTGCTGCCATGGCACAGAAGAAGCAGAAGTTAGGAAATAAGGTCATGTAAGTTCATTTAAAAAATATTTTATTTACAACCAATTGGGAATAGTGACAAAGATTTTATTTTTCTCCCCTTATCAACACAAAGCTTATAGTACTGTATCTGTAAAAACTGCATTTCAAGGAAAATGCTTCTGGAAAAATAATCCTGTGCCAAAGTAAAAACAGAGGTATTTGGTGTTTTCTTTTAAAGAAAACCAGCAGAAATCATTGTTCATCAGCTTTGTCTTCCTTGGGTTTGCTTTATAGATGGGTCTAATCTTGTTGGGGTTTTTTTTGCTTTGATTTTGTTCACTTGGTTTGGTTTTTGCTTTCACTTTTTAGCTAACAATTCACTGTGAGGACACAGGGAGTACTTTAGCACCACAAAGCAAAGCAATCAAGGGTGGGTGTCTCCAGAGATAAAAGAGGACTTTTTTTAAACCTTATTCATCATTTGCACATCATTTCCCTACAGTAGTGGTACATTTTTTTTTTCCTGGCACAGATTATTTTGGATCCTGCAGCCCATGGTGTGCAGAGCATTTGTGTGGTGCTGCCCCCATTTCAGAACCTGATGTGGGAAGGAGTCTGAGCTCACACTCTACATTCAGTGTGGGACAGTGATCTTCCCTGGAGAGTGTTTATCTGCTGGAATTTTCATTGCTTGGCTTGCTCCATGGAGAGCAACAGAGAACACACATAAAAAAAGAAATCTACTGTTTTTTTTCCCAAGCCTGGTAGTGCTGGGAGAAATCCTGGCTGTTTTAAAGCAAAGTTTTCCTATTGTATTTTAGAGCTGCATTGAAGAGTGGAGGGTGGAAAGAAATACTTATTAATGAGACTAAATAAAGCCAGATACATCCCAGCTGAAGTGTCTCCTGCAGAGGGAGAACCTTTGCCCCATGCAAGCCTGTGACAAAGATTCATGTAAAGATGTTCCTCACCAGCAGAACTGGGGAAGACATGCACAAGACTGTTTGCTGTTTTTCTCACAGCTGTCAAGAAATATTTTTACACACATATGTCTTTAATTTTTCCTCCAGGATGAGGGTACATTGTAGTGAAAACACACACCCCTCCTCCAATCTCCATTATTCTTAATTTCCAGCAAATTATGGGGTAGCAGCTTCCCATATATTTTCCAAAGCCTTAGCTGGAACTGGAATATCCTGAGCAAGATCAGATATTCCTGAACTCACTTGCACTTTTTCCACCAGCTTTGTCAGTTCTTTCTAACAGTCAGAACCAGCTTAACAAGCTGTGCTTTGTGTTTCTAGAGAAACCCTAGGATCTGGTAAAAAATAATGGAAAATATGAGCATGGAAAGAGCTAGAAAAATAGCTCCTTTGCTAAAGGTCATGAAAAGATGCTGTAGGGCTAGGAGTGTAATGTGATGCTCCTTGTTGAAATATTTCAATATTTTCCCTCTAATAATAATAATTTTTTTAAATTTTAGGTGGCCCATATCAGAGCAGAAAGAGATATCTTGGTTGAAGCGGATGGAGCCTGGGTAGTGAAAATGTTTTACAGCTTCCAGGATAAAAGGAACCTTTACCTGATCATGGAGTTCTTACCTGGAGGTAAGCTGGGTGCTGTGGCATCAGATGATACAAGTACTTCTCCCTTAGCTTTTGTTGGCAGCTTTATAAAATGTTAGAAACAAACATGCTGTATAATTTGTGAAAATAAAAATGTTAACACTCTTTTAAATGAAGTTCCAGTCATGTGACCACTCCTGATTTTTAGGGGAAGGGAAAAGGTTGTGAAGGAGTATTAAATAGACTTGAATTAAATAATTATTCTAATAGAAATTTCTGGTTTTTATGGCTGAAGCTGTTAACAGTAAAAACAAAAGAAAAGCCCTTGTTCAAACACCTTGTTCAAACACTTTGCAATAAATTTAACATGTGTAAAAATCCACTCTGTTTTCCTGGGCTATTCAATAAAAGTTCTTGTTCAGGATTTTCAGCTAAAAACGTAAGTTGGGTTTGTAGGTCCTTGCAGTAATAGTTTAACAATTAGTTAAGGCCAGTTACAAGGTTAAATTTGGATTCTACTGGGGTTTCTATAGTCTTGTGATTCACAGTAGTCTTGTGATTTAAAATGTTCTGATCCCTAAGCTGTATTTTCTTCTCTTTGATGAGGTGACATGATGACCTTACTGATGAAGAAGGACACTTTATCAGAAGAGGAGACCCAGTTTTACATTTCTGAGACTGTGTTGGCTATCGATGCCATTCACCAGCTGGGATTTATCCACAGGGACATCAAGCCAGACAACCTCCTGCTGGATGCCAAGGCATGTACTGGCCTCACCAACTGCTGGTACTTCCAAGATCCCAGGCTGCGCACCAGGCTGAGCAGTGGGACCCACTGGTGCCACCCCAGAGATTTAAACTGGCTGGAATGGCAGGGAATGGCCACTGTCTTTTCCTTGGAGAACACCAAAATGCTTAAACAAAGCCAAATCTTACTGAGAAGCCATTAATATTTATTTCAAAACAGAAGAAAAGCCTTTGTTCAAGCACTTTGTGCAATAAATTTAACGTGTGTAAAAATCCACTCTATTTTTTTGGGCTATTCAATTAAAATTCCTGTTCAGGATTTTCAGCTAAAAATGTAAGTTGGGTCTGTAGGTCCTTGCAGTAATAGTTTTACAATTGCCATTTTAAGGCAAGGCTTTTAAGGGAGAAAACCCATTCAGGGTGACCAGATGCTCATATACACATGAAAAGGTGATACTCTTCCTTTCATGCACCTTGAAGTAGCTATGGACTATTCAGACAATGGTAAATGTTCAATTCCTACAGTTACCTCATTTGTTTCAGCACCCACTCACCTGTAGAAACTCCCTGGGTTAGACTGACCATTGTGGCCATGAAATGCACCCAGTGAACATCACAGAATCATGGAATTATCTAGGCTGGAAAAGATCTTTAAGATGATGCAGGGCAGGAATTATCACAGCATGCACAGGTCTGTCAGGTTTGATGGGTTCTATCCAGCACTGGTGTCTGGAAACCTGATTAAAGCCAAGGTTACCATCAAAACAAAGCAAAGGAATTTTGTCCTGGAGGCTTTCTCACTCACCAGTGGTATCCAGTTCAAAACAAAACCAGGCAAAGTAGCTGCCCTCAGCTATTGAGAAATTATAGATATAACCATTCCTGGGAGGCCATAGCCTGTTGGAGAGAAAACAGACCCTTCCAGTACACCAAGGTTCAATCACTGCTTCCCTGCTTGTCCTGTGCCAGTCCATCATGGCCTGGGAGGGTGTGTACAGTGATTAAAACTCTTCTTTTTTTCCAAGCACTGCCTATCTAAATAATGGTTTCATGTTCTCTGATGATTTTTTTTTTTTAGGGTCATGTAAAGCTGTCTGATTTTGGGCTCTGCACAGGTTTAAAGAAAGCTCACAGAACAGAGTTCTACAGGAACCTCACACACAACCCACCAAGTGACTTCTGTGAGTATGAGCTGTCCTAGTTGAACATGTAAATGGTTTTGAGCTGCAGCTGTACTTGTACCTGGGTTTCTGCTGGGATAAGCAAGATGGGGCAGGCTGATTGCATTTAATTGGAAAACTGGAAATGCTTGTTCCCTGGGACATGGGAGCATTTCACAGGCAAGAAATTAGGACTTCTGCAGTGATCCTGTGTTTTTGCATGTTCATACCCAGATATGAATGCACATAATGTAATGTATCTGTATTTTAATGTATTTTTCATAATGTTAGTGAGGTTACAGAACTGCTCTTTTGGGAGGGACAGGGGTTTCATGTGCCAAGGGACTGAAGTCAGTGACAGTCTCATGAAACTTTTCAGAAGCTGATCTAAAAATTTTAGCAAGTTCTAATTTAGAATTGCTGATGATGTGTCCTACTTACATGAGTTTCAGCTGTGCATTGGACAGTAGTTACTCTCCTGTTCCCATTTTCAGTTATACTCAAGTGTTTGTTTCTAGACTAAAGGATTCTAAATACACAAGATAGTTATTTAAAACTGGAACCCTATAAATCTTTTTTCTCTTAATTCTCACAAATGCATTTGTTATTTAATAACTACTTTGTAAATTAGCATTTCAGAATATGAACTCAAAGAGGAAAGCAGAAACATGGAAGAAGAACAGGCGACAGCTGGTGAGTTAATTAAATAATGTATAATTTTTTTTTGCTTTTAAACTACTTACAGAAAATGTTAAATTATTACAGAAAATGTTAAATTAAAACTCAGTGCTAATGCTCCTGGTTTTTAAAACCTGCAAGGCCCTCCTATGTCGTTCTCTACAAGCTCCCAAAATCACAAATAACTCAAAAGAAGGGTTCCAGATTGGGAATAGCAAGACCCTGCTCTCCTGTATGCCTTTGTTTGCCTTGTGAGCACATGGCTCAAGTGCTCAGGTGTCAGCAGCCACGTGGCCAGGCTGTGTCTGGAGCTCTCTGCAGCACTGACCTGCCCACAGACAATGTGGGCTCCTGGCTCTGGTTCCTGCAGCTCAGTCACAAGCAGATGTGTGGCTGCAGGATTCCTGTGTAGAGAATTGTGGGGAAATCCCATTCTGCTGAACAGGAATGTGGTGGAAAGGCTGTGGGAGGGTGTTGGCATCACCAGGTTTGTGATGAGGAGTGGGCACATAAAACGGGGACTTGTGGCATGAACTGAACCAAAGCAAAGTGTCTGTCAGCTGTGGCATTGCAGACTTTCCCCTCTGCCCATGATTTTCACCAAAAAACCTCAGCTGTCAAATCTTGGAACCTTTTCTTTTTCCACACTCTCTTTAAAAAGGGATCTGTTGCAGTATTCCCAAAGACCTTCAGGGCTGTCTTTTCTTTCCTCATGAGACAAAATGAGATTACATTGGAAGCACCACACTGCCTCATGGGGCTGTATTTCACAGCCTGATTCCAGCCTGGAATTAGATCCCTGGAAAGATTTTATCTCTAGTCCAGTAAAGGCTGATATGGCAGAACTCTGTGGTGAAGAACAGTCCCACAGAGGCAATAAAAGGCCAAGATGACAACTTGCATCAACACTCTTGGAAAAGGAGTCACGTTTTCACTTTTCCATTGGTTCAGTCCTAAATGTCTTGGGTCTGTTCAATCCAACAAAGTGTTTCTTTATGGTTAGACAAATCAAAGTACAATATTTTTGTGGCAAAACTGCTTTTGGGGGACTTTTTTTCTTGAGGGGTTTTTTTGTGGGGTTTTGGTTTTTTGTTCTCCCTCCTGCCTCATGGAAGATTTTTCATCAGTAAAGAGAAATTCCATCAGTAAAGAGAGCTTGTGTGCCATGAGTGTCACACCTGGGAATCTACCACTGATTATGCCTTTAAAAATAAACAAAGACCACAACAACAGAACTTCTTGGGTATTTTTGTAATGCACTTACCTGAAACTTTAACTGAGAGGACCTTCTGATATTGCAGTTGCAATATTCTATGATTTCATCACATTAAAGAGGGTGATTTCCATTTGTTTTCAAGGTTCTCTGTGTTTAGTAATAGAAAAGAATAATGTTATTGGGATTTTAATTCCTATGAATTTTCAAATTAAGCATTCTTGCTCACCCAAACAACAAGATGCTGTATGTGAATCCTCAGGAAAAGGTATTGCAAGGTGTAAAACCACAGTATTTATCTTTTAAAGAGATTATTCTTTTTTCCCAGGCATATTCTACTGTTGGAACCCCAGACTATATTGCTCCAGAAGTGTTTATGCAGACTGGGTACAACAAGCTGTGTGACTGGTGGTCCTTGGGAGTGATTATGTATGAAATGCTAATAGGTATGTTAAAAACCCCAGCTTAAGAGTTGTTCAAAGGTAACAGGGCCCATTTGTTCAGAAGAGAAAACTTGGGACTAATGCTTGTAGATCTGGGAGCTGCAGTGACAAAAGCAGAGGCCAGGTCACTGCTGTCCTGGAAAAAGTTTAATCATTTTTTATTTGTTTGTGCAGGGTATCCACCTTTCTGCTCAGAAACACCTCAAGAGACTTACAGGAAAGTTATGAACTGGAAAGAAACATTGGTATTTCCTCCAGAGGTGCCCATTTCAGAGAAAGCAAAGGATTTAATTCTAAGGTCAGTAAGAAAAACCCAGTGCTGGCCTCTTGCCCAGCCAGGATCATCTTCCATGAGGGTAAATTCCTGTTCTGTGTGAAGGAAGCTTTATGTTGAAGGGAAGGCTGGTTTCTTCTGTCACCAGCCTTGATGGATTTTTAAAGTCTTTTTCCCTTTGCCATTTGTTTAGCATGAAGGAATAAGCTGGAACAATCTTGATATGTATAACAGAGCACACCAAAAATAAAGTTATCAACAAAGAATTTTTCTCAGAGAGGCCAAGAAAATAACCACTCCCCAGCATTTAATGCACTAAACAGAAATCCCTGGATGTTTTGGATTTACTCACTTCTTTCAAATATCCCAATTTTTAATTTGCATTGAGGTTTTTGTGAGGGTTTTGGTGACAAGGTTGGGCAGAAATGCTCTCTTGTCCTGGGAGGCTTTGAGGGGCACATTGGTTTAGGGTTTGATTTTTTTTCCTTTTTTATTGCCTTTTCAAAGCTAAGGCTAATTTAGCCTTATATAATTTTGTTACAGGCAAAAAGGGGAATGCACTTCACTAAACTAGAATTTATTATTAGTTCCAGCAGTGCTCCAATAACCTACAAAAACATAACAAATACAAGAAACAGTTATCCTGCATCCAGTTAGTGATACTAACTGCTCAAATAATTGAATTGTTGCTAACCCTCATGAATAGGTTTGTGTAAAACAGCTATATTGCATTTTCAGTATCTATTTCTCTAGTGTTCTGCTCAACCTTCCTTGTCAGCATCCCAAGTTCTCTGCTGGACAGAGTACAGAATTGCTGCTGAGGATTTCTTCCTCTTCAATCCTAGCTCTTTGGGGAATTTTTAGAGATTTCAGTGTATTTGTTGGCATGTCTTCCTCATGAATCTACTTACACAATGACTACTTGAATTGATCCGTTTGTCTCCACAAGGAGAAGGGTTAAAATTGGGGTAAAACACCTTAGTTATAGGTAATTGACGAAAATGAGGTCAAAACAGGTTGGACATCAACCACCTGGGCATTTTGGGTATTCAGTCCATTACAGCTTGGCCAAGTTGGGCAATGTGTGTTTTGTTTTAAAGGGAGATGCAGACAAAGCTAAAGGTGTTTGTTATGGATACAGATAAATCCAAATTAAATAAGCCCAGATTCAGACAGAGCCTGACAAGTCCTGTGGCCTGCTCTGGCCGAGTGTTGTTACAGGGTTTGAGGTCTGTTCTTAGTCCTTGGCACCACCCAGCCTGCCAGGCTGCAATACAAATACAGACAGGTTTTCTTCCCCACTGACACCCAACTACAAGCAAAAGAACTTTAATTTATAATTGGAGACAGTTTGTAGCCTAACCTGCTGTGCTACACATGCAGAAGATGGCTGGGATTTAATGAATTCCTAGGCAGATGTTGGTATTTCCATCTCCTGGATGAGATACTGGAGAGGCTTTTCCAGGCAGCTCAGCATCTCAGAGGAGAAGGGTCAGCCTCTGCTGCTCCCTGGAGCAAATCCCTGAGGTCACTGAGTGTCTGTCAGAGAGCTTCTACCTCCCTATTTTCCTGCTTTAGGATTTTAGGCTTTTTCTGTCTGGCCTGCTTGAGCAGGTAACAGTCCCTATCTCACCAATCCTGTCTGTGTCTCAAATTTCACCTTCTTCTTCCTGCTCTTTCATGGCTGCTTCTCATAAACTGTCAGTTTCTTCTGGGGTCTGAGCTGAGGTTATGCAGTTTCTGATATGCATATATATCAGAAACAGGCCCTGGACCTTTGCACCACCTGCCCCTCTGAGGAGAGGGAAGGGAGAGAATAGGGACATGGCATGTTTGGAATGGGCTGGCTCACTGGGATCCAAAATATGACATCAGAGAGCAGCCCTGATTCACTAAGTATATCCATTCTTCTTAGTTTGACTTCAAAACATGGATGTTTAAATAGTTGAGAACACGCAGAGGAGTTCTCAATAGCAGGGATATAAGCCTCCTTTCCAAACTGATCTTACAGGACTAGAACATGCAGCAACTTTTCACAGACCTGGAAGATGGGGATGCAGTAGTTTAGAAAAGGTGTCAGTTATTGGCATCATAGCTTTTGGGTTTAGGATTTAACAGTGTTCTGCTCCTACTATTTCCCTTCTCTCCTAGATGCAATGAGCTGCTTTGATGTTACCCCAAGTGGTAGAACAATTGAAAGAACTTGAAATTCTTGATACTGGATACTGTTGCTTCTGTCCAAATTTATTGTAACATTCCCTTTGTTTTTTCCCCTTTTCCAGGTTTTGTATCGACTCAGAAAATAGAATTGGTAGCAATGGAGTAGAGGAAATAAAAAGTCATCCATTTTTTGAAGGAGTAGACTGGGGACATATCAGGTATGTATATACACACATGTTTTACAGGGAGAATCAAAGCCCTGAAAGCAAGAATTTCATGTAGTATGATGTCAAGGACAATTATTTCCAATTTATCTTTCTTTTTGAAAAGCAGCTACTGGCAGTAGGTGGGTGACACTGAAGGTTTTCAGGCCTTCTGACATTCCTAGAAATGATCAGAGTTTAACTGTCTTGAGATACCTCAGATGGCTCCAGTCTGCCCAGAATGGAAAGAAATTGTTGTTGGGTAGCTGTGGATTTAATTGTAATTGTAGTAATTAGAACAGTGATGAGCTCACAGGTGTAAATCACTGCCTTTCCCACAGTGCTGTGTCCCAGTGTGAACATTTTGGTGAGACAGATTCCTTGGACAGTTTCAAAAGCCACCTTAAAACTTCTCTAAGGGCTCCCTGACTGTGGAGGTGCTAAAGCAGAGTCAGCCTGGTTTGGGAGAGAGATGCTGAGTGTCACAAAGAGGAGCTGCAGTCCAAAGGTGTTGGATGAGGTCCAGGCTGATGAGCACTGGAATTGTAAAGTGCAATCCTGGCCTGGGTTTGTGCAACAGTAATCACAGTGGTGGCTGGTGACAAGATCAGGGTGATGGTGTGGCAGATAAGTGTGGAATGCTCTCTCCCTTGTGATGATGTTTGCCCCAAGCCTGCTAGGAGGACACCAATAGGGACAGGGAACCAAACAATCTCCCCACGGTGTCAGCAAACAGCAGAGTCAGAGTCATCTGTGATGCACCTTGTGCTCTGAGTTAAAGGGAAGTTACAAGTGTGAAAAACCTAAGTTAAAACTGGAACTTAATGTCTCATTTCCCAATATTCACTCTTGTGGCATTTATCTTTATTTGCAGGGAAAGACCAGCTGCAATCCCTATAGAAATCAAAAGTATTGATGATACTTCCAACTTCGATGAATTTCCTGAATCGGACATTTTACAGCCAGGTGAGACCACCGTTGTAAATTCCAAATTTCCATCTGTGACATGCCAGAATACTCCACAGATGCCTTTGTTGTTGTTTATATTCATTTTTTTCTGATGCCCTAATCAAGTTAGTCTCTAGATCAAGTCTCTGTATTTTCTTTGAAGTATGAGTGCAAACCTGTGATCTCTCAGAGCTGCAAAGCCCAGAGATTTTAAGAGTCAAAGCCATTGGTAAGGATGGTTTGCACAGGTAGTGAGCACAGAAAGCAGTGGAGTTTTCTGCCAGGCAGTCTGTCTAACCAGATTCTGGTAAAACATCATGCACTGATTTGCTTTTCATCTTCAATGACTTTTGAGGTTTGTGCCAGACATAATTGTTGAGATATTTCTGGGTAAGAATTTTCAGACAGTTGATTACTTAACACAGTAATTCATGAACCTGAGTGGCTCTTTAAATCACTTCAGGGTTTTTTTTTTAATTGTTGATTTCTCTTGGCAAGTTCAAATAGGAAATTTTCATATGTAAAAGGCTTGGTTCTCTGACATACAAATAGTCCCAGGTCCCACTGTTTTCAGTTACTTGAAGATTGGCAGATGTTTAACAGTGATTATTAGCTGTCTGCTAAGTGTAGGTGTGTTAGCAGCCATAAGAATTATCTAAAAGTTGTTGGGTTGGGTTTTTTTTTTCTGAAATTACTTTATTTAATGGTGAGGAAGTTTGTTCTTTTTGATGCAAAGCAAGTCATCTCCAGTGCCTAAGCTGGTTAAGCCCATATTTGGATAATGCCAAGAACATTTGTATTCTTTTGGCATTTCAGACCCACTGCAAATGGTACTGTACACGTAGATACCTAGGAATCAGAACATCAGGAGTGTCATGGGGTTTGTAATTGTGTATCCTGTGGGTGTGTTAGAGGCTTCTGTCAAGGTATGGAAGCCTGATGAAGTGTGTAGACATCATTAAAAAAAAAAAAAAGGCAAAACAAACTCTCCCCTTTTTCTGCTTCAGAGTTCTGTCCTGAAATTATAACTCAGACCATTGACAAAAGGCAACTGACCTGATTAGGAACAGGATTTTTTCCAGGAGTTTCTGCTGACTAAGGAAATACGAGTTCAGGGCTATTAAGCTCTGTGAAAAGTCCTCCCAGAGGCAGCCTGGATTTAACCATTTTAATGTGTGTTTGCTTTTGTTTCTGAATTCTAGTGCCAAACACGACAGAACCTGACTACAAATCCAAAGACTGGGTTTTCCTCAATTACACCTACAAGAGGTTTGAAGGGCTCACCCAGCGTGGCTCCATCCCTTCCTACATGAAAGCTGGGAAGTTGTGAAGCAGAACACAACCCCCCAAAGGAATTTGCAAACACAAACCTCAGGTAGCTGCATCACCAGGCCCGCTTGGCGTTAGTTATCAACACATCGACTCTGGTGCGCATCGATTTCACACGGAAATTCTACAGGACTAGGATTTCTAAGACTACTACAGGAATTAGTTGGCAGTGCCAGCTGGCTTTTTTTGTTGCTTTTTTTTTTTT
>VZTN01028532.1:130537-145377 GCA_013400515.1 Erpornis zantholeuca
ATTTGAATATTTTTTGTTAACTTTATTATACAAAGGTACTGGAATAAAAGGAACGTGCATCCCTTTTCCTGCACTGCCTACATGTGGATAATGGTTAATTATGCCTCTCTGTACTGTGGCTTTGTTTGTACTGTAAACCATCTAATCCACCCAGGAGGGAAACATATCATTTGATGCAGCATTGTTGTTGTACTGCTCACCTGGTGGGGTTTAGATACGCAGTATAAAAAAAACTGTCCACATTGGCAAACCTCTCTGAGCAGTTGCTCAAGGGTGTTCCATTTGTGGCCTGCAGATCCCCCATGAGTGTAGCACAGGGAATTATTTTAAATAGCAGTGTCCTCTGGGCCTCCTTGTGTCCTGTGTGCCCTCTCTTGCCCCCTGTGCAGGACTTTATCAGCCCTCGATCATTATCCCTTTTGTCCATTTTCCCGCAGAGTGTGACAGTGAGGCAGTCCCTGTGATCTTTTTTCAGTGGTATTTCTGCTGTAAATGATAGTTGGCAATATTGCTGTTTGAGGTGATGATGCCTGGTAGTAATTGCAGAAGAAAAAAAAGGAATCTGAATAAAAATTATCAATATTTTTACCAGAAGGGAAAGGTTCTGATACGAAATTTTGAGGAGATGGCAGTTTCCAAGAATGCATTCCTGCCTCTGCTCTAAAGCAGATCATCTTTGAGCTGCTCATAATTCAAACATCCTCTTCTCTCTGTGCAAAATGTATTCTGGAGAAGTGATCAGATTGGTGCTTTCTCTTTTTTTTTTTCCTCCCTGAGCAGCTGCAGGCAGAAGGGATCCTACTCTAACCTCTTCTCTCCAGAACAGCAGCTTCTGCTCACGTAGAGGAAATGGAGTGTCCCACTAGACTCAGACTCTCCAGTGGGCTCCTTTTCTTCCAGAATCTCCACCTGGCATGGCCATGGGATTATAAGGGATCAGCTGAGCCTGCAGCCCAATTTCCAGGGACCACCTAAATGTTTTTGTGGCCAGTCTGCAGGATGGCAGCCAAGCCAGGTCTCCTTCCCCTGGGCAGAGGAAACAGAAGCAGAAATACCTCCATGTGCAGGCTCTGGTTTTGTTCATCAGCTCAGCAGCAGTTTGGGACTGAGTTGCACTCCCTGAACAGTTTGCAGTTATCTGGTCACTGGTGACTTTCTCTGCCTGTACTCACAGCTTACCTGCAGGGCTTTGAATCTGTCACAGTACAGCAGAGATCTCTGCTGTCATTTTCTGGTCAAAAGAGATGTACAGCAATGAACAGTTCTCCAGTGGCTGAACAAGCAGACTTACTGTTGCTATCTCCCTCCTCTGAACACCACTGAAGGCACCCTAAAACCTCTGCAGCCCTCTCTGAGTGGAGCACTGGATGTTTTGGCATACAGTAGGAAAGATTCCACTGGACAGGCTTTTGCAGCAATATGGAAACTACTGTTATAAAGCCATTAGAGAAATATTTATTGCTGTTAGGCTCTGTGGTATCAGCTGTTCTGAATTATTTGTATGCTCTGAAAAACACACTGGGATGTTCATCTGCTGCATAAGAGCTCATTTGCCAGCCAAATTTCTGTGCCTGTGATGTGCAGGTAGTCTTCCCTGATGCAGCCAGGTTCCCTGGTCCAGCCTTTCCTCCATGGTTTTGTCTCCCTTGAAGCATCTAATATCTGTTATTTATACCAGTTTCAGTCTTCAGCTCCTCAAAGAGGAGTAGCCAGTGCCTCAGGGCCCATCCACTGTTGTATCAGAGCAAAGCTAAGCTGAGCTTCTGCCTGAATGCTGGACTGAGGTGGGAACAGCTCCTTGATCTCCCAGATTTGCTTCCCAGACCTTACACTAACTAACATCCCTGTACTGCTGCTGGGGCAAGGTCCTTAAAAATTCTCCAGTGTTGTTCTTAGCCTTGTCAGTGTATTAGTGCACAACTTGTGGCCATACAAAGGCTGTACAAAAACAATAACTCCCTTAAATCCACCTTTCAGTGCCCCAACAGCTCCTGAGGCTTCTCAGGAAAGGAAATGCCTTTCCTAAGGCCTTGGCTCCAAGACAGGGAAGCTCAGGCAGAAAAAAAAACCTTGAGATGCAAACCTGGCCACAAAGGACACTGCTATTCAAAACAATTTTCATTGGTTTTCATTTCCAGTCTCATCCATGGGGCTGTGGAACCACCGTGTGCACTGGAATTGGAATTCCTGCAAACAGCACCTTTCAGAAGAGCACAGTAACCCTATTAACATGACCTACAAAGGAGTCTTTGCTCAAACTTGTTGAGACAAGCTCAGTTTCATAGAAACTGCAAATGCTCAGTGATACTGGTGATTTTTTTTCCTGTGCGGCTTAAGGGAGGGCAGAGAAATACACACTTAATTTAAAGCTATCTATTAAACAACTATTTCTGTACATACTCACTGGTTTACAAACTTGGGAAGAAGCTCAACCCTTCTAATTGCAACACTAAGGTTAATACTCATTTAAAACTGCAGATGATTAATCATATCAGTGCTCACATAGGAGTTATATCCATAAGGAAACAGCCTGCAGCCTATCTAGCATAAACTCCTGTATTGTGGTAGTTGACTTTTTAAAATTTTTTTGTAAACATAGCATTATTTTAATCAGTAAGTCAAGTTAAACAATATTAACTACTGCTTTTAGGATGATAGGGTTTTTTTTTAAAGGTGAAACTGTGACACTGTAATGGATTAAAGAGAACAGCAGGTTAATCTACACTGGCTTTCAAAAAAAAAAAAGGAAGTGCAACATATCTTTAGTTTTGTTATTTCTGTCTGATTCCTTTGGATGGTTGTGTGTTTTCCTTTGGCAATGTTTGTCACTGTGCCATTTATTTTTCTTATTCTTGGAGTACCAAAGATCCTGAAATGGCTTGATGATTGCAACCATGTGAAAATTTATTTTCTGGAAGTATGTTTTGTTAAAGTTTTGTTAAAACGTGGAATTGTGTATGCAAATTGTTATCAGAGGTTTGCTGGGACATTTATCTATTCCAGCAGGGAAAACTTGAGTGCATCAATGGAAGTGGAGAGCCTGAATCCAAGTTCTGGATCAGAATTCCCTGAAAGGGAGGAGGAAGCTTGGATTGGGAACTGCAGCTGAGCTTTTGCACTTCGTTCCATCTCCAATCAGCGTGAGTGAGTGGCCTTAGGTACAGGACATCAGCAGAGGTTGTCTCATGTGCAAAAGGAGTGAAAAATAATTGCCAGCATTCAGAAATCAAATCTTGTTGATACTTCATTTGCACTGTTCAATTTGCCTTGCTGGAGAGTTATAGAAGTGTTATTTTTATAGGTCAATTGTTCCCCACCTGAGCCGTTGGAGACAGTCTGGGATAAGGGCACCTGCCAGGGGGAGTTCAGCCAGGGGCACCAGGAATGGCACACAGCTGTGCTGTCAGCTCCTTCCCCGGGGCTGGCATTCCTCCTGTGCCCAGCAAGCAGGGAATGCTGCAGTCTAGCCCAGGTAATGCTTAGGAAGTGCTCTCACTTTCTCAGTAACACGAGCAATTACAGGCGTTGGAACGCACCGTACCTTGTCCTTCTACTGTTGGGATCCCACAGCAGCTCGTTCTTGGAGTCAAAATGGCAACTGCTATATTTTTCCTAGACTGTTTCATTAGTTGTGGTTGGGAAAGTTACACAGAAGCATTATAAAAATTTATATGAGGCTTTTTACAGCATTTGAAAATAAAAGTAGCATTCTTTTTGTAAAGTCGCAGTTTTCGTTTCTTTCGCCCCGGTGTACTGGATTTCTCTTCCAGAATGGGAGACATCTAAGGAATTGAGATCCTGTTTTGTGGATGCTCATCCTGAATTCCACAGACAATTAAACACCCCAGTGTTGTTACATTCAATCAGAAAGCAGAGAAAGCAAATATTGTTTGACTTGTCCCACCTGCAGTCACATGAAGAAGCTCCTTCTCAAATGGTTACTGATCTCCAAAGTCTTACCTTCCCCATAGGCTGTAATTTATCTAGCAAAGGCTTCCAGGGGCAGTTGTGTCCTTTGATCCACTATAGAAATCTTGCTGTCCTACTGTTCCACTTTCCCTGCTGAGTTCAGGGAGGCAGGAGCAGATGCAGTGAAAGTTGTGTGAAAAAATGATCCGAGTGGAGCAGCTGAAAGCCAAGAGAAGCGAGCAGCTACGGCTTGGCCTTGTCTGGAGCCCTCCTGAGAAGAACAGGAGGCCTCCCTCCCTCCCCTCCAGAATTCCTGCTCTCAGTAAAGGTGAAAATACAACAGAATTTTGCAAGTTCTATTTAATGGGATCACCCTTTTCTTCCCTTAACTGTGCATGATTCTGTGGCAGAGCTACACATCATAAGGAAATACAGGTTTAGTTCTTTACCTCCTTGTGTTACCATATCAGGTATTCCTCAGAAAAAGCACTTGAATGGCAAATACAAAGGCTATGCCTTCAGCATGAGGAAATCTCTTTTAAAATCTTACTTTAATTTAGGGTTTAGAAGACATACCACAAACATCTACATTTTTCATTTCTTTGTTCTTGTACAAAGTGTGCCTGGTACCTAAGCAAAACAATTATGCTTTGGGCAATAAAAGGCTTTTTCTGATTTTCTGACATTCTTCCTAAGGAAGGAGAAGGGAGGAATATCCAAAATAGTCTGTCTGTCTTGGGAGTGAAACCAATAGTGGCTCCCAGCTCTGGACTAGGCAAGGATATATTTGCAGTTCAGGAAGCACTTAATTAGATATGTAGATGTGTGTTTAGATATGTAGAAGGCTGTCAGGCATTGGAAGGGCCTGCCCAGGGAGGTTTGGAGTCCCCATTGCTGGAGGTTTTTAAGGAAAGGCTGGATGTGGCACTCCGTGCTCTGGTCTGGCTGACAAGGTGGGCATCGGTCACAAGTTGGACCCAACATATCTTGTAAGTCTTTTCCAGCCTTCATGGTTCTGTGATTCCATTTCTCTATGGGAATGTGGTTCATCACACATGTAAATTTTAAATATCAGAGAGGAACTAAAATGCCTGTCCCACAGCTGAATTTCCCAGGTGAAAGTGGGTTCTAAAGGCGGGTACAGGGCCTGTCTCCTGTGAGCCACGCTGGGTTCAACCGTGCCAAGCTCTGTGGCATGGAATGCCAGCTCCTAAAAATCACCAGGTTCCGGGTGATGCCTTAGGTTTTAACTTTTGTATTTTTTCAAATCCTCTACTGCTAGTGTAACTCTGAAGTTCCTTTTACCTCATTAGGTACCGCTCTCCTATGCTAAGACAGACATAACAAAGCCTCTCTAGCTCACTCTCCAAGGACACCCAGACCATCCTAGGCCCAAAAGTGTCAACCTTCATCTTGGGGAGGTGAGGGCAAGCTTGGGGAAATTCCATCATTAGCTAAAGTTTTAATTGGTGAATTTATGCTGATATGCAAATGGACCAAACCTATAAAGGCATGAAGAACTCGTGACCTGTCATCCATTTTGGATCCACAGAGGCAGGAGCCTCTGGACCCCCAGGGTGTGACCTTTGAAGGCTTTTCAAATAAACACCGCCTTTATTCCCTTATTCCTGTCTAGTCTCTATTTCTAAGTAGCCATTTAAGGCATCGCAAGTGCATTAATGTTGGGACAGCTGAAGGGCAAAGTGCTGTGTCTATCATACACTGAGCTGGCGCCAGGGTTTGGACACTTCATCACTCAGGAACAGTGGGAGTGAGAGGAAATGAATCTCTGCGACGCACAGAGAGCTCATCTCACCACCTCCCGCTCCTCCCAGCGCCACTCCTCAGGCTATCTGAGCCCGTGGAGGTCCCTGTTCCTAGGCACGCAGACTAGGACAGGAGGGAATGAGTACAGGTTTCTCCTTTCCCCACCAAGCCCGAGCTCTGCTAAGAACAGTTTGTTTTGGATCTGAACCGACCCTCGGTGCCACATCTTGTTTCCGTACCAGCTGCTTTAATCTGTTTCTAGTGAGCTACCATCTGCTGCGGCTTCTCCCTCCTCCAGGAATACGTGCTGGCTCTCCGTGCTGTCCCCAGGCAGCTCACTTCCACTGGCAGCAGCTCCTTCCCCTCCAGGTGCCTCTGCCCATCCTCCCCGCTCCAAAGACAAAATCTTTGCCCTTGCCCCTACATTTCATTCCCTGGAAGTTGACTGATGAGAGGGCGGCTCGTCAGCAGAGCGAGCGCTGAGCCCTGAAGCTGTTGTGTAAAAGTGTAACCACAGCCCCTGCTCCACATCTCGCAAGAGAGACTGCAGCTACAGAGAGCAAGTGTTAGAGCCACACAGAGCTAACACCTTCCCTCCTTCCTTCCAGACACGTGTGCAGGATGTGCCCCCTCTGCGGGGCTGTACAGGCCGGGAGGTGGAGGTGATGGAGCTCTAACAGGAGGCAGATGCCAAGACATCGCCCCCGACCTCATCTCTGCTCGTGTGGCCATGCACAAAACAGACTGGACATGGGAGCAGTGATTTACTGTGAGCGCAAAACTGCAACAGTTTTGGACACCTGGTTTCCCTAATTCTAGTTCTGACTTCACTATACCTATTTAATACTAGGGAATGATCAGGTAAGAATTTCAGTGACTTTTCTGATCAGGACAGGGTGAAATCACTGGCAATCTAGACACACATGTCAAGATCTTCAGTCCAGCAGGCTTTCTTTGAGGTGTCATCCAACTCCCATTGACGTCAGCAAAAGATCCCTATCTAAAGCCCAAAGGAACCAGGAACAAGAATGGTCTTCAAAGCAAACAGGTTGGTGATGCCATGCTTTGGTGTTCCTTACAAATGAGACAAAAGATTTCACTATTTGTACGACTCGGCTGGTTGAAAAGCAGTTTGTGGAGAGGAGGCCTTTTGGCTCCAAACACAGTGGTGAGAAACTTGCATGGCACTTCTGCTGTTAAACAGGACAGTATTACCCGGTTTTTAATAAACAAAATCAAACTAATGCCTTGAGGAAACTTTGCAAAATGTACCATTTATTTAAATGCCATTTTTAGGCTCTCATTAGGCATTCAGAAATTACCAGTTTCTGCCAGGAACAAAAAGGCTGTTTCAAAACTGAAGATTATTTTGTTTTTAAATCAGAAGCAGCACCATCAAACTGAGAGACTTTGGGGTAAGAGATTTACAAACAAGTGAATTATTTTGTGGGCACAAACATTGCCAACCTGGACTCCAAAACAAAGCAGGCACTTTGGAAAATGTTAACCCTTTTGACTGCCTTTAATTTTGTTAGAAAATCACACGCTAAATTATCATCCTGGTGGCTCCGATACTGAGATTAGAGAGGGAGAGCAAGTAGGATTTGGATGCTCAAGTTAAACTTGTTTCATTATGCAAGGAATTTGTCCATGATTCCCAGATGTTTGAGGCCAGAGTATATCCCTATCACAATCCAGCTGGATACTGCAGAACATAATCCATGCTCCTGGCATTGTGCCAGCACAGCACAGTTTGTTGTTAGTGAAGCCTGAATTGTTTTTTTGTTGTTGTTGTTTTTTGTTTGTTTGTTTGGGGGTTTTGAGGGTTGGTTTTGAGGTTTTATTTTGGTGCTGTCTTTTGCTTCTTTGAGGGGCTTCCATTGTAATTACTGAGCAGAAATACTTTTAAAGAGTTTATTTTTACTATTAGCCAATGACAGTATGGTTATGCTATTTATATAATTTTTGAAGCAAAAGACTGTCTGATTTGGGGCAGAACTTTTGCTTTAAAGTGACAGCAGGTTTTATGAATACACAGACACAAAATTTATAGCAAAGTCAGCAAATTGCTTGTGGTGCCCTTAAAAGTAATCCAGTGACCTTCAAGCAGAATAAAATGCAAATAACAGATGGAAATAGATTTTTTTTTAAAAAAAAGATTAATTCTTGTAACTAGCTAACTTGTTCACATGTCCTCTACAAAACCACACTGGGTTCTGTACTTTCAGCCATGTAAGACTATGGTCAGAAGGGAAACCATACACATTTGTGTTCTGGGAGAGAAGGTTATGAAAATATCTCCGTTTGAACTTACAAAGCTGTGTCACTTCAGTTTCCTGCTATTAAGTTTCAGCAGAAGAAAAGTTCTCTGGCTCACCCTGAGCAGTCACCTAGGGGTGGTTTTGTGTGAAGTGACACAAGGCACACTAATAATGGAGAGTGACTCCCAGTGTTGCCTCTCCCAGGTCTCACCCGTGAGGTGTGCGTGGGGCCAGCTTGGCCCCAGCAAGTACACAAAGAAATCCACATCCTCTCCAGGACAGCTTCTCCCATGTCCTGGGAAACAGCTAAGACTGCTATGCTTTGGATGTGACAGAAGAGAGGAAAAGGAGGAATAATACAGACCCTTTAACTGCTTGATCTCAGGCTATTATTTAAGTGCCCCAAGGTTTGATTGTTGTTTTTACCCCTTTAGCACGTTGTTGTATAAGTTGTTTGGAGAAAAGAGGCTATCTGTGGCTTACATAAAGCATTCTGTTCCCTATTTTACAGCTGAAAGCTACTCAAGAGAAAGTGCTCACCTTAAAATGGGGCAAAAATATCAAGTGTGGCCTACTCAAAATCAGTGCCTTACATAAACTGGGATCCTGCTCTGCTGAGACTCGAGGCAAACTGTGCTATAAACACCAGTTACTGTCATGTATTAAAGGTTCAGAGAAGAGCCCAATCATCACCTTTGAATAAGAAATAAGTCTAATAAATGATGTCTCAAATCTGTGTTAATGATCTGGCAGTGCTTTATGTTTGTAGGAATGATCCAAGTGCTGGGTGACATGACACTGACCATGGATGAGGAACACAACAGGCAGAAATACTGCCAAGGGACTGATCTGATTTTCTGACCTAGTGCCAAAAACTTCGGCAGTGAATTGCAATTGCACTAAAAAATATGAAATAAAATGCAAATAAGGTACAGTAGCTCTGTTTCTAGTGAGTCAGTTAAAAAACCAAAAATTTTAAATGTCCTCGTTAATGTTCCCATGTGGAGAGAGTTTGTATTTGATAGCTGTTTAGCTATTAAGCTTGTTAAAACAGCTTTGGGGAACGATTTAAATGTTTAACTCACTGAGCTTTTTAACAACAGCCATCTTCAACTTTCTGTGGTTCCTGAGTCCCTGAAACATTTTCAGTGTGGCTGACTCACTTCTGAAATCCCCTTAACATTTGGGTGTCCACTGATGATGCAAACCTGGAGGAGGGAGCTCCCAGCTTCAAAACTGGGGCAAGACAGTATTTTAGCAGGACAAAACATGACATTTAAGCTTCCTGGGAATAAATGCTTAGATTATTTTCTCAGTATCAGTTGCGGTATATGAATAAAATAAATGTGCATTAATGTTAGTGGTTTTCTCAATGACGGCAACACCCTCTTAATTTCTGATTTTTAGCTCTCCCTGCTGTTTTTTATTTCGTTTAGGGCAGAAAGGGTTTGTAATTTCTTCTGTTCAATGCAAATTCTGCAAGACAAACTGAACCCAGCATGATGGAGATATACATACACACACACACACACATATATACATATATATATATATATAATTGCAGTAGTAACAGTTGGGTTACATAGAACATAAAGCTCTAAAATGAAAAGTCAGATTTCCAAGGGAAAAAAGTACCTTATGAGTAAGTGTGCATTGAGGCTGTCACAGAAGCACAGTGGGATTTGTTCAGCAGTATCCCCAGCAGGGAGCCACGATTCCCTGGCCTATTCCCTGGAATATCCTGTCAGAGCCATGCACCCACTCCTTCCACATGCTGTAACCCTTGGGGCCAGCCACGGGCGAGATGCTGAGCTGCCCACTCCCACACAGGCAAGGAGCTTCCACATCAGATGGGAAATGTGTTGGGAGCTTCCAGTTATAAAAGATGTCACGAATGGAGTTCAGGACTGAGTCTGAGGAAGTGTCCTCAAGATTATAGTCTGGAGTTTAGACAAGTGCATTCTGCCTACATCTCTGAAAGCTATGAAGGAAACACATCCTTGTTTTCTGGCTGGGTTTTTTTTTCCCCAACTCTACCTAACTAGGTGAGTCGCTGACTTTCCACCACATTACATAAAATCCATAGGTGTTTGAATGGATTTGGCTCACAGTGTTTTGTGAGGATTTATTTTCTCAAGTCCTTAGAATCACAGAATCATTTAGCTTGGAGAAGACTCTTGAGATCATCAAGTCCAAGTGTTACCTCAGCAGTGCCAAATCCACCACTAAACCATGTCCCCAAGTGCCACATCCACATGTGCTTTAAATACCTCCGGGGTTGGTGACTCCACCACTTTCCTGACAGACTGTTCCAACACTTGACAACCCTTCAGTGAAGAACTTTTTGCTAGTATTTAATCTAATTTAATTCCCTTCCACAACTTGAGGCTGTTCCCTCTCATCCTATTGTTTTTTACTTGGGAGAAGAGACCGATCCCAACCACCTTTTCATATGTATTTAGTCACATTTTCTTACTCACTTTTAGCAAAGTATGTTTTTATCTTAAGAGTCTGTCCCCAGATCTGAAAATATGATCCCTTGTCTGCAGCTCTAAAGACATAAATTTTAACAACTTAGATACCGATCACTAGAACTGATAACGAAAAAACATAAAGTCCTTTGCAAAATATTACATCTACTTTTCCCAGCTCCACAGGATCCCCATTACTAATAACAGACAGGGGAAAGCCCCTGGAACAGAGGGAGAAGAACACCTGCAGAAGGAGCTTCCTCCACACACATCACTGACTGTAGCTCTGGCCTCACTGATGAGCAACACCAGCTGCACTGTAAGCTCCCTCATGCCTGAGTTCATAGAATCACGGAATATCCTGAGTTGGAAGGATCACTGAAGTCTAACTCCTGGGACCCCAATCCCCAACAATCCCACCCTGTGCCTGGGAGTGTTGTCCAAACGCTCCTGGAGCTCTGGCAGCCTTGGGCCCGTGCTCATTCCCTGGGGAGCCCCAGTACCCTCTGGGGTAGAACCTTTTCCTGATATCCACCCTAACCCTCCCCTGACACAGCTCCAGCTGTTCCCTGGGTCCTGTCCCTGGTCACACAGAGCAGAGATCAGGGCCTACCCCTCCTCTTCCCCTCGTGAGGTGATGTCTTAGGTTTTAACTTTTATATTTTCCAAATCCTGTACTGCTAGTGTAACTCTGAAGTTTCCTGTAGCTTGTTAAGTGCTGTTCTCTTATGCTAAGATAGACATAACAAAGCCTCTCTAGTTTACTCTCCGAGGACACCCAGACTGTCCTAGGCTGAAAAACTGTAAATCTTCATCTTGGGGAGAGGGGGCAAGCTTGGGGAAATTCCATCCTTGGCTGGGTTCTGGTTGGTGAATTGATGCTGATATCAAAGTGTGAAGCACTCGTGAGCTGTCATTGTCCATGTTGGGATGCACTGAGGCAGGAGCCTCTGGAGCCCAGAGTGTACATGTGAAAGCCTTTCAAATAAATACCTTCTTTATTCCTGTCTAGTCTCTGTTTCTAGGTAGCCATTTAAGGCACCAGAGGAAGCTGCAGAACTGTTGTGAGCTCTGACCTCAGTCTCCTCTTCTCCAAAGTGCTCTCTGCTGCTCCTCATGTGGCTTCTCCTCCAGGCCCTTCACCATCATCTCCATAACCCTATCTTGGGCACACTCTGAGAGTTTTAGATTTTTCTTATATTGTGGTACCCCAACAGAGAGAAGCAGCACCTGTGCAGCCCATGGGGGTGGCAGAGGTTTGGATTTATGTGCTTGAGCAAAAGCATCTTCTGTCACACCTGTGAGCACAGGCTGCACCAACACAGTGCAAGACAGCGAGAGAGGTTCTGTCACGTGGAAGAGGCACTGCTGAAGTCCATATGTGTTGTAGAGTGTTATAAACAGCAAAGGTTGATGTTGGTTTTAATATTTGGAATTACTGATCCGAGGTGGTTAATAAAGTTG
This sequence comes from Erpornis zantholeuca, assembly GCA_013400515.1. Taxonomy (NCBI): domain Eukaryota; kingdom Metazoa; phylum Chordata; class Aves; order Passeriformes; family Timaliidae; genus Erpornis; species Erpornis zantholeuca. The sequence continues at coordinate 142,410 of VZTN01028532.1, forward strand.
ATGAGTTAATTAACAGAGTTTGGATTGTTGAGTTATTTAGTTCCATGTTAAAGAACGTGATTAAGAGTGGAGATTTGTAATATATTAATTGTATGTTTTATTACTGGTTGCAGGATATAAGGTTTTATTGGAATAAGTTTATAATGTTTAATTGTCAATTGTTAATATAGGGACAAGATGGCCAACATGATGCCTTAAATGGCTACCTAAAAACAGAGACTAGACAGGAATAAGGGAATAAAGGAAGTGTTTATTTGAAAGGCCTTCATAGGCTATACCCTGGAGGTCCAGAGGCTCCTGCCTCAATGGATCCCAAAATGGATGACAGGTCACGAGTTCTTCATGCCTTTATAGGTTTGGTCCATTTGCATATCAGCATAAATTCACCAATTAAAACTTTAGCTAATGATGGAATTTCCCCAAGCTTGTGCCTAGGAGGGTCTGGGTGTCCTTGGAGAGGCTTTATTATGTTGATGCCTTAGGTTTTAACTTTTATATTTTTCTAATCCTGTACTGCTAGTGTAACTCTGAAGTGTTCTGTAGCTTGCTAAATACTGTTCTCTGTGCTTAGATAGACATAACGAAGCCTCTAACTTGCCTTTCAAGGACAACTAGAAACAAGAACTGTTAACCATCATCTTGGGAAGAGGGGGGCAAGGCTGGGGGAAATCACATCATTGGCTGGGTTCTGGTTGGTGAATTGATATTGATATAAAAGTGTGAAGCACTCGTGACCAGGACGTCCATTTTGAGATCCACTAAAGCAAGACCTCTAGACCAAAGTGTGCACCTGAAGGCCTTTCGAATAAATACCACCTTTTTCCCTTTATTCCTGTCTAGTCTCTGTTTCTAGGTAGCCAATTTAAGGCATCAATGTCTGTCTTAGCATAGGAGAGCGGCAGCTAATAAGCTACAGGGAACTTCAGAGTTACACTAGGCAGTACAGGACTTGAAAAAATATAAAAGTTAAAACCTAGGGCATCAGACAAGGGTGTCTTTCTGGAACCTTCTTAAGAGGTGGTGTGCAAGCGCCAATCAGGACCAGCAGTACTTGCATCCAGGCCAGGGCCCCTCCCTGATGCAGCCGCTGCGGCTGCTCCAAGTGGAATGCTGTGTCCCCGATGGGCAGGCATGGGGAAGGGTCACACCAACCTGGCCTCTGATTGTGCCAATGTCGCCACCTACCCTGACTGACACCCAGAGGACGTCACCACCTACCCTGACTGACACCCAGAAGTACAAAAGGCCTTGCACAAGCCCCAAGTGGCTTTGCCTCTGGCTAACCAGCATGGCCAAGCACCCAGCGCCGTCATCCTTTCTTTTGTAGGCAGGCAAATCGCTGCTTGGGGTTTCTAATTGTCAGTTTAATAATTTTCATTTATAGTGCCCTTGTGATTTTGAATTGCCTTGCTGTTTTCCTCATAGAAGTTTCATTTTGGACTGGTTCTAGTGGGATCTGCTGGAGGGTGGGAACGGCTGGAGCACACTAATCTTTTACAGATGCATCTTGAGGTCTTTGTGCAAAAGTGATGCCTTAAGTTTTAACTTTTATATTTTTTCAAGTCCTTTACTGCCTAGTGTAACTCTGAAGTTCTCTGTAGCTTGTTAGCTACTGCTCTCTTATGCTAAGACAGACATAACAAAGCCTCTCCAGCTCGCTCTCCAAGGACACCCAGACCATCCTAGGCCCAAAAGTGCAAACCTTCATCTTGGGGAGGGGGGGAAAGTTTGGGGAAATTCCAACATTAGCTGAAGTTTTAATTGGTGGATTTATGCTGATATACAAATGGACCAAACCTATAAAGGCATGAAGAACTCATGACCTGCCGTCCATCTTGGGATCCATTGAGGCAGGAGCCTCTTGACCCCCATGGTGTGACCTTTGAAGGCTTTTCAAATAAATTCCTCCTTTATTCCCTTATTCCTGTCTAGTCTCTGTTTTTAGGTAGCCATTTAAGGGATCAAAAGGAACACACCTTGCTCACACCAACACTCCAGGGTGTGAACCAGAGCACTGTGAGGGGCAGGTTCACTTCAGAAGCGCGCTCCTGGTACTACCAAAAACCAGCTACAGGTCTGCTACCACAATTCAATACACTTGTAAAAGTTAACCCTATTTTATGCTACTTTTCACTGATACGTGTGACTGCTCTCTGATCACTCGTAAAGGCCTCTGCCAACCAAAACTATTCCAAGATCCCGACACTTCCTCAGACTAAGTGTCCTCTGCACAGCACCCAGAGAAAGGAACACCAGCTCTGCCCAGCTTGGGACGTGGGCAGGGTGCCAGCCCGAGTGTTGCAACATGGGGAATATGTCAAGATTATCTTAAAACAGGATATTCTTTCATGTAAGATCCTTTTACATTTCTAAGCTTAACCAGCAGGAACGGAGATCTAAGCATTGGAAGAGGCAGCTGCCAGCATCCCTTACTCAAGGCCATCCTAGAACTAACATGTTTTAAGGATGTAGTAAATCAGTGTTGTTGATGTATGTCTGTATTTACATTGCTGACCTGGCAAAATGGTCGATGCGTTCTACAGCTGAATTATATTCACTGTAACACAAAAAATCACATCTACGCATACAAAAAGACCCTGCTCAGCTGAAGACACACATAGAACTCAGCTGCATGGGAAACTTACACGGAAAATCCTAAACAATCCTAAAAGAGGTGCTGTGCTTGGAAACTTACTAACTCTGAATTTCCATGTATAAATAGTGGCATGAAAAGTGCGGTGGTAGCGCTTAATTTGTGGTATTCCCACAGAGCACCCAGGCTTGGGCAGCTCTGAAATAAGTCACCGGTGTGTCTCTCGAGTAATTGGGTTTTATTGCAGTTGTTTATTGCAGTTGTAATTGGAACCGTTGGGTCGGTGCACGCCGGGATCCGAACCCAATGCGGCGACGAAACGTGAGGGGCCCAAGCGGCGCCGCCACCGCCCCCCGCCGGCCACCCCCAGTCTCG
>VZTN01028532.1:145408-180980 GCA_013400515.1 Erpornis zantholeuca
GGGTGCCCCGTGTCCCTCTCCCCTCTCGCGTGTTGCTCCGTGCGTGGGGGGCAATCGCGGGTGCCGTGTGTGGGGTGTGTCTGCCTCTCAGTCTGCCTGTCTGTCTGTCTGTCCGCCCGCCCGCCCTCTCTCCTCGGTGATGTGGCACGGACGGGTGTTGTTGTGGGGCTGGTGCCCGTGGGGCGCTGCCGTCTTTCCGTGAGGGCGCTCGGGGCTGGTCCTGTGCCCGGTGCCGCTCCGGGGCCGCTCGGGTTTATGTCTAATTCCCCCTGGGCGCTCCTCGCTCGCTGCTCCCGTTCAATGGAGTTCACTGGAGGTACCTGGAGCGCTCATACGGAAACCACAGAATCACGGAATGGGGTTGGAAGAGACCTCTGGAGATCGTCCAGGCCACCCCCGTGCCAAGGCAGGGTCACCTGGAGCGGGGGACACAGGAGCGTGTTCAGGTGGGTTTGGAATGTCCCAGCAGAAGGAGACTCCAGGCCCTCCCTGGGCAGCAGCTCCAGGGCTCTGCCACCGTCAATGTCCAGAAGTTCTTCCTCACACTGAGGTGGAACTTCTTGCGTTTAGTTTGTCCATTGCTCCTTGTCCTGTCACTGGGCAGCAGTGAAAAGAGCCTGGCACCGTCCTCTTGGCATCTGCCTGTGTAATGGTCACTGTGTGCTGTACTGCTGTGACAGATGTGTCATCATACTGATGCCATGTGCACTAAAAATCTCTGTTCGCTTGGGTTTTTTTAACTTAGTTTGTAGTTCACTCTTTCTGGTACGCGCTTAGCCTTGCCTTCCTAAAACTCCAGTATGATTTTTTTTTTGGTAGGTAAACATAATTTAGTATGTTAGGTATAGTGATTTTGGCTTTTTCTGTGTGTGTGTGTTCATGCCCACGCTTGTGTGGCGACCAAGGTTTGATCTTTCCTTGTTTTTAATCATAAGTTTCTGGTACTAAATCAAGGCTGGTTGTAAACCACCAGCTGCTGCTCGTGTTCCTGCTTGGAAACGAGTACGGTGCTTCCCCTCTCCGAGGAGAAGGGAGTGTTTTGCACGGGGTGTGGGGAAACAGAAGTGATCCAATCCCTCCTGAGCCATCACTGCAGTTCTGTGTAGTTAGCATCAATTATTTTAGGTTTAGTAGTTGTTTTCTAAATGCCTGTTGGGTTATGTGTGTTTTAATGTATATGGGGATCCTGGTTGTCTCAAATCCTTGACATGTTTCTGTCTGTGCTGCTTGATTGTTTGAATACTATGGTAAAATTCTGTGGCAAATAACGTAGTGTTTGAAAACAAAGTGTTGGTTGTGGTGGGTTTTTTTGTGGAGTTTTTGCAGTCTGCTAAACTGTGCTTAAAACTTAAGATTTATTGTTTCTATATCATGCATATACTGAAAGGAGAGAAAATCATCAAAATGAAGAAACCTCCAAATACACAGACATCTCCATTTACAAGTAGATTTGGGAAATCAGTGAACCATAGGCTTTCATGTTTTATTGTGAGATAACCCCCCCCTTCTTTCTTTTGCTAAATATGTTTATACCTGTATTTCAAAGGAACAAGTTTTGAGTTTCTTTATTTTTAAGATAAAAGTATCTTCATTGTGGAATAGGACCACACTAAGGTTACCTGCTTTAAAGTTTTTAAAAGATTTTTTTTACTTGAGTGTATACCTTATTGTTGGTACATTTGTACATTATGAAAAACAAACTCTAAACTGGACAGTTCACATCCAAGAATTAAATTCATTGTAAGAAGAAATAATTTGCTGGGTGATTTTGGAAGTGAATTGTTTTGAACTTCTGAGAATTCCCTGTTTGGACTGCAGGGCCAGCTAAAACCATGGAAGCTCTGCAGCTGACTTCATAGGACTCAGCATTTTGCAATCATATGATTCCAAAACTTACAAGAAAACAGCTACCCCCATTCCTCTAGGAGTATATAACTGGAGAGGATTTGTGGTTTGTTTTTTGTTTGGCTTTTTTTTTTTTTTGCAGAAATGAACTATGATATATGAGACTCCCGATTCCTATCAGTGCTTTCTACCTGGTGTGAACATGAAAGTGCCTGGGAAAGCAGGGTGCCCTTTTCAAGGCCTTGAGGAGTATCTTTTCATGAGCTGGTTCCTGCTTTATTATACTTTGTATTACACTAATAGCTTTGGCCAAATATTTGGTGTTTGAAATCTATTAAGTGAATGTGTCATTTAACTGGTAAGTTGTGATTCTTGACTGCTTCTCTTCCAGGTGATGAAAATAAGTAAAAATAGAAGCAGAGAGTAATCAGTTGCCTGTGTTATTATTTGATTTAAATGTCTATAATTCCAAATATTATAATTTTTCCTTTTTTTGTGAGATTAAAACCAAATCCAATGTTCTTAACATGTAAGACTTTATTCTCTGTAATGTGTTGTTCATAAGATGGTTTCATTGCGGAATTCTCTGTATCTTGCTCTTGTGTTACACATGCTTATAAAATCTGGAGAAAGAATAAGCTGCTTTGGTTCATATATTTCTACTGTTTTCAGAACTTCATTCCAAAGATTGTTGCCCCAGCTTTCAATAAGAGGTACTGTAGGCAATGATCTTGGTGCCAGACTTGCTGTAACTAGTCTGAGAATGCTTTTCGTGACCTATTTTAAAGGTCTAAAATAAATAAATTCAAAGAAATAGTTACTACAACGCTGAGCCATGTGTAGAAAAGTTGTTTCTTTGTTTTGTAGGTGTTCAGATGTGCAGGACCTTAAACTGTAACTTTCTTTCTCCTGCATTACTGTGTGTATCTAGGCTGTAAGTGCAGTTTTCACGCTCTCTAATGAGTATCTGCAGCAAGAATTCATTAAAATGAACAAAAATTTTAGAAAAGTAACTTCATAGTAAAATAAAGCAATTTACATGGTGTAGAGTTATTTGGCTCTGTCAGTGTGAGGCCATTCCCCCTTTGTCCTGTCACTCCAGGCCCTTGTCAAGAGTCTCTCTCCATCTTTCCTGTAGGCTCCCTTCAGGCACTGCAAGGCCACCACAAAGTCTTTTCTTCTCCAGGCTGAGCAATCCCAATTCCCTCAGCCTTTCCTCACAGCAGAGCTGCTCCATGCCTCCACCTCACATCTTAAAAAAAATCAACAAATAAAAAACCCCAAAAAACCCATGTTAATTATGACAGAACTTTACAATCTAAAAGAAACTCCTCTGGCTGGGCTGCACAACCCTCAGGTGCCACTTCACGCTCGCTTCTACCAGAATTTGGAGCTCTTTAAACTTGGCATACCCTAGCTGAAGGGTTTTGTGCTTGCCAGGAACATACCTTTGGAAAATACACATTTTAATAGTCTGTGGTGTCCGTGATCTTAGAAGTCTGAATTCAAAGCAACCTCTTCCTTCTCCTTTCCTTTGAAAGTGTTTCAAAATAGGAATCTGGATTAAAAGTTCCTTATTTTTGGAAAGGTTGTGCCAGTGTTAACACATTATTAATTTAGGCAGCTGCAGAGCTGCCACATTTCTCCAAGTCTCACTTATTCCCAGACTATGGAAAGTGTCACCATAAGCTTTATAAATGTACTTCTTCAATGATATTTTATTTCAAGCCCATTTTACTGTAATATCTCAATAGCTGAATTTGGATGTTCTTTTTTAAACTGGCTAAATGAGGGCTGACTGACAGCTCTTTTAATTCATTAATTCATTTATTAATACTACATGACTTGTATCTTCCTGCTGATTTTTGGAGTGCTGGTATGTATCCTGCAAACCTAGACAGAAAAGCTAACCTTGCTAGGGATGAGAGCTCTTGAGGTAGTGCATAATTAGGGCAATAATTTTGAAAGACTGTCCTGGGCTTGAACTTGTTGCATGTGATGCAAACAGGTGCTGTCTGTGGCTGTTACAAGAATTGTGTGATATTTCTGTACTTGGGGTGGGTTTCTTCTCACTTATCTTTAGATGTCCAAGTCTGAGCCAGTTCCTTTGGTCCCTGTGTAATTAGTGACTAGAGATAGGCACTCTTGGGATATATCTCATCTAACCAACTGTAGGAATCTATTTTAGATTGAGATGAATCACCCTAGAACTGTTTTATTTCATCTAGCCAAATGTAGGAATCTATTCTGGGGAGAGATGAATCACCCTGGAAATGTCTTCCTCCCTCCAAGAGGGACCAGAATGGCTACTTCAGATGTGGACATCATTATTGGTTCAGATGAGTCTCCCGTTTTATGGCTGGTGGAGTTTGGCCACAAACCTTTTCTAATAGATTGTGTCTGCTTAGGGACTGAAAACCTTAAAACTGTTGGTGGAGAAAACAGCTCAGGAATGTGGCATGGGATTAGAAAATATTATTGTCAGTAATTGGAAAAATGTGGAGTCTCCCAAGCCTTGTTTCTCAATGCATTGCAGGGGATTGACACAGAAACTTTGCTGACACAGGAATGTGGTTGATTTTGTTTGTCTTTATATCTCTTTATATCTCCCCCCAAACAGTTTCGTGCAGCTCCTTTGCGGTTGTTCCCTTCTTTGCCAACCCTTTGGGGACTCTAATTATTATTTCTTTTCCATGTAGAAAAACACAAGAATAGGGGATGCTCTTGTACACTGCTGTTATGAGAAATATATATTGATAACAATCCCTTAAATATTTTGTTTGCCCAGTTATGAAATATACTAAAATCAGTGTTGAATTAATAGGTTTTTTGCCTCTGATACACTTACTGGGAAGGAGCTGTTTTCCAAATGTGTTTATACTGTTTGGGTGCTCTTTGTTTTTTCACAGAGGGAGTCATACCAGTGGGGGAGTTCCTGTATTATTCTCATTACTTTCATCTGTCCCAGTGTGCATAATATGCTTTAAAAACATTTTTGATTTTTAATGTAGATCAGCTTAATGCTGAGAGACAGACACAGATCATAATAGACATGTGTTTGAGGAACTATTCACTTGCCATTAAAATCTTGTTATCAGTATTAGGGCATTAGCATTGAAATAAGAAATAATAAAGGTTTCATTTCTCAGCTGGAATTTTATTTGGCTTGCAAACCAGACTTGTGTAATTAATAGCCTTTAGCATGGTAAAACAAAACATCTCTAGTTAACTTAAACTGTTTCTAGTAGTTTTAAAATTGACTAATGATTTTGGTTTTATAGAAACATCAACTTGTGATAAAGAGAGGTCTTTCTGGATATTATCTTTCATGAAGCAAGTGTGCTATGAAATTGGGAAATGTTTTGTTTCGTGTGTTTTTAGAGGTGTTTGGTTTTGATGTCAATGGTATGAAAATGTTCACAGGAAATGCAAGTATAAGAAATGCAGCCAGGTGCTCAAATGACAGGTAAAAATCCAACTTTTTCCTATCATAGAAACCCACTTTGGGTATTGGGGTACATTCTAGACCATTCTCTTTGTGAAACCAAAGGTTTTTAAATCCTTTATCCAGCCCTCCCAAAGTGATATAGCCAGAGAGGGAAAGAAATCTTTCCTCACAGCCTACATAAGGCTGGGTCACTCTCCAAGGAGAGAGTGAGCACCCTGGAATCACCCACTATCATAATGATGGTGGTTATGGAGCCCTCAAAGATCATTTTTCATCACCCTTCTGACTTCTCAAAGCTGCCTTGGCTTTAGGACTGTTTCTGCCCACTTCTTTCTCAGTGAGTGATAGGTATTAAAAAGATTTGCTCTCTCCTGTTAAACTCCACATAATCACTGTTATACCATGCTTGGTTGTTCTGAAGCTTGAAATTTATTTCTCCGTTTGTTTTCTTTTGCATTGTTGATGGGGGTTTGGGTTTGGTTTGTGGGTTTTTAAAGAATATATATAAAATATAAAAATATGTATGTGTACAAAGAATATAAGCTGCATGCTGAGCATATCAGGGATCAGTACAGATTCTTAACCTAATATTTTTATCCAAGATCAACCACCCATCTCGCTGGCATTTGGTTTGTACCAGGGATAGTGTTAAGCATTCAATTTATCACCTAATAATTGTAGTGTAGAAGTTCTTAATAGGTCACTGTTACTGGTAATCTGAACATATTTTGTTTTCTCAGTTAAGAATAATGAAAGTAAGTGTTGTTAGTAAAGATAGAAGACATAAGTGCAATATTCAGAATTTGTTGCTTGGGTGTGAGGGAAAAAAACCTAGTTGTTTAATAATATTGAAGATAAATTGGAAAACCTGTAAAAGAGGCCTTGGATTTTGTTCCTTTAAAGGGAAGTGTTCTGAAAGCAGGCTGGCCATCTGTGTGCAGAGCAGTATTTAGGTCAGTGGGTCTGTGCTGTCCTGCTTTGTTCCAGGACGAAAGGATCTGTTGTGCTGAAGGCATTCTTGTCTTGGAACCATGTAGGTTGCTGTTTAGTAAGTAATCTTTTATGAATATTCATCAAGACTGATTATACTTCAATAGCTTAATCAGTAATTACAGGATGCTGTGACCTGGGCGAATTAAAACTACTCCTTTTAAATAAACAGTTCCTTTGGATTCGTTAGAATTTTTGTTTGTTTTGTAATTGTTTTGTAATAACAGAAATATAAAATAAGACTTTTTAGGGAAATTCATCGTAAAAATATTTCAGACATCTACCAGTGTTTCCTTATAGTATTTATCATGTAATTTCTTTTAATATATTTTAAACATCCCTAATTTGAATGTGATGTGTATTTGAAATAACAAATTTTCTTGCTGTTGCAGATGTCCAAAGGTTGTCACTTATTTGTCAAGTATTTATTGATTCATTGTTTCCACCTCTTTTTTTGAAACTTCCTGTGTGACTTAATGAGTTAAAGAGCTTTCTAAATAAAACAGGGGCTGACTTTGTGTTGTCTGATTTGACAGAGAGAGGATTAGTGGAAGACCAGGCAAGCTGTTGTTTGAGTATTAGCCTATTTTCATTTAACTCTCCAGAGCTGTATTCCAACACCAAGTGAAAACCTAGAAAGTCATTTTTCTGGTGTGAGATGTGTTTACATTTAAGAGGGAAACAAAAGTATGCTTTGTGTCATTGATTTTGCACATTTCTACATTTTTGCAAACAGCACAGATGCTAAAAAAAGAGAGAAAGCTCACAAGAAAGTGTCCAGTTTTTCTTCTTGCTGGATTTTCAAGTACTCCTCTTGGTTTTTGCTCCCTGCTAGAAGCAGGAGATGCTCACTTTCTTAAATGCCATCTCTTAATCTCCCAGCTGTGCTTAGTGGCACATGAAGCCTAAAGGAGTTCCTACATTTACTGAAACAGAGTTAATTCTGGCCCTTTGCCTAAACATCAGCTGGGTGATTCTTTGTGATAGCTCTGTGTTGAGATAGAAAAACAGAGTAATAATAGTGCTTACATTCCTTGAGACTGTTCTCCTTTCCCAGTAGGTTGCTAGGATTCCTTTGGCTTGTGACTTCTCTTCTGTCCTTTCCAGAAACAACAGTTTTCCTTAAGAGGAGAACTGTCAAGGGAACTTGACTAGTTTTTGAGACTCTTCCAACTTCCATGACAGATGTTCTGTGTAATTGTGGATTTTATGTCAGAAATATGATTATAGCAAACTTCCATTTTTTGGATATCCAGCTTGATTAAAAAGCATGGTTCACAACATATTTTTTAATTTTGATTTAGTTTGAGCTACAGTATTTTGATCTGCTGACAAATGGCCCAGCTGGTGATTTTGCAGCAGGATGTCTGAGGTGCCAGGGGATTTAAGTGCAAAGGTTGTGTAAGGGGAGAGCTGTTTTACATTGCCTCGGTGTGTTGGTTGGGTTGGTGAGATCATTACAGCCCCGTGGGAAGGTGGTGCACGCTTTGCTGGACTTGGGTTGGAGCAGTGCAACCTTGGCTTTTTGTGTAGAGACACAGACAGCTTTTTGTCTCAGTGAGGATCAGAATGGATGCACAGTGATGCAGCTCCTGAGGACACTGAGCCTTTATTGTCGTTGACAGAGAAGTTCTCCGTGGATGGAAGCCTGCGCGTTGCCTGTGGAGCGCCCAGCCTCATGAATCCAGTCACTAAGCCTGCCACCACCGCTTCCTTCAACGCTGCTGTGCCTGACATTCCAAGGAAACGCAAGGGAAGTGATTCTGATAACCAGTAAGTGAATCAAATCTGTCTCAACCAAAATTTGAGATGTTCATCTGTTATTTATGCAACATGGTCGCTGTCTTTCATTTTCCTCTTCCTTCTTTCTTTCTAATCCTCTTTCCTTTGTTTATTACCATTAAATTTACAATGTCTTCCAAATGTATTCTTTGACACTCCCCAGTTATTAAAAACAGAAAAAACACTCCTTAAATCCAAGGGTTATATGTAGGATTCTGTAATGCCATTTCCTGGCCTGAAGTGTCTGGATAATGTGTCTCTAATGCTGAAATTTCAATCCTGATTTTTTTTTTCCTCCTTCTTTGTCTACTAGTAAAGGCAAGTTCTTAAGTTGCTTGAAATCCCCTAAGTATGTACTAGAATTTTACCTGCAAGCATGAAACAATGTTACTGGTTAAGTTGTTTGATCTAGAACTGCTGCTTCAGTGACCACAGCAGCCATTTCCTTAAATGTGGAGACGGACCTGTGACCTAAAAATGGGGACTGTCCTCTTGTAGTGCTCAGTCTTTTTAAGTGGGTCATACTTGACTGCTGAGGTGACACTGTCAACTGTTTTATCCTGTTCTGTAACTGCCAAACAGATGCCAGTTAACCAAAAAAGTGATCTGTTCAAAGCTGTGTAAATCAGGCAGGAGTAAGGGACACAAGGTACAGATGTAGCGCACCAAAATGTCTCTAAACTAGTGTGGAAAATCCATGTTTAAAAAGGTGGGGAATAGGAGAGTTACATGTATTTGTGATAATTAAAACAATTCTCTTTAATCACTGCTTCTTCCATATGTAGTCCACTGATCTACAGAGTGTAAGCTGTAACTGTGGGTGTTGATGTAATTGTCAGCTTGGAGATTCAAGTGCATCATAACTGAATGGATAACTGAAAACTCCAGCAATATGTTAGTTTCTCGAGAAAAAAAGTCTCCGTTCTTTTTCAGTAGCACTTGTTGATTTTTACCTGTTCAGTAAAAATGTTGGTTTCTCAGTAGTGTTTTCCTGAAGTTTGGATCTCTCTGATAAAAAACTTAATGTCCCAGTTGAAAAATTAATTGAAAAAGTACTAGCTTGTAAGAAGCAATAATTAACCTCTAAGACTAATGATCTTGCTCAAAATAAGCAATCAAGTGGAGTTACCATTAAAATTTTTCTGTGGCATCATTTTTTTGGGTCTGTCAAGTCATCTTGTTGTGCTTCAAACTCCATTTTGCTTACTTTATGACCTGTTTCTGCAGGGATACAGTTGAAGTTGATGGTGATCCTCAGAAAAGGTACTTTTTTTAATGAATGAATCCATTTCTGTCTTTAGTTCTGTGAACATGTCACACTTTGCTGTTTGGCTTGATGAGCTATGGGGTCCTTGAGGAGTGCTTCATCCAAGGGCAGGTCTGTGTACAGCACAAGGTGATAAACATCCACCTAAGGACCAGGATGGACAGGTCCATCCAATGTTAAGGGTTCCTGATAGTTCTTTCTAAGATGCTGCTCTGCTTCCAGCTTTACCAAACTTGTTGTATCGAAGTTTAGAATGGGAAGGAGCGAAAAATACCAGTTCAATAAGAAGACTTAGGGAGGCAAAGGAAGGCTCTCATATTCTTCCAGGACTGGTGGATGTAAACATTTTTGATTGGTTGCTTTAGCCTTTTAAAGTGCTTTTTAAATTAGAACTATAATAACTATGTTAAAATAGTGCTGTTACAGGGTGGCTATGCAGCGTAAGCAAACCCTTTGTGGAATAGATGTGCCAGGATGGTTGTTAATTACATGATTACTTTGTTGCATTTTCTTTTTCTGTTTCTGGATACCTTCGGTAATACTTGTAAATAGCCATGCAGTGTTTTTAAAGAATAGACTGTTCCACTTGGAAGGGACAGTGACCCTACAATGGTCATCTGGTCTGACAGCCTGAGCACTTCAGAGCTGACCAGAGGTTATGGCACATTGGAAAGGGCATTGTCCAAATGCCTCTTGGGCACTGACAGGCCTAGGGCATTGACCACCCCTCTAGGAAGCCTGTTCCAGTGTTTCCCCACCCTCTTGGGAAAGGGGAAATGTCCAGTCTAGACCTCCCCTGCACAGCTTTAAGCCATTCCCTTGTGTCCTATCCTTGGATACCAGGGAGAAGAGCTCAGCACCTCCTTGTGCACTTCCTCTCCTCAGGAAGCTGCAGAGAGCAAGGAGATGGCCTCAGCCTCCTTTTCTCCAAACCAGATGAACCAGGAGTCCTTGGCCACTCCCCATGGGACATTTCTTCTGTCCCTTTCATCAGCTTTGTTGCCTTCCTCTGAATTCTTTCAGGGACCTTCACATCTTCACCAAACACCTTCTCATATTTTGGGGCCCAGAAGTGCACACAATATTCAAGGTGCAGGCACACCATCACTGAGCACAGCAGGATAATCACCTCTTTGCCTATCTGATGTTTGATGAGCCCAGGATGTGGTTTGCTCTCTGACTGCCTTAAACTGGGCCTGCTGTCAGCCAGCACCTCCAGGTCCCCTTCTGCAGGGGAGTCACTCTTTGGTACATGGCTTCATGGGTAGTGTAAAAATCTTTCTTTGGAGCTAAAATTGTTTCTTCGTGTTTTTTTTCTATGGTGCTCATGGATGGAAAGTGTGACTAAAAATCCTCCTTTTCTGCCTTTAAAATAATTGCTTACATTTTAGAAGAAATGGGGAAGTATATTTAATAAATCATTTGAGAAGATAGAGAAAAGGTGGAATTCTTTATTTTTTCCAATTAATACCCATTCTGTCCTTTCTAGCACCAATTAAGTATACCCACATTATAGCCACAAAGTGGAATTTCGCCCTCTCTTCATGTAGTCAAGGTAGTTTTAATTTAGCTGTTCATTTTAGCAACACCACAGCTGTTAGGACAGAGGCTATAAAAATCCATTGAAGGCTGTGACTTATTGCTTGAGCAGCAAATTTGTGCTAGATTTTTCCCCTAAGTGGAGCTCCTGAGGGAGAAGTTAATTAATAGGGCATATGCTGCATTGCAGCTGGTCTGGCTCCTCCTTACCTCTTCTCTTATGGTCAGAGAATGTAAATTCAGTTGGAATTCACAATATATGCATATTTCTGGTAAGTTTCTTTTAAAATAGAAGGAAAATATTAGTTATTGCTAACTCATCTAAATCTGAAACAATTACAACGAATAAAAGTCTTGGGGTTTTATGAGCCAAACTTCCTCCCATGTTTGGGTTTATCCAACTGTCTAGAAGATTTCTGGGTTCTAGTGAGATCCCAGACTCTGCACTGTGTGTCAATTTGGCTGCTGGATCCTCACTGGGGTCAGTGCTCAGTTACAGGTGGAAGCAGCTTTCCTAAAGCTGTAATCTCTGAGATCCTTCCGTTTCCTCATGGGAGATGGCTGCTGCCTGCCTGGCCTCTCTCCTCTGGATCCTCATGGTACCAAGGCCACGCTCTGGAGCTCTTCACAAAGAGTGGTGAACACTGCAGTGGTCATAGGGAAAGAAAAGCTCATTGCCCTTGTTTGAATCATCCTTTATAGTTTCCTGTTGCAGAGTGTTTATTGTGCTACAGACACTTATGACTGTGTTTCATTTACAGTTTTATTACTTTATGACTTTGCATAAATGACAGTCATTGCTGTAGGGTATGGGAAATAGCTTCAGTTTTTTGGGTTGTTTTAAGTGTTATTTGGGATTGCTTGTTTTATAATTTAACAGTAAGATATTAGAAATAAAACCATAAATAGATAATATCTCTTAAAAAATTCAAAACAAAAAAATAAAATCAAAACTAGTCTTAAGTTATTTGAATGTTCCAATAATGTTGTTGTCTCCAGAATAAAAAAAGCCCCATAATTATGAAATATCCCTTTAATATGTTCACACAACTGTGAATATTGCAAGTTGTGCTTCGGTCTCTTTCTGTTATGCATCACTTGCTAGGTCATTTATGGTTTAGGGATTTTGTGGGTTTGTTTTTGCTGCAGCCATAGTAAATTCATAGCATTTTCTATCTTCTGGAATTTGTGGGAGGAGAGAAGTGCCTAGTATTAAATATGTAATGTAAAGCTCTGTATCTTGTTTTTTTCTAGGAGTGAAGATGAAGAACATGTTAAAGTAAAAGATTTCAGGTACTAATTTACAACAGAAATACTTTTTGCTAGTGAATACTGAGATTCACAATAGTAAAATTTGATAGGTAGTGTTCATTAAAACTATCCCATGTTTAACAGTAAGCTTTTCCTTTTCCTTGCTAAATGTATGGTAATTTTTAAACCTTCCTTGAGGATTTTATTTGCTACTAAGTTTAATAAATGTTGCTGCAGGATATCTTAGATGGTTTAGCAAAAACATGAGGTTGAAGTATTTACTGTGAGAATTAAATGCAGTACACCCAAGTAATGTTTAAGGATCTGATCCTTCATCTGTATGAATTTGAGAATTGTTTTTTCTAGATTTGTCTGCTACTGGAGGTATTTACAATTTATTCCACATGGAAATGGATTTGGCTAAAGCACAACAAAGGTTTTGTGTTCTGGAGCAAGCTTTTGTATAGGGAATTGTTCAAATTTTGCCATTGAACCTTGAATTCACATTACCTGAAATTCACATGGAGCACTTGCAAGATTTGAAATGTTGTCTGACCACAGTTCAGCCAAACAAATATTTTAAACTACAGACAAGGCACGTAGTAAAACCAGAGCTGTGCTATAAAGTTGATTTAAAAATAAGTCTCTCATTTTTCATGTGAGCAGAGATGTCAAACCAGAAATACATAATCCACGCAGGATGCTGTCAGAAGTATTATTTATATAGTATGCTAGCTAGTAATTATGAAGTGTTCCTGTAATTGAAACAAAATTAAAGAAATGAAAATGTTCCAAGATATATTTACAGTTTCACTTCAAAATTATTTTTTCTTCAGAGAATATCCCAGATTGCTCTGTAAGATTGTTATACATTGATTTATTGGCTTTTATGTGGTATCGTTAATTTCTTTTCCTTACTTTTGGTGCATTAATTGGAGGGAAAAAGAATCAGTACAAAGCTCTCTGGAGGTTTGCTTATCAGTTATCTCCTTCCATTTTTTCTTGTCTCAAGATTTTTGGGGAACCTGCTTTTCTTCCTTCCCTCTTTGTGGCTGGGACAAGCAATAGAAGGCTTTTTGAATCATCCAGTCATCCCCTGAATTTTTGCACCCACCTGTTCAGTTTTATTAACTCCTTTTTGACCCTCAGAGATGGGGAAGGTTGTTCCCTTTCCCGGAATGCTTGTATCTGTCTTCCTGAGGTTCACAGTTCAAGGAGCAAACACAGGATATTACTTGATTGTTCCTACCCGACATAAAGGAAGAACTGAGTGAACCCAGAGATCTGAGCATAACTCAAAAAATTAAATCTAAAAAAAAGGCTTGAGAGAGAGAAAAGCTGAATGCTTGGCAGAATGATCCAGAATTAATGGTGTGGTGAAGGCATTCTTTTTTTTATCTTTTTGGAAAAATATTAAAAATAGCAGACAAGTAGATCTTTAAAACTGTACTTTGTTCTTTCTCAACAGGCTAGGGTAGTTAACTTTATTGCCTTCAATAACTTCTGTTGCAGGAAAAGTTTTGGAGATCAATTAACCAAAACTTATTCCTCATTTTGCATAACTGTACTACTGTGTCTGGCCTCAATCAGAAAGAAAAATCATATGGGTTTTAATTGAGTGGCTGGCTTGTCTTCTGGGTATGGAGGAAGAGAGTGAATTAAACTTTCCTTGATATGCTGGAGGATATTAGAGGGGAGGAGATGGGCTGAAAAGCTGACATACTGCACTAGAAAGAAGCAAAGAAAAGGTGACCTGAGCTATAAATACGCTTGTGATGTGCAGTCATGTGCCCTAGAAGGAGTTTTCTGATGAAAACTGGCCAAGAAGAGAAGCTCTTTCTGTGGCTGAGTTCTTGACAGCCTTACCAAGAGATAAAACCTGAGACAGCCCAATGGCTCAAAGCCTTTGTACCACCTTCCCAGGAAAGGGAAAGCTTTCTGAGATACTTCTGGTAAATTATGGGAGGCACAGCTTTTTCTTTCTGTTTCCACTCCATCTCTTAGAAGCACATGTCCAAGTGATGTTTATTGTTGTGGGGTTTTTTAAAAGGCAGGAGAATGAACAACCCATCTGAGTTACACAGGCCAGGCAGGGGAGGAAGCAGGGAGCAGGAGAGGGAGCAGGAATGTCTCCCAGTGGTTCCCAGTGACATCAAGAGTTCTCTGGGGTACACTGAGGTGTCCAAGTCATCACTTCCATGGCAAGGGTTCCAAGAAGGGTTTGACTTTTAAAAGTCTTCATAACCTCTTGTTCCTGCCAAATATAATCAAATGGTTGCTGAGATAGTTTTTCTCCTCAGTATTTCACATGATTATTGGGACCATTGCCTTTCCCTGGTCTTAAAATTAAAACCAAACGCCAGTTTATGGGGAAAAGGGGCTTTTACCTTGGTATTTATTTCAGGATCTTTGGGTACAGCACTTTGTCCAGGTGGAATGCCCCGAAAATGCATGCACACTGTCACATCAAAATACACACAATTATAGGCTTTGCAAAACTAACATATTTAATTAAAGATTCTCTAATGAGAGGATCTAGTGAACCCCTCGTTCTGAGGAACTTCCTTTCTGGATGGGTTTATCTTAGTTTACAAAATTATGTTTTGGAGAGGACCTTGGTGTCTGGGGCTCCCAGACTGTTTGATCTCCTGGTTTAATGGTACTGTGGGTCTCAGCTGAGTTAGACTTGGAAAGTTACAAGTATGTAGGCTAAAAGCACTAAGAATACATAAAACTATAAAAGAGTATGCAAAAGGAGTATAAAAGAAAAAGCAAAAATATCATTCTGGCATCAGGACCATTTCATCTCTGTTGAAGTGAATTCAATTCAATTGTCCAGTACAAGTAGCATATGAAAAACTGTTTCAGTACAGTAGTGATATTTCCATTCTCAAAAATGAATTGAATATGGTGGTGAAAATCCTCCCCATAATCTTTCTTAAAAAATAATTTTACTTCGTAGAGAGGCTCACAGTCAAACAGAGAAAAGAAGAAGAGACAAAATGAATAATTTGATAGAGGAATTGTCTGCCATGATACCACAGTGCAATCCCATGGCCCGAAAGCTGGACAAACTCACAGTGCTACGGATGGCTGTGCAGCACTTGAAGTCTTTAAAAGGTGAGTTGTAGGAAACTTCATCCTGTAAACCCTTGTTCTAGTCGGAGTTACAGTGTGTATCTTCCTGGATTTTAAATAAATCAAGAGGATTTTATTTTACATTTCCTTACTGTATTTAGTTCAGAGTCTGCTCCTTATTTAAATGTACGTGTCTGTAGCTGTCAGAACATAAATTTTTGCTTAGTGTAACAGAGAAAAAGCCACCCTTCAGTGTCTGATATTTTCTGTCTGCTCAGGGCATGCCTTGCTCTTGGGTCACTCCTTGATTCTTTTTAGAAAGTACAGGAGTGAAAAGGAAAGCTGCAAGACAGAACATACTTTAACAAAATGGTCAATGATTTTGATTATGTTAAACTCTTAAAAACCCTCACATATTAGAGAGTACCAAGAAACAGAAACTCCTGATAGTCTCAGTCAGCTAGCAAATGACTACATTCCCAAAACTTAGGGAATGGTTTAGTGTGGGGATCAACCCAGGAAATATTCTTTGCTCTCCTTTTGCTATTGCTAGGTTTTGGGATTTTTTTTTCCTCCCCCCAAAAAAATACATCCACGTACAAGTTGCATATTGCATAGTCTGTCAGCTGCACAAAATATTTGGGGATTTTGGCACCACTGTTTCAGAATAATAATTTGGTCAACTCTAAGCAAAGATCAAAGACCCTCTGCATTGCAAAACCCACTGATTATAAATAAATAGATCTGATGAGAACCCAGTTAGTTTTGGGTCAAAGAAGTGGAGAAAATGAGTTCTGTTGCTACCTTGACAGTAACAGAATCATAGAATGGCTCAGGTATAAAGGGTTTTGAGGGTTTTCTAAAGGCCCAAGCAGACTGAGAGTTTTGCATGAAGAAATAATGTGACAAACTAGCAGGGCAGTAACTGCACTTGCAGTTTAAACAAGAAATCTTCAGCTCAAGCATTTGCATTTTAACAATAGGGTCTGAAAACTGGACTTCACCCAGCACAGTTAAATTTACCTCAGAACAAATGGTTTAAGAGAATGGAAGATGCTATGTGGAGTTATAGTGAATGATGAAATTGCCTGAAATGTTCAACTGCTACATACCTCAAAAAATGTAACAAGAAAAAATTAGGAAAATTTAATGGATAAAAGTGTAATGGACAAAAATTATTTTAGAGTACTTGCCATGGGTGCTAGAACAGTACATGCAGTGAGTCAGTCTCACTATATTTAGTGAGACATTTGATTTAACTGCAAGATTCTGGGTTTTTGATTGTTGGCCTTATGGTATGAATAAAGCATTATTAATGCTATCAGATAATGGATAATATTGGAATTATTCCATTTCAGCAAAGAAAATTTGGTTAAGAGGTCTGAAATATAGCTATAAAATGTTTGTAGAAAATTCAGTTCTCATAATACCATTTCTCTAGCAGTACATTAATGATATCTGAACAGAAGTTTCCTTGGTTTGTGTTAAGTAAAGGGCAAGAAAAAAAATGATTATGTGTCTGTTTTCATTACCAGTGTATGTTTGAGATTTGTTTTAATGTTATTTTTAGAATTTCTAGAACACCGAATTATTTTTTTAATTCAGCTGTTGGGGTCACAGAGAAAAATTCTGAAAGACATAACAAGTATAACTGTGTTAAAAGTGAACTGAAAGTGTAACTTTTGACATGCTCTCTATGAATAATCCATTTGCCAGGTTCCAGTAGCTCCTACTCAGAAGTTCGGTATAAGCCTTCATTTTTGAAGGATGACGAACTGCGACAGTTAATCCTTAGGGTAAGTGGAAGGAAACTCTCAGATAAATCATGTCCTTGTTAAAGCCTGAGTTTTTAGTTGGACAGTGCTTTTTCTCCCATCTTTTCCTTCAGGCAAGTGTTTTGTTGTACTGATTTATAAACTCTGTGCTACCCAGGCTTTCATGAAGGTGGGCAGAGATGGTTTGGGAGCGTGGCAGGCAGCAGCCCTGGAAGGAACAATGACCTGTGTGCAGTCTGCCTGTTTAATACATCCATTATTGACATCTTCATGCAACTGCAGAGAATGCTGCCAGTTATGCATAAACATTCTTGCAGTTGTTGGCTCTCCTTCATGTACATTTTTAAAGATGTACTTCAAAAAAAGGTGCAGAAAGTACCTGGAATAAAATCTTTCCTCTTGTTTGCACACTTCAGCATAAACCCACACACTTCATTCACTGCTAGGTTTGTGGTTTTTTTCCTTTGCTGCAATAATGCTTTGCCAAGATGTGTAAATGGCTCCCAAAAGAAGCTGCTTTGTAGCTGGACTTTTGCCAAAGCTGTGCTTTAGGAAACTTCAGCTGTGTGTAGTTGAAGTTCTCATTTGGGCCTTGCAGTCTTAATTGCTTTTCTTACAGAATCACAGAATGGCCTGAGTTAGAAGGGACCTAAAGTTCATCTCATTCTACCCCTGGCCATGGGCAGGGACCCCTTCCACTATCCCAGCTTGCTCAGAGCCCCATCCAACCTGGCCTTGGACACTTCAGGGATGGGGCAGCTACAGCTTCTCTGGGCAACCTGTGCCAGGGCCTCAGCACCCTCACAGGGAACAATTTCTTCCTAATACCTAATCCAAATCTGCTCTCTGTCAGTGTGAAGCCATTTCCTCTTGTTCCTCTCCAGCTTTCTTGTATTTAATTTTAAAAGTCAGGTTTAGAAGTGTGCTTCCTTGTAGTCATTAGTATTCATTGTTTATTTTATGTGTGTTTTTAAAGACAGTATCTTTATCTTTCCAGGCTGCAGATGGATTCCTGTTTGTGGTTGGATGCAACAGAGGGAAAATTCTGTTTGTCTCTGAATCAGTTTGCAAAATACTTAATTATGATCAGGTGGTTATTGTTGTTTCTCCTTCACTTTTACCTTGCATTTTCTTAGAAATTTTAAAACTTTTATATTTTATTCTATATTACATCAAACCAGTCTTTGTGTATCATTTCTTGGAATTTCTTTGATTTAACCTTATTCAGAGTAAAGCTGAATATCCTGTAAGAAAATATGGGTAAGTACAGTCAGTGTTCCCAACCTGAGGAACAGCACCAGATTTCAGCTGATCATCCTTAAGAAAACTGCCAGTCTGAGAGGAGGGGATAATTTGAAGATGTCCTAATTTCTGTGTGCAAGAGATTTTCTTTCACATAGTGAAATTATTTTGGGTTTTCTTTTAGGCCAAGGAAAATGGGTAGTTCAGCAGCGGAAGTTAATTAAAGCTTTCCTTGGTGATGCCTTTATGCTCAGATGCACCACATAACACATCATCCACAATAAGTATCTGAGTGTGTACCCTTAACCTGAAAGAAACTGCATGGGAGCCAGCTTAGCCTGTAGAATAAGGGAAATAAGAAAAATACAAGTACCTTCCATTAGTTGACATTTAACATCATGGGCAATTACCACAAATAATCAAGGGATGATAATTTGTTCCTGTATCAATGACTTCTGTTTCACAAACAGAGGCTAAAACAGTTAGTGCTGCCATCTGTCTACTTTTGTAACTTTGAAACCATTTGTGCTATCTTCGTTTTCTTTATAAATGTACAGATAACCAATCTGGACACTTTCATAGATTTATTTTTATCTCTTTTTTTTTTTTTTTAAAGTGTAAAACTATCTTTTTTAATTAAAGTGAAATGAATCATCCTAGGGGAATAAGCATAAAGCAGAGTTAATTATTTAAAAAAAAACCCTGCTTCCAGCCTGCTCCTGGCTCAGTGGTGCCAGTTTGTCCAACCAAATTAGAGCTCAGAGTCATTAGATAGTTGAATATTTCGTCCTGCTTCCTATTTCTTCCCTCCTTCCCCAATAATCTGAGAGTTACTTTGTGCATAACCTTCTTTGGCTAGGATCAGGGATTACATTATTTACATAAATAAAGCATTTAGTTGTACAGAACTTGCTTAATTTCCAACTAAATCTGCTGTTTTTCAAAGAGAAATAACAAACTATGTTTTTACTGTCCTTTTTAATAGAAATTATATTAAACAATGACAAA
Source organism: Erpornis zantholeuca (assembly GCA_013400515.1). Classification (NCBI taxonomy): domain Eukaryota; kingdom Metazoa; phylum Chordata; class Aves; order Passeriformes; family Timaliidae; genus Erpornis; species Erpornis zantholeuca. The sequence continues at coordinate 164,634 of VZTN01028532.1, forward strand.
TTAAATGTAAATCAAAATATTGATGTTTGGATTAACTGTGGTATTGACTTTCTTTTAGTGGTGTGGACAGTTGTTTTCCTGACATAAGTAATGTCTGGGGTCCTGTTCCAAAATTGTGTGGTTCTCATTTCTTTTATTTTTTTTTTCAATAGGCCAGTTTAATTGGACAAAGTTTATTTGATTACTTACATCCAAAAGATGTTGCAAAAGTTAAGGAGCAACTTTCTTCATCAGATGTCTCACCTAGGGAGAAGCTCGTAGATGGCAAAAGTAAGTCACAGCTGGACATGCTCAGATTTTCTCAAGACATGTTAATAAATCTAATTATTAGTCAGGATGTATTCAGGTGTTTGTATGGATGAACAAACCTGAGGTATTTCTATGAAACAAACATTCGAATGCATATCCACTGCTTAAAATGCATTTAGAGCTGAAAAGCTAGCCCAGAAAAGACTTGATTTTAGATCATAAGAATTACTGAAATTCTGTTAAATTACTGAAATCACTGTTAAGCATTTACCAAGATGTGGTCTGACATTTTTCCTACCAGCATACTACTTTTTTTTCTTGTATTTGCTAGGTCTTGTCAATACAAAAGACCTGATGTAGTCGAACATGGGATAAAATACTCCAATATCAAGAATCACTGTCTTCTCTGAAAATGCTAAGTGTCAATCCCAATGTAACCAAACCTCCTTTTGTTTGCAGTTGTTTCTAGTAAGGAAAGCATTGTGTACTGTGCAGCTAATGGTTATTTTATAACTGGCTTTTACAAGCATCTTTGCAGTTCTTCTCTGTACCAAATCCAAGTTGAAAGCTTATAAAGCATATGTAGTAAAATAACTGTTCAGAATATCAAGAGAGGTTTAAAAATAGTTTAGTAGTTCTTTCTCGTTTTGGAATCTGTGTCAATCATGTTTTCTTTGCCCTATTTAAACTATTAGACTCTTTTAATTGTAAGGACAAAATTTAGGTAGCTATAAAGGAGAATGTACTTGGGAGGTAAATGAAGAGAGCATCTTGTTTTCTGAAGTTTTATTGCTTGATTATGTTGGTTTTGGTTTTTTTTTTTGACTACTTTACTAAATCTTTGTAAGCTGGCTTGCAAGTACACACAGATTTCCAAGCTGGACCAGCTCGGCTGAACTCTGGTGCTCGACGTTCCTTCTTCTGTCGGATAAAGTGTAGCAGGACCACAGTGAAAGAGGAGAAGGAGTGTTTGCCCAACCCAAAGAAGAAAGGTATTCAAAGAGTGTAGATGTAGTGGTGGCTTTCTCTCTTGAAACTTGTTTAAATTCCAAATCAGTAATGACCTTCTAGTTCTGACTGATCTCACCACGTAGCTGTAGAGCAGTGTAAACGTGAACCAGGGACACCTTTTGAAAAGTCTCATTGTACTTCTTCTCCTCCCTGTGCCCTCCTCGAAAGGGGGAAGGAGGGAGGAACCTGAGGTACAGTGGTTCTCTAGGAGCATATGGTATGTTGTGGTCAAATTTTAGAAGACACAGGGAAATATTTGAAAGAACTGGAGCAGATCAGAAGAATGGAACTAAATAACTTATGTTTTGAAGATAACTGAGTGAATAAAGCCTGCAAACTCTACTATTTTGAAAGAAAAAAAGCAAGTAAACCAACTTTATTTTCTGATTTACTTTTTGCATTGTGTGTATTTAAAAGTATGAATTTTCCTTTTTTTTCCCCTTTCATAGTAAAGTTAATTTATGAGTGTAATTCCATTCGTTTTCCCAGTCATTTTAATTTAGTTCATACGTTGGTATGCCTGTAGAGCAGTATAATCTTGTCAAGTTTTAAGTGAAAATTTAAATTTCAATTTTAAAATGCAATTTCCAGCTTTTGTTTTAATACCTTAGTATTGATTTTTGCAAAGGTGTGCTGAAATTGTTTGATCCTGAAAAGATCCTCCAAGTTCTGTTTTTCAATGTAACCTGTTACTGTTGAGATACACCACAAATTGAGGCCCATGATTGTAAGTAAATAGAATGTGGTATCCCTTGATGTGTCACATAACTCAGGGAAATAAACATTTAACTTCTGTAAATGTTTCTTGGGAAAGCAGTTTGGAGGGAAGGCACCTGAGAAACTGTGACAAAATCATAGTGAGATAACTCAGTTTTTCATTTTGCAGAGTTGATCTGTGGTTTTTGTAGTAGAGAGGAAAATCAAACCTATGCAAAGCATCATGTTCAGCATACACATGTCAAGAATGCTTCATCATTTTTTTGGAAAGGAAGCTACTGTAGGACACATAATGTCAAACCTTGATGCTTACGAGGGTGTTTGTGTGTTATTTAGGGAGCAGAAAGGGATGAATGACAATATATGCTTTAATTTAAGAGATTTAAAATATTTGTGTTCCCATAAAACTTCGGAAGCCTGAGATGAATAGAAAATAAGCTGGATTGCTTTGGGTTGTTCTTGCCTGATTCTTTCAGCAAGTGCAGTGAGCATATGTTCAGATCATTGTGCTCACTAAAGGTCAATTGATTTGGAAGCAACAGAGGGCCTCAGGTTAATTTTAATTCACAATCCATATGAAACCATATAAAAACAAAGTGATCTGTGGGTTATTGCTTTATTTTCTGTCTAACTTGTGTTTGAACTGCCAACACCTATCACTCATCTTCCTAAATCTTACATAGGTTTAGAAGCTCTCTCTGCAGGTAAGCCCAAACTGAATAGAACAAAATTAATATAAAAATACTCTGTAAAATGATCTATAGCTTTTGTAGTGTTGGTGTAGGTAAGCATGAGATACAGTTGCTGGTCTCACGGCCAACAGAATAAAATAAGTAGTTTGGTTTACTCTTTGAACAATAACTGCTTCTTATTTAATTTCTTTCTATCAGATCACAGAAAATACTGCACCATTCACTGTACTGGGTATTTGAAGAACTGGCCTCCTAATGAGGTGGGAGTAGAAGAGGAAAATGATGTAGAAAAGGACAGTAGTAACTTTAACTGTCTTGTTGCAATTGGGAGGTTACACCCTTATATTGTTCCACAGAAGAGTGGAGAGATAAAAGTCAAAGCAACAGAATTTGTTACACGATTTGCCATGGATGGAAAATTTGTTTATGTAGATCAGCGGTAAGCGTTTTGTTCTTTAATGAAGAGAAATGACAGCACTGCTTCCATTTGCTGATACTCTGTCAAAGTTAATTTCTCCAGCAGGGTAGAAGTCCTAATTAGAATTCTCAATTTTTGAGAATTTTTTTGAGAATTCTGAAAAAATTCTAATTTTCAGAATTTTTTGCTGCTCTGTACAAGAAGCAGTTAATTCTTAATCTATGTGTACTTGGGCTTTGTTTTTTGTCAAATAATACATAATGTATAGAGGTGTATTGTCCTATAGAAAATGGTGAGCTAGCAAGGTTAAAACAAGTCATAAAATGGACTCATTTATTCATAAAGAAAAATCCCAAGTTAGAGCTTCATAGCTTTGCATATGACTGAAGTAATAAACATTTATTGTTTCTGAGAGTCTTACCATTTGTAACAAATTCTATCTAAATGAGGTACCAAATTATTTCATTAGAAGTGAGAACTAAGTTCCCATCGCCTGTACTTTCTGAACCAAACTTTTATTTGTTGGAGAGACCTAGTTACCACTTTGCATTTTGAATTTCATTGTCACTGGTAATGTTCCTGCTTTCAGTCTTCTTTTCTTTCAACTAAAAGTGTCAGTTTAAAACCAATTCCTTTGAGTGGAAGAGCAAAATTCAGCTGCTGAGTTTTTTATTGACTCTTTCAGGTGGCCAGTGCTCTGACTGGCTAATGGGAAGCCACTTAACAGGAGTATTTTGTGTTTAAACACTTACTTTACCTTTGAATTGTCATTCATTGCAAAGGGATGATTTGCAGTGCAAAATACTTCCTGTTCTTTTAGAGCTGTACTAATGCTATATTTTTTTCCCCAAACATGAACACAGGCATCTGTTTGTTTAAATATTAATGTTCTGCTTTATCTGATACTGAAGAAAACAGCTTTGAATCTGCTGTGGTTCACATTTTTATTTCTAACAGTGCAACAGCAATTTTAGGGTATCTGCCACAAGAGCTTCTGGGAACTTCTTGTTATGAGTACTGCCATCAAGATGATCACAATCACCTTGCTGAAAAACATAAAGAAGGTACAAAATAGTTGGTTCTCCAGACTCCTTACATCTACATGTAACTGCAAGTGAAAACACTGCAAACCCAAACTACCCAACCTCAGCATTGCCCTTTTGATGTCTGTGTTAAGACATGCCTGTCTAAGGCTTGATGCCTTAAATGGCTACCTAGAAACAGAGGCTAGACAGGAATAAAGGAGGGATTTATTTGAAAGGCCTTTAGAGGTACACTCTGGGCTCCAGAGGCTCCTGCCTCAGTGCATCCCAAAATGGACAATGGCAGCTCACGAGTTCTTCACACCAACCAGAACCCAGCCAATGATGGAATTTCCCCAAGCTTGCCTCCCTCTCCCCAAGATGAATGTTTACAGTTCTTGGGCATAGGAGGGTCTGGGTGTCCTTGGAGGGCAAGCTGGAGAGGCTTTGTTATGTCTATCGTAGCATGAGAGAACAGCACTTAACAAGCTCCAGGAAAATTGAATGTTACACTAGCAGTACAGGATTTGAAAAATATAGAAGTTAAAACTTAGGCTTGTAATAAAAGCAGGGAGAAACTTGTGTTGTCTTGGTTCCTGGTGCAGGGCTTTAACTGTGGGGGAATAATGTCCGTCCATCTGTCAAACCCTCTGCTTCCATTCTTTATGAGGAAGAGGAAGGAACCCTGAAGAGCAGATGTGTCTGATAACATAATTAAAGACAGGAGTTAAGAAAGCACAGTCATGAGTCTCCTAGTGGTTTGGAGAAACTTAGTATCTGTTTTTTTACGTAAGATTTATGACCCTGCTGAAACTATAATTTGATTTTAGAACAGGTCCCTGTTTGTTCTGGCATGTCATTCTGTGTCTGGCCAACAAAAACATTTTGGTTTTATGATGCTATAAAACAGATTTATTATTTTTAACTTTACCTTTCTAAGATTTAATATGGTGATTATATCTTTTCTTATCTAGTGTTGCAGAATAAAGAAAAAGTATTTACAAATTCCTACAAATTTAGAGCAAAAGATGGGACTTTTGTTACTTTGAAGAGTCAGTGGTTTAGTTTCATGAATCCTTGGACCAAAGAGCTGGAGTACATTGTATCAAACAACACTGTGGTATTGTAAGTAATTTATATGACTCTCCATTTATTTTTTGTCATAATTACAGTTAGCACTAAGAGAAAATAACCTGCTTAGGAAGCAGAACAAGGCTAGAAAACATCAACTCTACACAAAAAGGGGCTGAACAACCTGGACAAACATTTTTTTGGCATATACCAGCTATTTTTTTTCAGGCCTAAGTCATGGATTTGACTCTGAAATTTATGCTGTTTCCCAGTAGGAAAAAATGAGGTGAAAGGGTTTCTTGTTAAAGGAAGAAGGGAAGGATCTTGAAGAAAAGTAGATTTGAATAAATAGAACTGTCGAGATAATTCTGCTTTTCCTTCTGGTCTTTACAAGCCTCTCTGTGTCACTTGACCCAATTCCAAGTGCTGCCCTACGCCCCAGGTGTCAGAAGGTGGAGAAGCACAATTGATAGATGGTGGAAATGCAAGGCAGGACAGAAAATCCTCTCCAAACTGATTGCAGGGGTGGAGCCTGTGGGACAGGAAATGCCTGTGTTTAATTCTTCTTTTTATTTGTAATTCTTTTTCATTCTCTGTACCTTGCAATGGATCTGTAATTCAGATTGCTCCAGTGCTGCTGAGGATCTTGGCAGATGATTGGGGTTTTGAGAGGGGACAGAGGGGATTTTATTTCCATTAAATAAAGTTGTCGAGGGGGCCTTCTGTCCATTCTGTATCTGGTTCATGCCTTAAAACAACATCACTCACCTCTTTTGCCCATGTCCCTTTTCCCCAGGAAGAGAGAGAAGAGTAGTTCAGACAGTCTGTGCTGGCCAGTAGCCCAAGGACACTTTTTTGCCTGCCCTGGAGATGTGGGCATTTGCAGGAGGGGAGGGCAGCAGCTGCTGGCACGAGGCAGCCATTGACCTGTCCTCATAGCAGTTGTTCCTGGTTGCCTGATTTCCCTCCTCACAGTAAAAATGACAGCCCTGTTCCCTTGGCATGGAACACAGACAATCCTATTGGCTTTCTTTTTTGCTTGGTGAGTAAGTGGAAATTAGTATTTCACCCACTGCTCAGAAACATTACAAAGAATTGAACGTGGAAATATGTGAGGAATATCTTATGTTTCCCTGATTCGAGGATGTTAGCTTTGATTCTGTGTAAAGTATTATTGAAATTAAACATAAATATATGCTGGATTATGCTCTTGAAAAAAAAAAAAACCTGCTGACTTTTTGTGGTTTGTTCTGGATTTTTTTCATTTCTTTAAATCTCAGAGGTCATAAGGAATCAGCTGAAGAAGAGGTCCTCTACAGTTCCCAACCTGCAGAAGGCAAGTGTCACTTCTTACAGTTATCACAGCTGCATCTCCTTATCAGTCAGTTTAGACTTATCCAGTCCAGAGATTTTTTTCTTCGAGGTTGTGTGCAAGGAAGGTTCAATTTTTTTTAAAAAAGTTACTTCTGGTGACAGTTTCTAGTTACTTACAGAATCCTACTTGATACAAGTCACAGAACTCTAAAAAGAAGTGTATATAACATACTTTCAATTTCTAGCAGCTTCTGTTAGAACTGGGGTTTTGGTTGGTAGGGTATTGTGCTTCTGTCACAGACTTCATATTTTGCCCAGTTTTCTGAACAAATGCAATTGTGCTGAGTTTATCTATAAAACACAGGGCGACACTGATACAGAATATATTTTGTTATTCTTTTTCTGCTATGTATAGATTTGCTTTCTGCATGCTCTTTTACCATTTTGCTGTCAAATCTTTATTTTTGCTTTCCAAAATGTTTTTTCAATAACTCATTTCAGTTAGTGAGAAATCCAAGGATTTTTTTTAAACTCATGTTCTTTGCAATGTCTGTGAGAGACACTGGAGGTGGCAATGATTAAATATATTTCACTACTAGAGAACAACAATTTTCACAAACAGATTATTCACTTTATATTGCAACACCCTCTGCTGTGAATCAGTATTTAAAGGAATATAATTTCTGAATATAGATATGAAAATATATACTTATAGTGTGTGTATATATATATATATCTAGAACAAAAGCTGCTTTAAAATAAATCCTTGCTCTTTAATGAAACTGCTCTGGGTTTAAGGTTTTGTTTTAACTTTGTTTTTTTAATCTACAGATGCTGTAAAACAGTCTTTAGTAAGTGTACCTGGAATGTCCTCTGGAACAGTTCTTGGTGCTGGAAGTATAGGAACTGAAATTGCAAATGAAATATTAGAATTACAAAGGTAATAAATGCATATCATCATTAGGCTTTTAAGTAAAGGTGGGAACAAGGGATATATGATTATGTGAGGGTTGCTCCAGTTTCACTTTTATTGTATTACATGTATAACAGCTTTTAGGTTGAGCAATAGCATTATGAGATACCATTATCATCTAATGTCAGTCTCATGCCTGGCAGAGCACATCACTGTGCTGGTGACTCAACAGAGAAAGGGAAGTGTGCTCAAGGAATTGTGGCCCATGGCCTTTTCTCATCTCTTCTCTGTTTTCTGCTTCCAAAACCTGGAGCAGGATAATTTAGAATCTTTAAGAGAATTTAAGACAGTACTGTTTAAATTATCAGGCTCCTGCTTTGTCACTGGGGGAGGTCTGGTGGGTTCTGCAACACACAGTCTGTGTTTCAGTGTTTGATCAATGGGACCTGGTAAATCATCTAAACATATGCAATTTTAGGTTGCATTCTTCACCCTCTGGAGAGTTAAGTCCATCTCATCTCCTGAGAAAGTCACCTTCTCCAGCTTTAACTATAAACTGCAGCGATGTGAGTATGCCCCTGCCTGTAGAAATCTAAAATTAAAAGGTTAATGTCAGCTCAAAACCTCTGTTTGAGCCAGGATTTGTGATTTAATGAGAGAATGTGCAAGGTATTACCAAGTGCCTGGCAGCTGTGAGAGCCTTTTGAGTGACGTGGCTGCAGTTCCACCTCATTTACAAGGGCATCAGTTCCAGTCTGAAGGGGCTGTTCCCGGGGCTGAGGCTGCAGTCTCCACTCTGCAGGATCTGCTGAAGCTCCACCACTAAGCTCAGTGTGGGATTCAGGGGATGACAACTCTCCTGCATTTGGAGCTGAATTGAAACTCGTGGGAGAAAACCATCAGAAACTGAAAGCCACCTGTTGAGTTTGACAACCTAAATAAAATAGCAGTTCTTCTTTTCTCTCACTTGTGCTTTTAATCTTAATGTTTTTGAAGAGCCTTTTAAAAAAATCCATGCCGTTTTGAAATGTTTAAAATTGTGACTTTGAAGGTATTTCATTAGTCTTCTAAAAATTGGTAGTTATGCTAATTAGTAGTGCTCATAAATCTGCTAGTGCTTTTAACACCACAAACTATAACTGACACAGTTACTGCCCATAGTTATGGAATAATTAACAGATCTTTTTAGCTAAGTGAGTTGTATGTTTTGTAGTGGACACTGTGTGAACAAACTTCTCCCATCAGCTCTTCTTTGAATGTAGATTTCTTTCCTGTTAAAGACAGTTTATCTTTTCACTGCAATTCTCATTTCCTATAAAAACCCCCACTGTTCTGGTCTAGGAACTGCTTTGACTTCCCCTGTTTTTTTATGAACTGTTCTCCCCTGTGTTACCACAGATCTTTTTCCTTAAGAGTTGTTTGACTTATATATCCTGAACTCTCTAAATCGTGTAATGTCTCATCATAAGGATAATTTTATCATATTCATCTAAGAGTTTTCTTTATTCTGGGCTTTGGTATTCCATTTATTCCTAAAACACTTTTGGAAAGCAGTTCACCTTTATTAGTTCCCTGGTAGAATATACCCAAATCAGGCAATCCTAGGAATCTCTCCTGCTAAATTGCATGTATGTTAAATAAAACAAATATTGAGGGGAAAAAAAATCCTTTTTTTGGGTTAGGATGACTTTCATCTCTATTGCTATGATTAACATAGTTTAATGCATATAGAACCTGAGGGGTTTGAGGGCTTTTTTGATCTCTTAACTAGAATGTTTTGACAGTGACAAACATGATGTCACTGGGAATTTGTAGTTTATGGCAGTAGATGTGGAAAGTGCAAACCAGTACATCTTGTGCTGGATTTATTTACTGTACACTGAATTAGACCCTCAAGCAGTGCCACCCCTGTGAAGTACCTTTGACACCTGTGTAAGTCACAACTTGTATTTAAGACAAATCCAGTGCTATATGAACTTCTAAAAAATATGTTTCTAAATGCAAAATATCTGTCTAATGATGTGTATTTTTTACTTTCTCTGTTTAGTTCTTAATAATTTGACAGCAATCTATGAAATTTCTGTAATGTAATATTTGTTACTAAATTTAGGATCTAATTCTATCCTTTCTACCGATTCTGCTCTTTCAGGTGCCAAATAAAGAGTTGATTCAATTATGTCCTTCAGAAACAGAAGCTCTAGAGAACTCAGAACAAAGCCAGGGTGCTATTCCATTTCCCAGTAATGAACCTCTCCTCAGTAAGATTTATTTCTCTTGGGGATATTCTGGGAGCTGCAGGGGCTGACATTTCTGATCAATGGTGTCATTTCTGAGTGCACCATTTTACAACCATGTAAATTGTACAGAGATTTGTCTGTCTGTCTGAAGATGAGAGCACTCTGAAAACAGATGTTTTATTGCTGCAAGGCAAACAGCAAAATTTGATCAGCGAGGCAAGCTCATGACAAAATCCAACATCTCTAACTTCAATTTACCATTACATTCTTGCAGGCCACACTTCTCATGAGGCACTTTATTGTTCCCTCTCCAGGACAGAGATGGGGAGGGAAAAGTATTTCAGTGCAATGTCAGGGGACTGCTTGTAATTTGAGAATTACTGTCCTTTAGCACTTTACCTCTTTCTTAGCTGCAAGCTGGGAGTAGTTGACACAAAGGACTGCTCAAAATGGTTCAGAAGAACCATTTCAGAAATAATTTTTTTTTCCTCTGGTTAAGTTTGTCTGGATACAGGATTCCCTGGCCCTGTAGGAGGAAAATGCCACTGCTTTATGTTTAACATAAAAGGCAAAGTGCTATAAAAGCCATATTTATGCTTATCCTATATTTCAGCTCTTAGAAACTTCTCCATCCCCTTCTTCACCCTCATTTACGTGGGATTTATTTGTTTATTTATAACCTACAGCTTTCTTCCAGTTGAACTAGGAGCCTTTAAAAAAAAAAAAAAATTAAAAGCCCAACCCTGACAAGCCCAAACCAACCAACCGAAAAAAGAAAACTACTGAGAAAGAAACCAAAGGAAAAAAGCTAATCCTCTGATAAGGGTTTGGTAAAAAGTAATTAAAAACAATCCCAACAACATAAACAAGGAGTAATGGTTTTAAACTGAAAGGGACCCAAGTTAAGAGTTTTTTAACATAGAAATATTTGCCTTGACTTCAAAGGCAGGTGCTGCTTCAATCCAATTCTGTTTTGCAAATTACCATGTTCTCCATGCTTCATAGTGTTCATATCTGCTTCAGAGCTGCTGTTTTATTCACTTTGTAGGTGGCAATTCTCAGCTGGACTTTGATGCCATCTGTGAGAACGATGACACTGCAATGACAGCTCTGATGAATTACCTGGAGGCTGATGGAGGCCTGGGAGACCCAGCTGACCTCAGTGATATCCAGTGGGCTCTCTAGAGCTGCTTTTGGGAGTAAGGAATGTCCAACCCTCATGCACAAGAACCCTACATCCTCAGTACTGTATTAGAGTTTTGTAATGGTTCCTTTGAATTCAGACTTGCTGTCTGGAGATTTTTAAAGGCTGAAGCCTTGTTCAGAGAGAGACATCTTCTGCTGCACCTATGGACAAATGCAATATTTTTTTCATGATGAGGAAACCTTGAAATTTTAATATTGAACCATCTGTAACTGGAATGCTTAGAACACATTAGTATATTTTTGCTAAGAAGCTTTAACCAAAAGGTACTGTACAATGTACAGGATTACTTTTTCTTAGTTTTAATACTTCAAACTTTTATTTATTGTTTTTGTTTCAAGTTGCAGAGTATTGGTTATCCATGTTACTTTCTGTAGAACCTATTGTACTTATATGGTTTGAGACTATTTGTAACTATTAAATTTAATTGAAAGAATGATTTGCACACACTACAGTTGTAAAATAAGGTCTTGTACTTCTCAAATGATGCAGTTTGTGATTCCTTGCACTTCTCAGCACTGCAATTTTTGCAGTCAAATGTGAAAATGAAGCCTACAGTTCTGGGAGCAAGGATTGGGGTTGGATCACCCAAACAAGCAGAAGTGAATGTTTTGAGTAACATAGTCATTTTCCCAGTACACAAACCTGAGAAGGATATAAGAAAAGAGCAACAAACTGTTAATTACTATTTTGTATTATTTGTAATGTATTATTAGAGAGGCAGTGCATAGAACCAGAGAAAAATAATGCTCTACTTGTAATAAAGCACTTTGGTCTTGTCGCAGGTTCTTTACTAACTAGAGGAGTTTGGATGGATTGTCTTGGCTCCAGAGTGAGGCTTGCACTGTCTGTTGGTGAAAAAAATGTTAAAATCCTAAAATTTTATGGTTTTGGGGAGATTGGGAGAATTTTCTACTGCTTGAGTGTGTGACTTTTTAAAATCTCTCTGTACTATAGCTGTGTAAGTAAATGCTATGCAGGATGATCTTTTGGGAACAGCTTTTGCAAGGATTGTATCCCTGTTACAGCAAATGACTCAAGAACATGGCACTTTAGAGGTTGCATTAGAACAACATAGCACTGATACAGCAAGTGGATCTTTTTATCTCTGGTATTGAAGGTTTAAACAATTTTTTGCATAGATTATATATCATAAAATTACAGATTTTTTCTGTTTTTTCATGTTTGGGTTTGTTTTGTTTTGTTTTTAACTCGGGTAATGAAAGCATTTGAAGATATCTGATGCACATGTATCTTTTTAATACAGACATTTAAACATAGGTACAACCCTAACCTCTCTCACCCCAGGTGAGGATGGCAGCCTGTGTCAGGTGTTTTTAGGAAGGCTGCAGTTGGGAACAGATGGATGTGACCGTCACTAGGTGTCACCCTTGTACTGCTGGGGAGCCACCCTGTCCTCATGAGGACACGATCTGGACATGAAGTGGCTTCCTCTGCTTGACAGAGCAGCTCTGTATCTTATAGATATGACTCCTTTTGCAAACAATGCATTTTTGGTGATGGTGATTTGCTAGAATGGATTATTGGATTGATTTTTCTTTTTTTAACTCTATAGACTTTTTTTCTTTCATTTCATTTGGATGTCATTTCCTGCACTCAGATCTTTTCTACAGACATGGGGCCAAAATGATCAGTTCTCTTGCTTTATTAGAATAAACTTTTCTGCTTTTTTCTGAATTTTGAGCTATTATCATGGAGCAAAGTGGGAGAAATAAGGTACTTTCTAAGAACTGATAGAAATCTATTCGTGTAAATGAAGTTTGAGAATCCAGGATTCTGCCATTGTAAGATGCATTTTCTCTTTTCTATTCTTATTATTAGAAATAAATTCTAAATGAACCAGCAAATACTGTAGCTCACAGGTAAATGAGTACATAAATAACTTAAAATTATACAGACTTTATTACAACAGGTTTTTTTAACTGGATTAGTTTGGAAATGGGGCAGCTGTTGTTACTGAAGGAGCAGATTAATTCTTTCACAAGATTTATATAAGTGTCTAGAGTCAAACCACTATTTTTGGATTCTTGGCTATCCCTAAAAAATAAAACCAAAAATGTAACTTAGATTCTTTTGCAGGCAGTGATCAATATTGTGACTTTCAGTTAATTTATTAGATTCTCCCTTTACTATTTGTGAAATTTTTTTCTGGCTTAAAGCAGCCTTTTCAAGAAAAAGTGTCACTTGTAAATATTTCTGGTGAAATTATTTTTTACATACAGTTGAGATGGTATGTGCTTCTCTGTGTCTGTATAACAACACAATTCTAGTAAGATACTGACAGTTTGTTCCTGGCATGGTGCAGGTAATGGGAGGATGTGGTTAAATTAGGTCAATAAATATTATTTTGATGCCCTGCTCTTAGTCTGCTGGCAATTCAATCAATACTGAACTGAAATACAAAGTACTTGTTCTTTCAGATCCCAGGCTCCTTCCCTAAAAACATAAACAGAGATGTGGAATTCCTGTGGATTTTGGGAGCTCGGTGTGATACTCCCCAGGCGGGGTGAGCCTGCAATCCAAGCTAATGTGCATTTTTGGGGATTTAAACAGAGCTTCAGAACACCCTTGTGTGTTCCAGGGATGAACTCTGAAGGTGTCCACACATTAACCCTGAACTTTTCCATCTCCTGTTGCAAGCACAAGGCCTGTGAGGAGCACTCGAGGGAGCTGGGAATGCTCAGCCTGGAGAAAAGGAGGCTCAGGGGAGAGCTCATCACTCTCTCCAGTTCCCTGATTGGAGGTAGGTGGAGGTCAGGCTCTGCTCCCAAGGGACAGGATGAGAGGAACTGGCACCAAGTTGTGCCACGGGAGGTTTAGATTGGCTGCTGAGGAAAGGCTGTTCACTAAAAGGGTTTTTTATTAAGCATTGGCAGAGGCTGCCCAGGGCAGTGGAGGAATCACCATTCCTGGAAGTGTTGAAAAGATGTGCAAGTGTGGCACTGATGGACAGGGGGTAGTGGTGGATTTGATGGCCCTGGCTTAGAGTTGGACTTGAACTTAGAGGTCTCTTTCAACCCAAACAGCTATGTGACTCTATGAACATTTGTCACTCGATGTTCTGGGGGCAGGGAGGATCCTTTCTGTGCTTTTGGGATTCCCTTGTAGGGCAGGGTCAAGTATGGTGCTGCTGCATGAGTCTAAAGCAGAGATTGAGTGCAGGTTCCTTTCCTGTGGTACTTTGTAGTTCTGAAATTTGCAGTGGATCTTGCACTTTTTAGAGTACTGGAAAATTTACTCACAAGCACAAAAGGCTAAAGTCATTTTAGTGACTGCTGTGTTTCTGTTTGGGATCCAACATGAAATGGATTTATTCTTGAAGAAGTGCTGCTGCTGCTTCTCCCCAGACCCTGATTTCTGGCCTTTTTCACTTTTCAGTCTTTTGCTTCATGTAGATTTGTAAAATGTCCTGGAATCCCAGGAAGTTACCACCAGCTGGAAAGCTTTTTGTTTAAAAGGACTTCCCTGAAGATGATTTTATTCCCCATTCTTGATGAATTGGGATCCAGGAGGAATGAGCCACTAAACCGTGTCCTTTGGAAGTAGCCAGTTTTAATGGTGCGCTTCCTCTGCTCCTGGGGAACTCCTGCCATGTTATACCAGCCTACCACACTGAGGATTAAAAAAAAAAAAACCAACAAACATAAAAGGCAGCAAGGGCCCTAAAAGCTGTGTATATTGTGTGTCAGCTCCTGTGAAGTGCTCTTATCTCAGGGAAAAGTGCTTAAATGGGACAGAAAAGAGAATACAGTACCTCAGCCTGCCTGATCTCTTAAAGGTAAGTTCAGGTATGTGGGCACTGCACGTAACTTTTTATTATTCATTTGTTTTCATGTCAAAACCATTATAAATAATGTACAATCTTTTGAAATGGTAAAAGGTTTTGTGGGAACCTTGGCTGTTCTGTCACAGTGCTGACCCTGTCTCGGTGGTAACTTTTCTTCCCTGGCATTTACAGATTCCAAGTGTAGGTGACCCAACATCTGTAATGTGTCCTACACCCCTCAGGGAACCTTGGTGCAGTGGAGGGAAAGTCACATAATTAATGGGCTCTTGGGTAGCACTGTTAGTGGGTAACAGTAGAGGTTTAGCAGGGTGTTCCTGGAAGGTGCTGTAAGGTGAGAACTCTGAACTCTCCAACAGCTCAGACAATGTACAGTGCTTTCAAACAAAAAAAATCTGACTTCAGACATTGCTGCTTTCATAAACCTTACAAATAGGGCTGAATTGCAGAGAAGACAATGCCACTGGGCCTTTAATATTTAGCAAAATACTTTCAGATGAGTGAATGGAAATTCTTTGAGAGGAATGGTTCCATCCTTAGACTTCATCTCATCAACAATAGGTTAAGCAAATTGATTTCTTCATTATACAATCATAGAATCTCCTGAGATGGGAGGGACCCATCAGGATCATAGAGTCCCAACTCCTGGCTCTGCACAGACACCCCAAAAATCCCAACTTATGCCTGGGAGCATTGTCCAAACTCCTGGAGTTCTGGCAGCCTTGAGGCTGTGACCAGGTATGGAGCCTGTTCAGTGCCCCACCACCCTCTGGGGGAAGGAAGAACCTTTTCCTGATCTCCAGCCTAACCCTGGCCTGGCCCAGCTCCAGTCCCCTGGGTCTTGTCACTGGTCACCTGAGAGAAAAGATCCGTGTCTGCCCCTCCACTTCCCTTGTGCTTCATATACATTTGCCAGGTCTTTAAGAATTTTAAGACTATTTGTTTTAATCTGCAAATGCAGTTCCAGTATCAGCTACTGTTTTCATTATCGTTGAAGAGATGACAGATGCCTTAACAAATGAAAAGGCAGGTGGGCTCAGTGTTGTTCCAGCAAGATCCAATCAGCTCCTAAAGATTTGCTCTGAACACTTCTGAACTGCCTGCACTTCATTCTCCGTGGAATTTGTGTTCCAGCCCCTCTGGTGTTCAGGATGTCCATTCTGCTGTGGGCAGCAATGGACACAGGCTGACTCCTAAGAAAATCGTTGCAGGAAGAGCTGCTTCTCCTCTTCTGGGCTCCTGGTAACTTAATTTGCAGATTGCTGTTTGACTTGTGGGTTGCTGCTCCTGGGGCTGGAGAAGCCAGCAAAGAGTTGTTTCTTATCTTCTGTCTCTCTGTTACTCTTACCACTTAAGTCTTTATGACAGTGCCCCTTTAGGAACCCCCAGCTCGAGAACTTTTTAAATCACAGCAGTTTGCAGGCCTGTCTCGCTTGTGGTTTATTACAGTAATTTACTGCCTGCTCCTAGATTGTCTTAAAAAACCCAAACAGGTTTCTCAAAGTGTAACCTTTCCTTTCCTGCTTTTGATGAGAGCAATGATTCAGAGTAATGGGAAGACAATGGTCTGGAACACCCAATCTTTTCAAGCAGCTGTGCTATTGCTGATGCCTTTTCGGGACTACCTTAAAACAGAAGCCAGACAAATTTAAGAGAATAAAAAGTGATTACATTTATTGAAGGGTCTTCAGGTA
>VZTN01028534.1:4120-44062 GCA_013400515.1 Erpornis zantholeuca
CTATGCTTGGGAGTTTAATTTTCCAAACATCCCAACTGCTTCTTTAGCAATGATGTACATCCTGGCTAGCCTGACAAAAGCAGTGCTGGTTTTCCTGTAGAGCTCCAGCATGATGGAGTTTCATAGGCAACCCAATACATTTGCCACTGGTCCAGGTGCAGCAGCACTCAGACAGCATCTGGCTTTGTTATAGACATAGAAATTGCCAAAATATCCATTAATTTCAGTGGAACTGGGAAAGACCTATGGAAACAAGATGGTAAAAGTCAGGCAATGTGATATAAATGGGAAGACAAAGCATCAGCATGTTTTGAGAAAGGATGAAAACGATGATACACAGTAAGAAGGACTGGTAGGTGCAGAAAGAGGACAGCTGCTACACAGAGAGCAACAGACACCATTTTAAAAGGAATGCAATGAAATTTTGCAATTATTCTTCAGGAGTATCTTCTCCTTACTACAAAGCTTATGATTGATGATTCACTTTTTAAAAATGAAACATTTAGGTCAGAGTGGCTTTGGAGGGTTTGAAAGGAAAGAACAGCTGTCTGTGGCAGGAAGAGCTGGCTGGATGGATCAAACTACAAATTCAGCTGCTTTTGTTACCAACACCTACAAAATCTTTTAAACANAGAAATGTAAAAAAGGAAATGCATAATAAGGAGTCTGGCTGTTCTCTTTGCTTAATGTCATGGGACTATGAATTTTCCTCATTCTCCCTGAATGAAGTCTCTAACTATGTATCTTTGGCAGCTGACATAGCAGCAATAGCTCCAGTTTGATCACTGTGAACATTGCATTGGCTGCACTTTCAAATCATCTCAGCACCCAGCAGCTACTGATTGTGTTGCCAAAATAGGAGACACGCACTTTCCCACCTACATGCCAATAATAGACATTACACTGGAAAATACCATTAAAACAAGAATGGTTTTACTTGGCAGAAACAAGATAAACTCATGCTTGTTGAGCACATTTCACCTTCAGTCTGAATTGGCCAATCTATAACAAAGTTCTAACTTACAGTCTGTAGAGAACTTGAATGAGTCAGTCATTTAAATACAGTATTGCAGCCCAAATATCTTTTAACTGAATATTATTATAATTTAGGAGTGCGCAAGAACATGAGAACTCTAAGTAGGGCAGTGATTTCTAGAAAAAATACAACTGGCAGCCAGGTAAATATTCACCTCAATCTAGTTTAAAAGCAGCAGAACCTGCACTATTGAACTCCATCTTCCACAGCACCACCCTTGACACACACATTTATACACCTTTGTTTCGTACTCTTCAAAAGTGGACAAGCACAATCTACTGTAGGAAATTGAAAATGTAAGCTCTTGGCTAATGTCAGCAACACAAAACAAAACAAAAGAAACCAATTTGCTGGCCCATCAAAAATACAGCATTGTATTTTATGGAGACCACATAGTTGCAGTGGGAAACACACTACACTCACTTAAGATCCAGTTCATTAAATATTCTCTATACGCTTGGTATAAGAAAGAACAGACCACATGTGAGGTTGAGCATAATTTCTTGGAGGCACAATTTTATCTTTAATTTCCTTTAGGTCATTCATGAACACACCACTCAATCCCCTCTGACTAACTGCCCCTGCTGTGCCAGTGATCATACAGTATGTAATGTCAAGTCTGTCTTCATGGGGACTGGGATCAATTAAAAAGCCCAATATTCAAATTATGTTCACGACTCCCAAAGTGTTGCCACACTTATTCTCTGAGAACAGCAGAAGTATGTCAAACTGTTCCACAGCACATGGTTTTCAGACTGCATTTTGCATTATGTTTTCACACTAACCCAAAGCAAATTTGTACCCACTGCTTTGAATGCCCAGAACAGCTTTAGGCAGGAACACCCCAGGCCTGGATTGACCCCGATTTTACCAGTGGCATCTCAGTTAGGGGATGACTCACCCAGCCTGCATCATTAGCAACAAGCTACAACCACTTAGGGAGATGAGTCATCCTATAGGTGAGCTGAAAAGCTGCCAAAATATGATAATTTCTCCCTGGTAATTCTAAAAGATTGTTGACTGGACTATTAATTTAGGGATGCGGGATTAACCTGGAATCAGTGTGTGAAAATCCCATTGTAGGGGCAGCCATTGGTTCAGTGATACCCCTAAAAGTGGGGTCAGGAAACAATAAATTATGAGGAGCAAAAAGTTCACAAGCTGCTCCTGAAATCTTCAGCTTCAGGGAAGAAGACAGTAAAAGTTTGTGAACATAAGTAGGGACTTTACGGGAACTTGACAAAACCCATACTTTTATAGTTATTTGCACATAATTGCCTGTCACATAATTCACTGCAGAAGAGAGATTCCCTTTGATTCCAGCTAGAACTGGCATGAGCCCAGGCATTTCTACACAGGAAAGGAACCAAACCCAGAGCCACTTTAGTCTGGTCTGGGGAATGAAGGGAAGTCTGGGGACTGAAGGAGTGAGCTCCACAGCACTATGAGTTCAATTTGTCCAGCTCCTTGTACCGCTGCTTTAGCTGTGATTTGTAATGGAGACGAACTTTATTATTGTTAGTTCTCTCCAACAAATAAGCTTTCACGTTATATCCCTTCACTGGCTCCCTCTGCCCTGAAACCAGTCTCCTGATTAACGAGATATGGAAAGTTTTAGGAATTGGGCCAAACTGGGGGAAGATTTTTCTTTTTGGCTCTTTTCAACTTTCATAGGGTTGTGCTATGGAAAGCTGCCCCGCCAGTCAGAGCAGGAAAACCTTGCAAACATTACTGCAGAGTTTTATCGAAATGAAAGGACGGCAGAATTCTTTTGTCATCTTGAAAATATGCATCACTAATGCCAATTCATTCACCCTGAACAAAATAGCTACAAACATTTGTTTTAACAATATAGAGACCTTAAGAAACATGCAATTTCACAGCAGCAACAGAACATTTATATTGCGAACGTTGACCTAACTTCTAAGCTCCTGTAGGAAACTCTAAAATTGTTTAGCAAGAAGGGCTTTCTAAGCTGAGAATCAAGCTGTGAGAAAGAATAAAAAAAGAGCATTCATTTAAACATTTTCAGAAGCCCCTAAAAATGCCGTTTTCACACAGTAAATCCGCTGCACTTGAATGTCTGCTGGCTTTCTGAAAGGAATGCTCTTCACTGGGATGCAGCCTGCTGTGGTCAAGTATGATGGAAATAAAAGTGTTGCTAATGGTGATTGAAAAGGATTCCCACTGCTGCTGGCCAGTGTTGGTTTTAGATGGGCCAACTCTGTCGAATGGAGAGCAACAGGAGACAGTAAACTTTCTCTAAGACTCTCTAAACTTTGAGTCACCTCTTCCTCCCTTCCTTTTAATACCAGCCTGCCCCATTGTTCCTCCGCAGGGCTTTATATTAACTCAGTCTGGACCAGACTGTCAGTGGAAATGTAAAGATGAAGCTTTTCACACAAGGGCAACACACAAAAAAGAAATGAACCATGACAATGAGCATTAGCACAGCAGCAAGTCAACAAGCCCAAAATACTTCTACATTGTGGGTTAGATCAAGAAACAAAGTTGTATTCAAGGGTAAGTATCCAGCCATCCTCTTTTACTGGGATACTTCATATTGATGGCAACTTCAGAGGCACAGCTTGGTTGTGTCAGGCATTTTGGCTTTTCAAGGAAATTCAGCTTCACACAGGCACACAGAAACTTTGTTCAGATAGTATATGGCAAGGCTAGGGGCAGGCAGCAAGGCTGAGGCAGGGAATTTGAGAAATCACGAATTTGGCTTCTGACTCCTGAATCCCTGATCCATGCATTAAGCACACGACATACCTCTCCTCCTCAGCAGGACTGGACTTCTTTTGAGGTCTTTCCTGCCTCGCATGCTGCAGAATCAGCATGGTTTCACCGTAAATTTCCAGTAGTGGCTGAAATTTTAACTGAAATTTTTAAATTTTGTCACTAATTGTACTGTCTTGAGTCTTTAGAAGTATACTGTACCTTTGGGCTCAGATGGAATTTGGAAATCCTGGTCCTCGGCCACAGTGATGAAAATCAATTAATGGCATTAAGGAGGAGAAAAAATAAGAAATAACTAAGGAAAGCCCACCTTTTCTGCAAGTGGACTTCATCTGCTTGAACACTAAAAGAGCAGGCATTGCCTGGGCTTTGAAACAGTGATGATGCTGAGCATGTGTCTGGGTGTCCCCCCACACCTCATGTGTGGCCCCAACCAGAGAGCCTGTAATGCTGCATGGCTGGAGAACTTCAGCCAGCTGAGAAACAATCTGACAAGACACAATAATGGGATACTTGGCCTGGGGTGGTGGTTGCCTCAGCCAAGATGGTTGCCCAATAGCATAATTCTGCTGTTTAAATAACTGTATCAGCCTAGAGCCTCTGACATGGGAAGAGCAGGGTGTAGAGTGTAGGCCATACACTTTGTTCCAGATGCTCAGAGTACTTTGATCCAGGCTCTCTTGACTGATCTAACCTAGCATAAAACATGAACCCCACCAGCATTTAGGAGGATTTCAACTGTTGTGCTGTTTTTACTCCCTCTGTATGCCTCAACAGGAAGCATAATGGAGAAGATGAGCCCAAACCTAAAGGTGCTCTTAAAGGATATTTTGATGTTGGGAAAATACTTTCAGTTCAGTGTATACAACCCCAACAACAAAGCTGGCCCTTCTTAGGCTACTCTCTGTATATTATGAGCATATCAAAGTCTAGAAGACAATCTCACAGAGCACAATGCATGTAGTACTTGGTCCCTCACCACAGTCTAACTTAATCCTTTTGGTCAGTCTAGCTCTTTTTTGATCAGTCTGCCTTAGTCTTCAGTAAGATGCCAAACTGTGGATCAAAGGCTCTAGAGAATGCTCACTTTCAGGCCTGAAAAGACACAGCAATTCTCCAATTTGGTTGCTTTTTTCCTTCCCTATGCTCTTACAGG
The DNA here is from genome assembly GCA_013400515.1 of Erpornis zantholeuca. Lineage (NCBI taxonomy): Eukaryota > Metazoa > Chordata > Aves > Passeriformes > Timaliidae > Erpornis > Erpornis zantholeuca. The sequence continues at coordinate 9,055 of VZTN01028534.1, forward strand.
TATCTACTGCAAGTGGTAATCATTGTGTGCAACCTTTTAACACACTTATCATTACATCAGTGACTGAGAAAAACAACTCTTGCACCTCATAGGTATTCATTTGCCTAATCCCAAATTCTGGTAAGGTCCATTAGAGAGCTGAGAGGGCATCCAGCTTTTAGTCATTCTGTGCTGCATGTGAATGCACCATGCCTGTTCTCCCTACCCGTGGATGCTGGCTGGGTGACTGCAAGTGGGATGTGCAGTTTGCCAAGGAAGATGTAAACCGGACAGGACACAGAAGACTAGCAACCGTGGTGAAACTCTCATTTTGCAAGTAGAGGTACGAGTGCAAGGCACTGTGCCAGGAAAGCATGTAGGACCGAGTGAAGCCTTCTGCTCTTGATCAAAAAGCATGGCACTACTTCAGTGGGTTCACAGCCCCCTCTTCTGCCTCCAGCCACCAAACACTTCCCAACTTGCTCATAGGAGTCCTGGCACTGAGCAAAGCACCTCATGAGTCACTAAATCAAGGATGCACTGGACATACATTCATTGACTAGAGAGAGCAGCCCTCATCCTGGCTTCCAGGGAGGCTCCCAGGTCACAGAGACAACAGGCCTGTGGGCATGGGCTGTGGTGGAGCTCCAACACCCTCCAGAATGTGTTCAGATTTCAACTGTGAGCATTGCAGAAAATTATCATTAAAGGGCAAACAAAACAGTTCTCCCAGACAAGGCAGGGTCTACCACATCCTGGCAGCTCTCTGACCCCACTGCTGCTGGCCTGCCTGCTCACATCACTGGGCAGGAGAACAGGAGAACATCAGTGACCCTGATGACTGCTGGATCATGCTGTAAAGCATTGGCCAAGATGGTCTTCTGGTTTTTCCTCTCCATAAATCACAGAAAATGCAATAAGATGAAAATAAAATTAAATAAAGAAGGAAGAGCAGCTGGGAAGAGCAATTAAGAAGCTGTGTCAACAAAAGCCCTGCGTTATCTGTCTTGTCGGATTTTCTCCTGACTTTTTAATACATTCATTACACTTAGCATACTACAGCCTCATCTTTATCCTGCAGATCTCACTCAGCCTCCAAGATCTAGCTCAAAATTAACAAGTTGGCAGTGTCTAAAGAGGAGAAGTCTTCACATCTCCTATTTATTCTTTTCCTGTATCCAGACAGAGTTATTCTGCTCTCTTCTCCCTCTGATTGCCTTTTCCATGTGCACTCATTTTAGATCCATAAAAAAGTGAATTACCTGGACACTGGTGTCATCAACCTAGTCTCAAATATTTGACTGCCTTGACAAGAAACTAACCATTTTTAAAAAATTCCTACTATGACTTCTTTCTTGGGCACAGCAAAATTTTAATAAAGATTTGGTTTCCCAATGAACAGAAACAATTATTTTAAAGTTAAGGAATAGACTAGAACTTGACTTCATGGCTGTAACATTTTCCTTGGGCCTCACTTTTTCCCTAGTGAAAACAGGGTTGCTGAACTACTCAGAAAGAGCTGCAAGTGAAAACATCTAGGTGAAAGGCATCTTTGTGTTAGGAAAGTTCTCAGTATATAACATAAATAACCTTATCATGCTTTTAAGACACTGAAGGGGAGAAGCAGTTTCCTATTGGAGGTACCAGCAAAGATGAAGTCACACAGAAGAAATAGCTAAAGATGCTACTGAGTAAGAGCTATGCTATCCCTTATCTCATTTGGAGGTTGGTAAAGAGCTTTCCAGAGTCCTGCTGTGAATTTGTCTCAGTGTTTTTTAAGGGCCCTTAAAAATGTCGTTTGTCACAGAGTAAATCCTGGATGTCTGGTTACTTTCTGCAGGCAATGCTCTTTGCTGGGCTGCAGCTTGCCAGGGGTCAAATATGACAGAAATGAAGTGTTGCTAATAGTGATTGAAAAGGATTCCTACTGTTTGTGGCTGGTGCTGGTTATTAGAGAGGCCAAATTTGTGGGACAGAAAGCAGCAGGAGACAGTAAACTTTCCCCAAGACTTACTAAACTTTGAGTCACCTCTGCTACCAGTGCCATTCTGTCAGACCTATTTGGAGAAAACTGATATTATAATTACTAATCTCAGCAAGGGCCTAATGTGCAACCTGAGGCACTCTTCTGCCAGCCGTATAATTATGGATGGGCTGGAGAGACCTGCAGGCACTGCCTCTGCCCCCCCAGCACTAAAACTCACAGGATTAGGTTACTGCTCTGCCCATGCTGCTGGGGAGAGGTTAGTGAGGGGCAAAGTTGCTGGGCTGCCATGAGAAAAAATTATTATTGTCAAAACCAACTGCCCACTATTAAAGGTCTGAATGTCACCTCAAAGAACTCCTTTTCGGACCCTCAAGTGGTGGTGTCTAGAGGACTGTTTGAAGCAGTTTTTCCCCCCCATCTCAGGCAACAAACATTGATGGCTGAGAACAGTTTTGTTCTGCTTTATTATTTCCTCCACCTCTTCCCCACCCTACTGTTTCTGCACCCCTTGGATTAAACCTGCACATAAAATCAGTTTGGGCCACATACTGTTTAACTTTCTCCTCTAGGGTCTCTTGTATACATTGCAAACACATTTCTTCGAACCCTAGGCACCGTTTACTATCAACAAGTTCTGTGCTTTGAATCTTTGTCCACCAAAAGGAGATAAACCACTGATTTTAGGAAGAGAAATGGCAGGTGCACTTGAAACCAGCAATGTGAAAACTGAACCCAGACAAAGGCCACGATGCTGTAAACCCTTTACACACGCTGACTTGGACAACAGAGTGGTCCTTCTGCAAAAGGGGATATATCCTTGCCCGGAATTAAGTGTGGATAGAAACCCTGTGCAGGATCAGGCCTGGAGGACTGGATTCTCAGCAGACTGATCACCTTTGTGGGGCGCTGAGCAGACTGCTGCCCTATTGATTTCTATACCAATAGAGGGGGCTTAGCACCTCAGAGCATCAAATTTCCAAGCCTGGAAGAGACCTGGCCTCTGGAATGAATTAAAGTCACATGTGATGTATTTAGAAAGGCCTGAATTCAGTTTCAGCACTCAGTAACAGCAACCACCATTTATTCTGGTTACTACAATTCATTTGGACAGTGTTTACAATATCATCCCCTTCCTCCATTATTACACAAACAACTTTGATAGGTAGCCTTTTATTTTTTACAGCATTTCAGAGCAGAATAAACACACAGCCTAGGTTATTTATGGAGTGAGCTTTCTGTATGAGGTTCCTTTGCCAAGGAAGTGTGAATTCAATAGTGCACACACTGTGTATGTTCAAGCAGACAACAGTGACCCAGCAGTCAGTGAGGAAGGGGAGAAAGAAAAAACACATGCAAGACACCATCTTCTATATGTCATGTCATGTCATCAGAAAACACTCCCCATAAACATCAGGGAACTGTGTGCCAAATTGCATTTTACTGACTCAGAAAAGTGATCAGAACTGGTTTACAGGACTTCTCCTCTTGGCCAGGGAAGCAAGAGGAACACCTGAGGCTTCGTTTCCCTGTTTGTGCTTATTCCTTAGGAAATGCCGTGTCAGTTTGGGACTGCTGGAATTTAGTGGACATGAGCACTGCAGATGGTTACGGAAAGGCAGCCTCACTTGAAAGGGTTTTTTCTAAAAACTTAGGATGAGATGAGGTTTTTTAATTGAAGGAGAAGAGATTCAGAGGAGAGGAGAAAGAACAAGATAAACAGGTTTTATTTCACATGCTTTGGCCATCTGCTGATGCATAAAATCTTTTCTACAGGCAGGCTAACAGAGGACTTAATTCAAAATTAATTAATTGACAAATTCTGATATCCTTCTATATATAGCACATAAAGTACGGGCCTTAACACTTTGGTTTTCTTTTCGTTTTTGATCCTTCACCCCACCAATAATGTGTGATTATAAGGCAAAGCTGCATGGTTATCACCAAAGGAACACCGGGTCACAGACACAGAAGCTAATGGAACAGTCAAAAAGTTGCAGTGAGTTTAACTGCATGCATACTTGTAAATATTATGCATGAACTTCTTGTATGTCTTGATTTTGATTCAAACACACCCAAAAATGACCAAACAACCAACCCTTGCTCCCTCATCTGACTTGACTTCCAGTTGCAAATGCTGGACCCCAGCTCACCCCTAGTTGCCCAGACATACACATAATGAAATAACTCTGCACATCAGTAAATTAAGAGGCTAAATAGATTGTCAGAAAATAATCTAACAAACAAACAAAAAAATTGCAAATAAATAGCATTGATTGCAGCTCAGACGTGTTTTCTTTTTGGAATTAACGAAATGCAATTCTTTACTGCATGTTTAAGATAGGAAGTTGGATTCAGGTCAGAAAATTGAAGAAAAGCCTCAAATGGTGCACTGTGTCAAAGAGTGCAACCATATTATCCTGCTCTGGGGACAGGTTTCTGAATAGTACTAGGAAGTTTGGAAAAACTTTCTATTGGTTTCCATAAAAAATTGTGCTTCTAAACCCACATGAACCAAAAACTACTTTGCATTGTTAAAGAGCAGCCAGTCCTCCCATTTATTGCAGAGAACTTTTAAAAACCTTCCCTCCATCTAGACAAGATCAAAACCGATGTTGCTTGTTGCTGTAATGTAAAGTTAAATCATAATGCTAATTTCACGTCATGTTACAGGAATGATTGATATAAATAAATCTGGAGCTGCTTGATAAGAAATATACAAACACATCCCTTCTCTTTTAGAAAAGTTCATACAAACCAAAGCCAAGCCTCTCATGTTTTTTATCAGATCATTCCTCATTTTGAATATTTTCCCACGACTTAGTGCATTTTTTAATAAAAAGATAAAGTGTTTATATAGGATTGACTTCTCCTTGCACAGTTAATTCTGGAGAAATCTCAGGTCTTCTTTCAAAATATTTGATATCAGACTTGATACATCAACAAATATGAAATAGAGCAACCGAAAAAGATTAACTTGTCTGAAACATCAATGTCTCTGCTTCTAAATTATTCTCATTTATAGCACAGCAGCACTTAAGAGCCTCCCACATGACCCCTTGCACTAGACTTTCCCTATAGATCTGCCTAGGAAGGTGCTGTCTGGAAGATTTCAGACTCAGAAACTCTGATCTGCCAGTGACCTGTACACCAAGAACCTGTACATCCAGATCTGTGAGAGATGAAGAAGACTGCCAGGAATCAATGTCTGTTTATCTGGATGTCAAAGCTTCCTGGAGTAGCAATACTCAATGCCAAGCAATGTTTTGGTTGGGGTGTAACGCCTGCAATTTTAGATTCTAATGCCATCTTCACCTCTAGGTAATTAGAGCAAGACTAACCAACACTGACCATTATTCTGTTGTAGGATGAGCTTCCCTCAGAGCCAGATACTGTCAAATTCAGAAGACAGGAAGAAATTAACACAGAGAAACCCCTCAAAACCTTTTGTGAATACAGACAATTTTCAACGTAGTCCCTCAAAACTGAAACACAGTACTTTTCCTTAAGTGTTTCTCTTTTAAGCTGGCTGGTGTGGTTAATAGTGTGCCATTCTTTATCTGTGTTTGTTACTCGAGAGCACAAATGGACACACACTCACACAGGTTGAGGTGTCCGAAGAAGAAGAAGGAAGTTTTATTTTTCACAGCTTTTATACAAATTTTTGAGACTTCGTGGATTGGATAGGGAGATCTTCTCCTATCCATCTCCATTGGTTCAGACAGAAGTCCATTAAAACCTTTTTTATCATGAATGGAATGAAAAACAAGAAAGACAATTAGAAAAACATATCTTGTTTGTGAAGGATTTTGTGGGAACTCCAGAGTGACTTTTCAAAACAACCAGAACAGTTCTGACTCCAAATTAGAAGGCTTAATTTCAGGGCAACATGTGTTCTTACATGAAATAGAAGCCATAGAAGACATGCAAAGGCACAAGCAGTTAGTCATGAATATATCTGCCCCAGGAATCCATTTTTACGGTTTCCCAACTGGCCATAGCACTCCAGAGTCCCAGAGTCTGAAACCACAAAGACAAGGTGTGCTTCCCTAAAATAGACATCAGCCTCCACTCCAGAGAAAACTCTGGTGTTATTTGCTGCAGCTGTGGTTTGCTAGGGGAATATTCCCTCCAGGGAGAAGAGTAAGTCTCTGAGGGAATAAGGCTACCTTGGTCAACTTCATCACAGACCTGGCACAAAGAGGTTTTTAGGGAATGGACCATGTACAGGAGGAATTGTGACCTAAATAAGAGCATGCATGAGGAATTTGCAAGTGCTGTCTCCAAGGAGACAGTAACTGTCCTTGCGTAAAAGAAAGCCTAAAAATTATTTTGAGATTCCTGCCATCTTTCCTCTACCATGTCATGAGCCAGCACTCTGGGAGAGAATATAGCTTGAAACTCACCTTCCACATCCCATTTGTGCACCTACAGGTTTTGTCCTCATGACCTGGGCAACTATGTCTTCTGATTTAACATGGCAGGGGAGGGACTTATTTACAGAGGGAATTACTTCCTTTATTACTGAGATGAGTTGCTCAGTGCTGACTTGTTTTATTACTTTTAAATTACAATCAAGTACACTGTAATTTGTCCAAGCTTGACATCTGCTTTCACTAGCTCTCAATATTTGCAAAAGCTTTTCAAGAAATGCAAGGCAACCACTTCCAGAAAGCAAAGCTTTCACACCTCAGAATACATAATTAGAGCACAAAAGATTTAATGCTTTTTTAGGTTTTTCTCTCTGTTCAACTCTCACTTCAGGTTTCTTAACATCAATATAGCACTAAGACAGGTCTATGAAGCAATGAATGCCTCTTGTATAATACAAAGGTACATTTGCTGCCGTGGCAGTCCAGACCACTATTTCAAACACACAGACCAGTCCCACATGCCAGAAAAAATCTGTAGTTTTAAAACATCACTTTGGGGAAAAGACCACAATACAAAACACCTTGCTTCTTAAAATGCAAAGCTGTTGTCTAAGTAGGACTGTTTTCTGAACAGAGGTGCCATTCACCACTTCTTTCCTAGTTTAGGAAGAGGCTATTACCCTAAAAGAAGGAAAAAGGAGCACCTAGTATACCTTTTTTCTAGTGTTAGGAGAGTGGTAAACTATTAACTGGACTGTCACACCTTCAGCAAAACAACCCAGTAGGATCCAGTGGATACTCTGATTTACACCTGGCTGAGTGTGGTTGTTTACCCCTTGCTGTGCTGAGGGTTCTGAAGGACTGTGTTTTCCTTTGGTTTATTTTTGTGTGTTTGTGCCAACACACAAACACGCTGCTGTGTGCTCACGGAAAAATTAATGCTGTAGCAATGTTGTCCCTTCTGAATGTACAATCAGAAGCACAGTGTAAGAAATTCAGGGAGTTCAATCCTTGGAGTATTTTTGAATCAATAGTCCCTTTATTTATATTGTAGCTGCATTCCAATTTATCACTTACAAATATCCTCCATAATAAATAAGGGAAGAAAATGGAAATATTACAATGAAATTCTAATAATTCAATGCTTGCTCTGTACATAATAAAGTTGCTGAGGGAATCTGTGCTTTTTTGGTTGCCACTAAGCATCAGCAACAACTGATGGTCTTAAGTTAACAAGCTAATATTTCATCCATGGATACCAGAGTGATAATGGCTAAATATGCCAGTCGAGGGAATGAGCACATGTGCAGCTATTTGCCTGACACAACTTCTGCTGTCATGGCCTATTAAAACCAGTTTACATGTGCATGTCGAATTTGATGAATATGTATGTGACCTCTTTCATAGCTATCACTCATTGGACTGTAGCCCTCATGGCAGAAAAAACCAGCACCACTCATTAAACACAGCTTGAGTTACAGGCATGTTATGTTAATATTCCTTCAGAACTTTAGGGGGTTTTCTTCTCCTTTTAATAAATCTTTAGACTAAAATAATTTAAAAGTATAATTAAAAAAAAACCCCAATGCTTTCCTCTTTCTCTCCTCTTTCTCTTGGTGAATGTGCTTTGAAACTCTCCTCCTCTAGCAAAAGAGGAGGTAAATGAGTTTGTATATGATATATTCAACTGACAGTAGCTGAATACAACTTCTCTTATATAGGGTCTTGAATAGAATTAGGTATTTAAAAAACAAAACCAAAAGCCACATTAAAAGCAGATGAGAGTTTTTAGGTAAAAATGGGATTGTCTATCTTAAACATCATACTTGACCCAAATGTAAATGGTACTATGTATTGCAGTCTAAATATATGCAGTGAATATCCATGCTAATTTGCAGATATCCCACTTTTTCTGCACCTAGATGGAAGGAGAACTAGGATTCTGAACTACAATGCTACAAAAAGCACTTTCACCAAATTTCCTATAGAAACTGTAAAACTCCAAGAGGCAAAGGAAAGCATCCAAGCTTTTGGTGTTTATGAGAATCCAAATGAACCTCTGAATCTTTTAAGGTTTCTTCATCGCTGTTTAAAAAGCATAAATTATAGAGTAAAAGCAAGGATGCAGCCAGATTGTGCAGTGCATATATGGCAAATATTTACTCACACGAACATTTCCAGTCCATCTGCTCTGCAGATAGAGTAAATATTTCACAAACTGACACTTAATTTGGTAATACCAAACCAGAAAAGGCACATCCACATAGGCATTGGTACTTTGAAACATCCATAACAAAAGCCATATCCTTCTCCCAGTTACATGGGTTTGATACACCCAGTTGGAAGTAACACTAAGGTTTGCATCACTATATGACAGACATGGAAATTATGCACTAATTTTTTTCATGTAACTGGAGGAGTCACTTGTCTCTCATTCTCAATGAGGCATTGTTTCTTGTGACTCATCTGGGTCCATCACATCCAGATAGTTTGAGATTCTTTATCCATGAAGTAAAAAAATACCCAAAATCTCTTTGCTTGACTGTTCAAATCCAACCCTGGACCTCAGCAGTGGCATGCCATGAGTAAGGTGAGAAGAATTCAGTAAGTAACTGACTTGTACTAAATATAGCACTAAATTGATGTGTTGGCATTAGATACTTTTTGGACTGAAGTAGTGCATGAAAGAAAAACAGATTTTCAGCAGAACATTCCACGTTGGGGGAAAAAAAAGAAGAAAATGATAAAAAGTCCACCATGATAATTTCAACAGCACTTTAAAATGTTCTAAAATAAACCTTTATAAAGACAGTCTAATTCTTATCTGCAGCACTTATGTCTAAATATTTATTTTGCAAATATTGAAACCTTTTAATTAAAATAAAAATTATACAAAGCCTTGGTCCATCAGGGCTTATTTTTATTTATTTTAACCTTTATTTTTGTATTTGATTTATTTAAATTTTATATTTTTTTTTTATTTATTTCACAACATCCAAGAAAAATGAAATTTTTCAATGCTCCCATATCAATTGGTAGGTGTTCTTCTGCAATTTGTGCTCTGGATCATATTTTGGAATTATTACCCTACTTTTTAAGTCAGTCTGAAAACAAACTTGGAATACTTAGAATTTCCATTATCAATTTATGCAGAAAAATATTTTCCACAACTGAAAAGTTCCCAAAGGCAACAGTTTGGAAAGAGAAGAAAATTGTCAAGAAAAAGGAGAGGTAAAAAGCCAAGTCATTTCAATATTCAGATTTGATTAGATAGTGAGACCTAATCTGACCCAGGAGGGACATTTATATTAGCTCGAATTCCTACCCAAAAACCTTGAGTGAAGAAGAGGAACCCAATCAGCCCAGTTACATTTAGCAAACCTGATAATGGAGAGCTAAAATTACACACAAGGATGGTGCTGTTGATGCAGCCTCAAGCTATGGATACAACGCCATTTATAAAACTTGATTTTTCTTCTCCTAACAGGTATATTTTTCTATAAGAAAGAGCCAGCAACTCTAGCAATACAGACACATTAATTTTCAGCTTCTTTTCAGTACTGCAACAGAATTGCTGATGCTGACACAGGCACAGTGGTTTGGAACAAACCCTCTCCACAGGGATAAAAATGCACTGAGGTAGGCAAGCACCCCTGGCTCTGCTACCTGCCATGGATGAGGCAGATCCCATACTGGGGACACCTATGCACCAGGTAACTCCTGTGCCTGAGTCAGAGCATGTGGTATAGAGCACCTATGGTGCAGAGGCTTGTCTTGCTCTCATATTCTCTCCCATTTGTGCTCTTCCACAGCAGGATTTGACCCAATCAGCCTGACACGTGTGGCCTGAGGACTGCAGGGCATCCTCCTAACTGAGCATAAGGATGGAACACAATTTTCCTATGTTTCGTTTTGTTTTCTTTTTAATAAAGATGTGGCATTCCCACCCACATCTGTGCAGCACCCAGTTCCCACTCTATCCCTACCATCCTTCCCAGGCTTTTCTTACATGTTTCTCCCTGGCATATCTAAATTGTCAGTCTTTGCAACACGAACATATTTTTGCCTCCTCTACCTGACCTAGAAACACATAATCAAAACTAAAACCAAACAACAACAACAACAAATCCAGAACAGTCAAAACAGATATTTTACCCATATAATCCTATGGTTTCCAATTTTCCTAAATAGTGGGAAATAGTCCTACTGCCCTGAGTGTCAGAGAACTTCAGGTTTGTGACAAAGATCCTTCTTAACCCACCAGCCCTGAGATGCTGGCTGTCATTAACACCCACTTTCTGAAGGGAAGCCATGAACAATGCAAAAGCAGAACAAGGTAGTTGGTTGTGCTTTTCCACCCTGCTAAAATAGCTTTTGCAGCAGCATGTCCAAAACAGCCCTTAAAATGCTTGTCCAGACATAGTCCTGCAACATCTACTTTGACTTTCACATCCCCTTTTGGACTGTCTGTGCTAAGATTGCTTACATGCTCCAAGTTCAATCAGTGAACATCAGAGATGTAGATAGTTGTTGTATGCAAAGTGAGCTCATAAATTCCAATTTTTGCAGGTCCTAAGCATGCAAAAATGTCACACAAATTCTTCTAGAAATACAAATTTCAGGAATAGAAGTGACACTGTAAAACAGCTAATGGAAAAAAAAAACCAAAAAAAAAACCCCAAAAAAACCAAACCCACAACCTTGACTGATTCGATGAAAGGACAGAAATAGATATGACAAACTTTTGGGTTTGATAAGGAAAAAATACTGCCAGGACACCAGAAATAGGTGGCAAAAATACCCACTCTAGCTCTGGCCAAGAACAAATATACATGGAGAGCTTTCCACAGTTTGTTTCAAAGGTTAGAAAATGTCCATTTCAAATTACAGGGCACTACACACTTTCTTTATCAGCTCTTACTTAATAAACTAATACTGAAATAAAATGTCGTATTCCCTTGTGGCCAAAGAGGACTACAGAAGTATCTATTCTGAGTATCAGATGCACATTTTCTTTAAACTTACACTTTCTGGGTACAAATCAAGATAATTTAAATAAAACTAAATTTAATTCAATAAAAATCTTATCATTCTCAGGTAGAATAGAACAAAGAAGAGTTTAAAAGATCCCTAGGGTAATTTTCTGGTACCCACAGTTATAGCCAAACATGCAATCTCTGCTAATAACTCTTATTTACATATATATTAAACACGTATAACATTAGGAGATAAGTACATATTGACAGAGCCATGAAGTTTAGTGATTTCTTTGAACACATATTTCTAAAGTAAGTACCTTACTTATGGCTTAATAGAAATTCTGGTTAATTTAGAGATTATGAATGAGATATCTATTTCTAGGAGCTCCTGGGAAGTTAAATCTTTTAAAAAACAGAAAAGTGCTAGATGTTGGTAAGGGAGAAAAAGAAATTCTTCTTTTTCAAGGGATAGAAAAAAAATTGTGTTTCAAACTAGAAATGTAGTCAGTCACTCACTAAAAAAAATTTTAAAAAGAATAAATCTGAAACTTCCAAATAGACCTTTTTCACCCCCCAAGAAAAAAATGGGAAAATGTTTCTTTGGCCTCAGCCTCTTCCCCACTATTTGATATGAAGCATGAAAATCAGTGAACTGGATTTCAGAAACCTGAGCTTTATGCTGAAAGTATAAATTAACACTGAAAGGAGAAGCAAAATTAGAATTTAGGATTAAATGTGGTCTGAGCTAAGACTTGAGCTGAAGACTTTGCTGAAGAGAAGTCTTCGTCCAAGAAAGTTCTTCTAGAGGAAAATGTTCAAAAAGCATTGTTGAAAAAAGCTGGAACTTCACTTAGAACTGCAGATTTTAAAAATTGCTGCATTCTATAGGGCTTACTAAGTGCTTTTAGAAATGCAGCCTTAAACAAAGGCATTTAAAATTCAAAATCACTTCCCTCGCAACCAAAGCACTTGGCACCACCAAATGCACTCTATAAAGGTTTATAACATATCATCTAGTGGGTAGGTACAGGTCATGAGGAACTCTGAGAAGCCAGCAGGACATCCAGAGCCTGGCCATGCTCCTGGGACAGTGACACACTCCAGGGCTCCTGCATCCATCACCCAGCCCTGGGGGTCCCCGGGCTGCCTGCACCCCAGGATAATTCATGCTGGTCATCAAATGCTGAGCAGTGGCATTGAAATCATAGAATAATTAAGTTCCATCAAGTCCAACTGCAGCTTAGCACCATATACTATGTTCACCATTAAATCATGTCCTCAAGTGAGGATCTGCATTTTTTTAAACATTTCCAGAGATGGTGACTTCACCTAGGAAGCCTGTTCCAACGTTTTACAACCCTGTGTGTGAAAAAGAAATTCATAATAGCCAATCTAACACTCCCTTAGTGCAACTTGAGGCCATTTCCTCTCATCCTGTTACTTGTTACTCCCAGGTCTCTCCCTGGGAGGACAGACCAACACCCATGACACTACAGCATCCTTTGAGGGAGTTGTAGACAGCAAGAAGGTTTCCCCTGAGCCTCCTTTTCTCCAGGTGAGCCTCCCCAGCTCCCTCTGCCGCTCCTCACAGGATTTGTGCTCCAGACCTTTCACCTGCTTCTTTGCCCTTCTTTGGACTTGCTCCAGCACCTCAGTGTCTTTCTTGTAGTGAGGGGCACAAAAATTAGGCACCCTGGCCCTCTGTCATGGGCCCCATTCTGCAGGCCCCTGCCTCATGGCCACGTCTCAATGCCAGTGGCTCCCAGTGACTCATTTTCTATGAAAGTAAATTGCTACTTCGAGCCTTAGCAAACAGTGGCCAACTTGCCACGTTAAAGAGTTTGGCATTACCAGCTCTGCCTTCTCCTTCATGTTAATTCAGAACGCGGTCCCCGGACTGCCCAAGGAGTCTGCAGAATTGCTAGGCAACACTTTGTGCACATTTTGCCAGCATATATATTTGTGCTCTTTCTTTTTAATTTTATTTTCTTTTCCCTGGGACAGGGCTGTTCCCTTCTGCCCATGTTTCTCTCTGCACCACTTCAAATGAGATTATGTTGAGGCAAAGAGGGGAGTCCGTGCTTGTGGCAGGACCATTGTGCATTAAGTGAGTTTATTTTGGTAGTGCTGTGTTCTGTCTCTAGTCACTGTCTTTTTACACATAATCAAAACATGAAGATTTATTATAGGGAGCACTAAAAATATGGCTTGAAAAGAACAAAAATAAAACCACAAACTTGCTTTACAGCTGTGGCCTTAGGAATGCAACTGGATTCAGTCTGTAATGGGGAATGGCAATGCTGTCAGGTTTCAAATATGACCTATCTGCTCAGGCTTTCAGCAGGAAACTTTCTGGCTCCCAACATAGCCCATAGAGAAAGTAGACTCAGAGGATGTTTCACAGCAATGTGATACACAGGCCACCACATCTATAAGTTGGTCCCTAGCAATAGGTCAGCAGTAATCACCTCTGCTGCCAGATATTTCATTATATAAAATTCAAGGTTCCATGTGTATTTCTTGAAATTCCAGCATCTAGAATGAAGAAACTTCAGAAGGAAAAAAACACCAAACAACAAAAACCCCTAAGGCAACTTTTTTGTTTCTTCATTTTAAATATATTTTAGCCCTGGTGGTTGGGAGAAAAAACAGCACCTTAAAAAAATGATAGCCCTCAACCAGAACATGCATGAAAAAACAACCAGGAAAAAATGCTGTGTGAATTATTCTTTTGTAAGCTAACAAATGAATGCCTTCAAAGCCCATCATCACTACACCTAGTGTCACAGACAATAAATCACCCTTAGTATCTCCAAGAATATGGGTCATTATTTTCTTTGTTGGATAGCTAGAGATCTGATATTGAAATGTCTGAAGAATAATTTTCAAAACCAACTCACAGACAACTAACTGTCTGTCAGCCACACAACCTGTACACAGGGACTCTGGGCAAATATTTCCCCATACAGTAACCTGGCCTGTGATGAGCACTTGGGACTCACTCTAAGGGCATCTTCTGCATCCAAGACTCAGTGACGACATACAGCCCAGGGATGCACCCCTCACTGTTTCCTTGCTGGTCCAAATAAGTCAGCTGGATGCTACTCCAGCCCACCCTGGAACTTTCAGTAAGCTGATCTTAAGGAAAAGAGAAGCACGCATGCTCTTCAGTGGTCGGCAATTGAACTGTACATCTATATTACACAGAGGAAATCACTGCAACTCTCTTGCCACCACACAGTTAATCACCATAAGCTGCACATCTAATTAATTTATCCTCAACTTCTAGCAAGAGGAAGATCTGAATGAAGCTTTGCAGTGACTTTCAGCACGCAGTCAGAGATATGCACTAGGCTGTTGGAGTACTCCATCTTGGATGGTTTTCCTAGATGAGCCTCTCCTTATTAGTTTGACAGCTTTAAACAGCAGTGATGAAAAATCAAAAAGAGAAAGGAGCTGAAACTCCTAAACACATTCCATAAGCTGACTATTTAGAAAGAGGCAGGTTTTCTTACTGACTGCAATCTAGAGATCTAAATTGCAGATCTGTGGACCTTGAATAAAAGAAAACAAGTTATTCTGAAACTTTTAAATTCATAAATGACAGCAGAATACAACTTCCAGAATTTAGTTTATTTTCTCTGTATATTGGAGTTATTCTCTCACTCAATGTAAGCCTGTAAAGCAAGTATAATGGAAGATGATGTGGGTTAAGCAGGGATAAAACAGTCTTGGTCAGCATTACATAATAAGTCAGGTTTTATCTCTTGTTTCTTTGTCTTGTGCTCTGCAACTGTGCCAAACCATTACACTCCAGAAAAATTTCCATTAAGATAGAAGTTGAAACCAAAGGGAAGCAAAATAAGGTTTGAGAGGTATTTGGAGCTCTTATTCACAGATGTGATAGCCTTATGTTGCAATGCATTTGTTCCCTTTGATAGAACATATGTGCTCCAAGAGACAGTTTTCAGATACATACAGCATACATTTCCATTTTTTAATAACTATTTCATAACTCGCAGAAAATGTTGGTCTGGCTTTTTATGGATGCTTCCCACAGAAGATAATAAAATGTTCATAAATTTGGCATGGGGAATTCCAAGTGTCCACATATTATGCACTACATATGTACTACCAACAGCATCTTTCCTATCTTTAAACTCTGGAGGGAGACATAAGCTCCACAAAACACAGGAGAAAATCCTGACTGGTTTGGATTATAGGTTTCAGTCCTAATTTGCTCCTTTATTTTGTCATGGCAAGTGAACTCATTATATAGGTTGGCCTTTCACATCTTGACAGCACATCCTCAAAGTTTTTTAAACTCACACAAAAGTTATTTGAAAAGTGTTTACTCCAGGCCTTAAGGCTCAGATGTGTCCTTAAACCAGGAAGGGAAGCAGAGCCTGTTTCTTGTAGGCACATGTGCACAGAGAAATGGCTAAAGGCTTCACAATGTGAGGGAAGGTGCTTCCACTACCTTCCTCACTGGCCTTTCCACAGTATGGCTGGGCTGCTCAGCCTAAGTGCATGTAAAATAAAGTCATCCATTGCAATTTCTCTCTCTCTCTCACCAGACATTGCAGTACTGGCCCCAGTGCAGTCCCATACTTTTGAAAGCCTACAGCTGACATAGGCTATATAAGAAATGTCAAGATTCTCTTTCTGCTTGTGGAAAGGTTCCAAAACAACTTGATGAAGTAAGAAGTCCTTCCTATAAAATATGAAGGCCTGGGGTTTGCATTCAGTGATAACATAATGCCTACTTTTTATGTAAGCACCTAACATTCATGGAAGACCAACATATCTCCATGTCACAGTATATTCCCTTTTTCACAGAGACTGAAAGGAGGTGTTAGAAAGGTCCTGGGCATCCAGCCTGAAAGATGCACAGTAAAGCTATCACCAGCTTTTTGCTCCCCTTGAGACTGCTGAGTTGCCCTAAGTATTGGATTAAAAATGGGAACCACCTTCTCAGGCTGGGATTTTTGTGTGTTAATAATAAAGAAGGCAGCATTGCTGTAAAGAATAAGCTAATACTTTTAATGAATTTACATGTAACTTCATCATTACTGAGATGAAGAATATGTCAGCATTAACATAAGGCAAGTCTGAAGACGGTCTAGTCTATTGAGAGGGACCAACATATATATGCTTCAACATGTTCCACAAATGAGGTAAAGAAAATTCCTATAAATCTGTGTTGCCCTGTCCCCAGAGAGGCTTCACAGCCGGTCAGGGCAGAGAAGACTTCCCTGATTAGACTGCAGGCAGCTCCCCTCCCCTAACCCCAGTCACACACACACGCTTCCTGGCGAAGGCAAGTACCCGGATGCCCCAAAAAATGCCAACCAAAAGTGGGCGCAAGAAGCCAAGTTGGGGGAGGAGTTTGGGGGCACATAAAAAGCAGCTGGCCACTACACAGGGAGCTATTTTCTTCTTTTTGCTTTGGGCTGCTTGGAGAGTCAGCTTGGCCCCTTCTGCTCCCACCTTTGTGGCTCTGCCTTCCTGCCTATGATTGCTCTGCCCACCTCACTGTCCCTGTGGCTTTCCTGCCTGTGCCTCCTTTGCCCTGCTCCACCATCCCTGCGAGCTGCCTTGTCACTGAAAAGATCTCTGCCGTCACCGCCGCTCGTACCCAGCCATGTTCCCCGAGCCACAGCCAGTGCTGCCCACCACTGTCCTGACTCTGAAAACGTGCAGCGGCTCCAGGAGCATGCCTGTAAGCACAGCAGCCTGTTCTTCGCCTGTAAGCACAGCAGCCTGTTCTTCGCCTGTAAGCACAGCAGCCTGTTCTTCGCCTGTAAGCACAGCAGCCTGTTCTTCGCCTGTAAGCACAGCAGCCTGTTCTTCGCCTGTAAGCACAGCAGCCTGTTCTTCGCCTGTAAGCACAGCAGCCTGTTCTTCGCCTGTAAGCACAGCAGCCTGTTCTTCGCCTGTAAGCACAGCAGCCTGTTCTTCGCCTGTAAGCACAGCAGCCTGTTCTTCGCCTGTAAGCACAGCAGCCTGTTCTTCGCCTGTAAGCACAGCAGCCTGTTCTTCGCCTGTAAGCACAGCAGCCTGTTCTTCGCCTGTAAGCACAGCAGCCTGTTCTTCGCCTGTAAGCACAGCAGCCTGTTCTTCGCCTGTAAGCACAGCAGCCTGTTCTCCACCACCAGAAGGGACACACAGCCTGCTGCTGCTATTTGAACATCACTCCCATCCCACCACAGGAGCTACACAGCATGTACACTCTGCCTCCTGAGCTGACACTGACAGAGAGTTCAGAATTCCTTGTGGTCAAGGCTGTCCTTGTCTTCTACTTCTTTCCCCTTCTGCCCTCTTTTCTATCCCCCTTTTATTTCAATAAACGATTTTCAGGTAGAATATTGCTGTGTTTTGTGCTTAATTTTTCATCAGAATACCTATCAAAAGAATCCTTCCCAGCTCCCCCTTTTATAGTGGAATGAGACATCTACCAGACCCGCTCAAAACAGAACTAGCTACAGCAGGTCACTCAGGACCATGTACAGTCAGGTTTTGAAAAGTTTAAGGATGAAGATGTTATTATGTCAGGGAAAGTAAGAAACTAAAAGCATTTCCTAGCTTTTCCTAACATTAAACAGATTTTTTTGTGTTTCAGTTTGTGCCTGTTACATCTTATCCCATCACTGGGCACCACTGAAAAGACCTGGCTCTGGTTTCTTTACTTCCCCCATAACCAGCATTAATACACATAGGTAGGATCCTCCCTGAGCCTTCTGTAGGATGAGCAGTTTCTCAACTTTTCTTCATGTGAAGAGAGGTGCTCCAGTCCCCCCAATCATCTTCGTGGCCCTTCTTTGGACTTGCTCCAGTATATCTCTGTATTTCTCATAAAAGGGAGGCCAAAATTGGTACTATCATGAAAACATACTGTGTGATGCCCTATTGCCCCTAAAGGCAAGCTTTCAAGCTTTATGGAATACACATGCATTAAACATTATTTAAAGAGAATAAGCAGGACAGAAGAGGTATTTGGAGAAGCAGAAATTCCCTGGCACTTGCTGAAGTGTCTCCTTGTTCTTTCAATCCACTCCTGAAACCATGATTATTTTTGGCCAGTTTTATTGTCTTAAATAACTCCTTTCTCTTTAAAAAAAAAACCCTTCCTTTTACCCTTCAGTGTGTTGCCCTGAAAGTTGCTACTGCTATAGAAACTTGTGGAATTTTGATTTAAATGTACATTTCCACCACCACATATTGGCGCAGTGGCTTTTCCCTCAGCTGCTGCAGAACCATAGTTCAGGCACTACAAAACCATATTGAAAAGAAATAATAAATTATTACTGAATAAATCTTTGTTGTTTTGGCAGTACTGTTTTGAATTCACTTTTCTCTTTAATGCTTAATTTTCTCGAGTATTTTTATTTTTCTTTCACTGAATGTGGTTTGAACTAAAAGCATTTCTGACAAAACTGAGGAGGTGAGCCTGTGGAGTTGACACATTTTAGCTTCCTCTGTTGCTGTGGTTTAACCCAGCAGGCAGCTAAACACCACACAGCCACTCTCCCACGGCAAGACGGGGAAAAGAATCACGAAAAAGGTTAAAACTTACAGGTTGAGATAAAGACACTTTAATAGGATATAAGAGGCAGAGAAATGAAGAACAAATAAAAATGTTAAATAAGATATTAAAGATAAAGGAATATACAAAACAAATTGTGCACAATACAATTGCTCAGTACCCAACCAGTCCCTGAGCAGCAGCCACCCACCCCCAGACAACTGCCCCTAATTTTTTGTTCAGAGTGACATCCTATGGTATGGAACATCCCTTTGGTCATACTGGGTCAGATGTCCTCGCTGTGCCCCCTCCAAGCTTCTTGTGCAACCCAGCCTCCTCGCTGCCCAGGCAACAGGACAAGCTGGAAAAGCCTCATGTAGTGTAAGCATTGCTCAGCAACTACTAAAACATAAGGGTGTTATCAAGATTCTTATCCTAAATCCCAAACACAACACTAGAGGAAAAGAAATATCTGTCCCAACAAAACCAGGACATCTATTCAATGAAAAACTGTAAACTCTCCACTATAACCTCAAAAAATTCTGCACTTAAGTACCTTACTTGATGAAATCTTCACCACAGTCTTAATTAAATTAATCTTTTTTAATTAAAAAAACAAATTAACAGAGCTTTTCTGCCACAAAAAACCCCAAAGACCCAGAGAAAAAAGTGTTTTCCTTCCTGCCCTGAATATTTCTTTTCAATCCAGTTTGAATATTTTTGTAACAGATTTGCAGAAAATTTTCAAGTAAAATAATAAGATACTTGGTTTCTAAAGTTTACAGTTCATGAAAGGAATAAAAAGGATTTCATGTAAAGTGTGTTTGAAGCATTCTGCTGTCTGGAGAGTTTTATTTCACTATCTTTGAAGGGCTACATTGCAGTTCTAGATTCCTCAAAATGCCAATTCTATTTTTATCCCTTTCATCAATACTCCACTGAGTAGATAAAGGATGTAATCCACAATGTTAATAAGTTCATTAAAATAAAGAAAATAGAATGCATTGTCTATTCTCTCCTAAAAACACCAGTGTTCTATGAAACAGGGATCAAACACCTTGTCATAGGATTCTCAGAAACAACAAATGTACAGTTCTGAGGTGGACTATTTGGTAATCTCTCCGCCTTGCTGAGCCTGCAATACACATTTCAAACTGATCAACTGCCAAGTCAGATAGCCAGAAACAAAACTGGATTGATGGAAATTATTCTATTCTTGTAACTGGTACTTAGAAGTCACTGATAATAATCATTGTGGGAGACTGCTGGAAAAAACTGATAGTTGATGTGATCTGTTATTAAACAAATATGAATTACAAGAAGACATTGAGGAAAACCATGCAGCTCCTTCCTTGATTCCGGTGGAGGATCTCTTGTACATATACATGTGGTGCTTATACGTTGGAAGGATGTTGAAAAATCAGAAAGAATTCAGAGCCACACTAATGAACAAAAAAATGGAAAATATGCCTGGAAGTGAGAGACTCCTGGTGCTCAATCTATTAGCTTAATGAAGAAAAGGTTAAAGGATAATTTATTAGTCTATAAGTGTCTATTATCAAAGGGAATGAAAATTGATAATTGATGACTCTTCAATCTAGCTGACAAAGGCTTAACAAGATTCAATAGCTTGAAGTTCAAATTAGACAAATTAAGGTCCGGAATATGGAGCATTTCCTTTTTCTTTTTTGTCTTTACAGGGAAGAAAACTGATTAAAGGTTGCAATTGATGCTCCACCACTGAAAACTTATAAATCAAAGTTTTGTCAACAAAGTCATAAAAGGTGTCTGAACGTAAGTCACAAGTGTTGGACTTCAAGGAAGCTTTAGGGAATGGCTTGAGTGATGTTACACATACCATTAGCTCGCAAAGGTCCCTTCTATTTGTAAAATCCTAGTAATTGTTCTACCTCATCAGAGTTACATAGACCACATTTTTTTTCCTATCTGAACATATTATCCTGTATCAGAGTACAATAAAGCTTTCAAGCCCTCTTTCATCATCAGCCAAAAGAACAGCGGAGGAAAAAAAGGCAAGGAACTTGCCTTATTGGTATTTCCAAAAACAGCAACTTTCAAGTGAAAGTGTGTGATACAAATCACCGGAGTTGTTAAATATTTTTACTGAATAGTTACAAAGCAGAATAAATTAGAAGGCAAAGTTCAGGCTCTTCTTGGAATAAGTAGCTGGTATAACCCTTCTGTTGCTAGAGTACATTCTTTGCTTTGGTTTAAGAGTTAAATAGTCATTACATTTCCCTACAGGCTACCTTTCCAAGGAAAACACATTCTCTGTGCACTGCAGTCTTTGACAATAGGATTAAGTATTACTGGCAGACAATACCACTTAAAACGTTAGCTGCATCAACCTCTATGATGACTGAAAGAGCTATTAGTCTGCAGTGCCTCTTTTAACAGGAGGCCAAAAAAAAATCCTTTATGACCCTTGATAGGGGAAAAAAATACCTAGAAGGCAATATACCTCATCTAGACAGAAAATGTACATGAAAAATGGTTACAACAAGATTATTTACATTCTTTAGTCATTAGGGATAAAGTGGATGCTTACTGACCCATCTTTCTAAACAACAAATTGAAAATCCTCCACGATAAAATCACTCTGCATTGTGATTTCCAGTTCTGTCAGATACTTCAGAAAAATGGCGTTCACTTAGCATATCTATCTACTCAGTAACTGATTTGTGGTCTTTGCAATTTAGATACTCAGCCTCTCTTTCAACTCCACACATCTATTACATTTGCTACAAATTGTATTAAGTGAGCATGTTCTCCTGGAGAGCGGAACTGCAGCCTGGAGGGCCAGGAGGTTCGGGGAGATTGTGTTTCTCCACCCAAATGGTTCAAAAGGAGGCTGGCCTAGTTGAACAAGGAACTGCTCAGCCTGGGGTTTGCTGCTGGGGCAGAGTCTCTGAAGAGGCTGTGAAATGTACAGCATATACACATCTTAGGTTCACAGAGTGAGATTCTGCTATAGCACTTCAGGAAAGGAGGCCAAAATTTTTGGAGAGCATGTTACAGCAAAAAAGAATATAAAATGCCTTTATTTTGATACAGAAGGATAAGAACAGCAAAGGTTTGGGTACCTGCACAGAAAGAACCTATGAACTAAACTAACACTAGACTGAGCCTATCTTCCACTCTTTACCCTTAATGCCACAGAAAACACATCCCCTGTAATGTGCCATATTCTAGGGCATCTGGCTAAAAAATTCTTGCCCTGCATTTTCCCTTTACCAGCACAAACATGATGCTTGTTTCTCAGAGTAAACACCTTAGAAAGACAAAGCCACAAATCAAATCTGTTCAGTTCTTCTGACTGATGCTTATGTTATTATGTCATCCTACCCAGAAACAACATAATTGTAGATAATGTGAAGCAGATCAACTTCTGTAATCTTCTATAAGGGAAAAAAAAAAAAAGTAAAGGAAGAGGTTACTGCTTTCTGAATATATCTTGAAGAATTTAGTAATCTGTAACATAGAAGAACAAAACCAGTCTATATCCTGCCAACATTTATACAGAGGTCACTTAGGATATGTGATGCTTAAAGCACACACTCTACCTGATATCAGCTGGTCAACCTATGGGAATTAAAAATATCAGTGTGAATGAGGGGGGAAGAATAGGGTGATTAGTGCAAGATGCTTGAAACATCAAGATGCAATGAGCGGGACAGAGCTGCTGATGAGAGCATTCCGGATGCAGTATGAAGATCTCTGGACTGAGCAAAGTGTCGTGGTCAGGGAAGGATAATAAAAAGACTGGAACATACACCATCTGGTATAACAGAAGGGAGGATGGGAAACATCAACAGGGAGTTATATTTGCTGGGGAAAGCCAGACGGTGAAAGCATTGATTAAGATTATTTTGTCGATTAGGTGGTACACTTTGATTTATGTGCTGGGGAAAGAGCAGCATTTACTATGCAAAGGTTGTGCCGCCCAGGCAGCTGAAGTGGGATTGGACCCAGGGAGGAGGGGGGGCCTTAGTGATTCCCTGGTGGAGCTGAAGGGAAGCGTCATGTGGAAACAGGGCTCACTTGTGGATTTGGAAGGTTGTACATTCCAGCGTGAAAAAAAGGAGATGTGAAGATTTTTGACAGTGATATGATTCACCTTGTCCTAAAGCAGGCAAGTGGCATGTAGAGGGAGACCAAGGCATGGGGGAAAATAGCTTCAACAAGAGAAAATAATTTTGAAAATAACTGGTTGAGAAAAATATGTTTATATTTATATGACCATATATATATTCATACCCATCCAGGAACAAATCAACAAGTGATATAACATTTCTAAGCTACATTAAAACCAAATCACACAATTTTGTTTTCTCACAGAGCTGGGCTGCTCATGGAACAGAAAGATTAGGCTCAGAGTAGAGTCACTCCCAGGTTCTGAAGTCCTCAGTGACAAAGCACACCAGGGTCAGTCCAAAGGGTATGCAATAATATAGCTTATCAGATAAATTTAGTACCCACCTGAAAGGTGGCACCCTGTGTGGATAGGAAGCCAAGAAATAAGTCGAGGATTTAAGGGAGAGGCTTGCACAGCACAGTATAATTGGTATCAGTCAATCAGTGGGTAAGATGACAACATGACAACATGACATCAGCAGCAATGCACAGCCAGTGAATCAGCAGAGGGAAAAGAGCAGCAGGTGAGCAGCACCAGAAAAAAACAGTCAGGTTGCCTGAAATAAGTCCCTGAAAATGTTTTTGTGGCACTGATTCTAGAGGGATGGGCACTACAACAGATTTTGCAAAACCCCAATGGCACAGGACTGCTCATTTCCCTCACACTGAAACTGCTGAAAAAAAGCCCTGGAACGTCTGAATGCTGGGAAACCCTGGAGAAAAAGCAAACAAGCCTTTAGTTGTCGTTTAGCTAAAAAGGAATAAAAAAGAGACCACAACATTTTCATGCTAAGCTAGGATGGTTTTCTCCCCCCTCAGGACATAGGAAGGGTTTTATCCTACACCAGAAACACCATTTAAGGAAAATCCTGGTTTACTGCAGGTGAAATGTCACAAAGTGAAAAATGGCAAATTCCCACAGATTTATCCACGAGTAAACACACACACATTCCTTCACAGCTCACAAATCTCATCAGCAAGTGTTGACCAACCTCCAGTTACTCTAGATAAGCTGCCTACAGGTTAAGTTAGACACAGGTAGGTTAAACAGAGTGCAAGGGGGAGGCAGATCCAGTAACACAGCAGCATGGACAGGTATAAATTCACTTCCTGTTCTCTTTGAACTATCTGAATGGGAACAGCCCTAAATATTACAAGTTAATACTTTCACTATTCAATAAAGTTGTGCTGAATAGAATTATCACCTTGAAATTACAGGGTAAAACTCCCTATACAAAAACAGATTAAAGACAAATTAGACTGTGGGCCAGGTCACTATGATTGTTAATTAGTGATAATGGAAATACAATTAGCATAATGAGTTCCAATTACTGTATATGGAGAAATATGAGCATACTGCTTTCATAAATCTTGGTTCCAGGAAAAATAAAATGCATCTGGTTTAACAAAGCATGCCCTTCTTCTTTGCAAAAAGCTTCCTGGTAAATATCTTTTTATGAAGCTAAAACCTTCTTTTGATGGGTTGTGCTTTAGAAAAAAAAAAGAAAGCGACAGAATGGATTTACCCTGTCTGATAGCTGAACAGTTTTGTATTAGCTTGGCTTCTGTTTTAAGCTTCCAAGAAAATCTTACCATCTGTTTCTTCCATCCTGGGTTAAACAACAAAACACAAAAATCATAGACTATTACATCAAATGCACTTATTGTCTTTGAAATATCTAGGGTTTTCCTCCCTTCCCTTTTTCTCGTTCTGATAAGCTGTGAAATTGGCAAGCCAATTATATTCTGATATTTATACAATTAGGAATGGCTTTTCAAAACCTCGTTGAATAATCAGTTGATGAAAGACAACAGCTTTCCAAAAAACAACCACAGCATGTCCAATGGTTACTTCATGAAGAACTGTTTTATTTATTTCCATAGCAGTTTGACACCTTTGCAAGGGTAGGCCAAATCAGGCTGGATTTAGTGTATCACTCACTGGTAAGTTAAAAAGTGGGGATTAAAATTATGAATTTACAGATTCTGTGGACTAAAGTGTTAATGGAAATAAAGGCTTAATGAAGCCCCACAGACATGCAAACTTGACTCCATGCCTCTATTTAACAAGCTGGTGTTAACTATACTGTTGGATAGCCAATTATGAAGCTACTCACTGTTTCCATGTGTTAAAGTAGATTCTGGGCAAGAATTCAAGAACAGGAAAAATTCCAGCTGCATACAAGGATTAGATGTTAGCAATACTGCATCTTCTCCCTTTGAAAAGATTCTCTTCTTATTATAGGGCAGTCAGGCAAAAAGCTGTGTGAGACCCAAAAGTAATGGACAGATAAAGCTGATGGGACATGAGTTGTTCAGATAGTCACTCTGAACCTCTGAGATATTAGGGAGTATTCATCAAGAAAATTTTAAAAACATGTAAATGGGAAAGGATAGTGGAAGGAGAAAGGGAACTGTTTAAAGACAGCATCCTTGATATCAGCTAAGCTGCAGACAGAGCAGACTGCTTGCATTTCCATTATGTCAACAGCGTGGTAATTACCTGTAAGTGTAGATGAACTCTCTTCTCTGGCATCAGCCATGACACTTTGCAGCTACAGGAGAGAACTAACTCAAAACATACCCATATTGACAGTCTCATGTGAAAACACCCCAGTATCATGTAACTTCAGTATTGTCTCTGTCCCCTAAAGGTTAATGAGCCGTGTATTTTGGCACAACACACAAGGCAGAAGAGAAAGTAGGTAAGAACCAGCCCTGGACACTTGCTGAGATTGCCTCAGCTCTGCAGAGCATGAAGCCTTTTCCTGGTGATGGGAGGACTACCTGACGAGAACCTATTTGTTTCACAGATTGAATATGCTCTGCACAGATAGCTCTAAAATCTGACCTTTTTGATTTTAGCCCTCTAAAAATAAACACCAAATACTTCCAAATGCTATGAATCCTGAGCTTCCCAAGGATACTGATGGCTCATATGAAAGTTGTCACCATAGCATTTCAGTGCTTTCAGGATGCTAGTTTAAAGACCTAGAAGAGTACAGGAAGCAAGTGAGTTAGAAGAACAGGCTTACAGCTTAGGGAAGTGGCCTGTGGAAGAAATAATGAGTGAACACATCACTAAAGATTGTATCTTAACACATATGCACAAGAAGGCTGAATTCAATGTGTACAGGCAATCATGAATCTCACATTACCTCACTTTGCAACCTTAGCAAAGGCCTTTAAGGGTTGTTGCATGCTTGGCTATTCTCATCTGTGAAATGAAGATATCAAACAAGATCATTCCGATAGGCACTTTATCTAGGCACAATAAAAGGCATTCTCAGTGATAACAAAGCTTACAAGACAAGTCAATGAGTCAGACCAAGGGAGAAAGAGAGAGAGAGATAGTTGCAAGATGCAGAAAATACCTTTCCTATGAGCATACACAGGTCCCAGCACATTACCTGACCACAGGCTTCGCTCACTGACATGCAATACCACTAAGTTAATGAAAAGGCTTTATCTGGAGCATATAAATGCAACCTTGCTGATTAGAGAAGACATTATTCTGCACCTTTTCCTGATAATGATAACCCCTTGGTCGAAGGGAAAGGTTTAGAGGGACATCTGACCCTGTGCCAGCTGGAGCCGTCAGGCAGACACCAGCAGAGCCCACTCACGCCCGTGTAAACCAAATGCATCTCCACGTTATTTTGAATTTACAGCATCATCCCTCAGAGTGCAGGCAAGTGTTTCCACAAATGAATGATCTCAATCAGAAAACCAGTCCTGTGGCAAGGGATACATATGGCCATCACTCCCAAGAACAGCTGTCAAGCACTAGCCCTGCCCACTTCCCACTGTGTAACGTCCGTGGTTGCTCAGTCAAGCGAATGACCTTATAAGCCCACACAGGTCCAATCTGAACTGAAAATTATTAGCAAAAACTTGTTTTCCTTAAGACTTCGCAGTCTAAGAGGGAGAAATTATACACTTGGATGGTAAGAGAGTCTAAACAGCTTTTATTACAGGTCTTTTGAGTATAAAATCTCTCTACATGGAAATAAAAAAGCTCATTGGAAAGATGAGTAGTAGACCCCCACTCTCTCTATCCAAAGCATGCTGTTCAATTTTGCATGTGCTTCACTGAATAAATAACACTCCCAGCCATGATGCTTCCCCTCCAATATGCTTAAGTATTGATAGATTGCATTGCTCTATACTAAGTCTGTCTGGAACTTGTGACATTTGCCCAGTGAATTGGTAAGTGAACTTGGAATATTTGACCCATGCAGCTGAGATTACACCTTATTTAGCCTGAATGGACAAGATCCTTTGTTGTACCCAAAAAACCTGACAGATAAGCCTAACCTTTTCATCCAGCTCTTCTGGGTATTTAGCAATGAGAAAAGAGACACTCCTTGATGATTATACTGAATCTCGAATCTCTTCTGCATATACACATACAGCTATGTAGTCTGTGGGAATCTGTGATACAGGGAAGTTGGCAACTGAAGGACCTTCTCCCAGACTGCTTTCTGATCTATGTAGACCTGTCACAGAGTGACTGATACAAGTGAAATAAATCTGTTGAGGACTTAAAAGACATGAAACTTGACAGACATTCAAAGTAAGTCAGATACAGCTATTTCATGTTTTATCTTTTCCTGTGCTATGTCTCTAAAATGAGATTAGCTGACATGGTCAAGGGGCAGCGTGAAGGATAAGTGGGAACAGGATTTGGACAGTCTCCTAGGAGGGGTCTCCTACCCCCCACCTCTGATTCTCTTCTTCAGCAATACATTTTGCACTATGCTTTGATCTTGGCTGACATTTTAAACTTGGTAACATTCTCCAAGACAATCTCAAGGCTGTAAAATTACATTGCTCAATACAAGAAATACCTCTTAGCGATTGTCCTGCTCTGAACTTCTCAGATATATTTTTGTATCTCAACAGAGCGATTGCGATGTTGTTTATCAAGCTTAAATGTAAGACATTGATTACCAGGCCCATCTTAGTTGCTGAATGCAAAAAATACTAAAAAGTATACTCACAGAACATTTGTGGGATCTCCTACACTGATGGGGAATATCCAGTCAGTATCAGGGAGGCAGATGCAGAAAATTTCTGGACCAAGTCTTCAGGACTTTCAAAACTTTCCAGTAACCTTATTTTTTATCTCTCTCCCAGTTATACATGAATCATAGTTCCAAATCTATCCTGTCCCTAGCAAAAAATGAAAAAAAACCATGTTCCATGACTCAGAGTACTAAAAGACAAGTTTTGCTATCTTCCATTGAGAAGTTTGTGGTACCCAGGTTTTTTTTCTATTAAAAATGAGAGTTAAGGGCTCTGAATTAGAAATCCCTCTTGCACGCTGAACTATTCTGTGAGAAAAATTAACATATCCTTGCTTTTTGAGCTGCCAATACTGAACCCTCCCTTGTGCTATGCCAGGCACAAGGGCTTGGGGAGGTGAAGGAGGCAGCCAGAAGAGCAGTGTGACAGCAGGCTACAGAAGCACAATACAGCTAGTGAGTGTCAACACTTCTATCACATCATTAACTTGGCTATAGCGATCATCAGCAATATCTTTCATTTGTAATAATCCATCTGGGTTATAAATGATCCATAATGTGGTTGAATTAGCACCACATTGAGCAACCAACTTCCTGGGCTTAGTATGTTATACTTCAACATTAATACTGTCCTCTGACTTCGTGGAGTTTCTGTGTTCATCAAACCTTCCTGGTACCAGGAATGATCAAAGTGCTAGACACATGAGCTATGAGTCCCAATAAGCCTGTTGGTGTATTAAAACATCACAAATGAAGTCCAAGTGGACTTGCACATTCTGTAGCTACACAGGAGAGAATGTCAAAGCAAATTGTCCTGTTTTACTAGTTTAATTTACTTTTCCTTGTTCCCCATTAACCAGAAATCCACTTATTTCCCAAGAATATCTCCCAAAATAAAACAGGGATGAATTAATGATGAATTAATTAATCTTCCTATTCTTTTAAATATGATTTCATGTAATACACCTCAGACTCATCACATAGGTTTGTTCAGCTTTTTTTTTAAGTCAATGTAATGTTTTACTGATGCAGCATCGATGTGGACATCTCTGTGTACACTTGATACATCCTCCCATGAAGTTTCCCTGTAAATTGTCTGCCAATAAAAAGAATACTTGAGAGTTAGTGGCCTTGAATGTAGCCCCACAAAAATGACCACAGGTATTAAAAGGAAGCTGGCATGAACAAATTCACAAATGAAAGGTAATATTTTATGAAGTCTCAGCTACAAACCCAAGATTCCCTTTCTCCCATTTCTCTGTTCTTTTTCCAAGCTTTATTCTCCCTTTTTCTTTCTCAGAAGGGGGAAACACTGAAGGAAATAAGAGCTGCAGCAGCAAGAGTAAAAGTCCATCTATATTACACCTGAAGCCCTCTTCCCTTGCAGTGAGGCCATCACTGCTTTTCATTGAGAAGTATAATTCTCTCTTCCAGGCATCAGAATCTCACACTAGAACTGCTAGTAGATTTGGCTGCAGATTCCTTCTTTATTTTTCAATAATAGAGCATATTTTTTATACCACATGTATTGTTTATGTCTGTGGAACAGTCTCTTTATGTTTTGTTTTTCTGATGCTGTGGATGTACATCAAACATCATAATGAAAGAAGCCATCCATGAGGTGCACTGCACCATAGACAGATCATGTAAATATTTTTAACGATCTACCAAGCAAATAACCAATTTAAGAGAAATATAATTATCTTTAAATCCTATGTATTGTAAATGTTTGCTTTTAATCCTTTATGTAACCTTATTAAAAATTTCAAGATGGATACATTCTCCCACCGAATCTGACAAACATCTGGTTTACAACAGAGTCATGTGATGAAATTCCATCCAGAATCACATTTGCTCTTCAGTATGTTTTCTCCTACTATCATTCATAACACAGAACTTCTGTGTTTTGTCTGTGATATAAGACAGTACAAGGATATGTTTTTATTAGGAATAATGCACCGTCGTTTCCTTTATAGAATTTAAATCTGCCATCTATGTGTAGGTATAGTCAAATATATTGATAGTCTCCCTTGTGGGTTCTGCTGACACTTGGGTTTAATTGTAGTGAACTTTGAATTCCTATCTTAAGGTCAGTTATCAACTATTGATGGATTCTCCTTTTCCCCATTTAATGCTAAAGTATTCATACTAACCAAGATAGATGGGAATGCTGAAGAAATTTTTCAACGCCATGGCCGAACAAGATACCTTTGCACTCTTCCTCTGTGGCAAACAGAGAGCCCTTTTCTAAAAGCGGTGATCACTCATGCTCAGCTTAAAGAGAAAAACACAGCACAACACTGCTCTGCTGACCCCTCGCCACTTTTTGTTCTGCCAGTACTACCTTCCTGGAAATAAAAGGTCCTATATGCTGCTATTAGGAGAAAAGAAAATAAAATTTCCTCAGGCACAACCTTGGATACCAACCTTGAAACCAAATGGGGTCAGAATGCAAAGGAGCAACCACAGCATCACGCACCACCCAGTCGGGCTGACAAACAACTCTGCTCCTTTGGGCTTCCCAGAAGGGAAAAGAGTGCCCCTCAGAGATTTATAAACACATACATAATAAATGGGAGGCTGAAGTTTAAACTGTTATGAAGCATTCTCTACTCTGCTTCCGAAGTCCTCTGTGATTTAAAGAGCTGACATTTACTGTGTGCAGGCCTATTATTCAGAATGACTGTTTGTGTATAGACAATATTTTAAACTGGCTTGCTATAGATGAAAAATTCTTATTAAGTCAGAAAAACAGTTTAAGTAGGTAACACTCTCCCAGTTTAGACTGCTATAAGTCTTGCTGACCCACTGCAGGGAAGGCACGGGGGCAGGTGAGCCTGTCAACACCATCTGCCACATCAGTGTGGGGAGATGGAGGTCCCAGCCCCACGGGTGCTCCCCTAACACACGTGTGGCACCAGCTGAGGCTGCTGTCACCTGTGTCTCCTGTCAAGCAAATGACACAAAGTGGTTTGGTGCTGCTGTCACACATTTAAACCTTCCTCTATCACATAAGCTTTGACAAGTGCTGGAGCCACGGAATGTCTGCCTCCCCTGGAGCCAGTGACACAGCTTACACTGATGTCCTCCACAGTGTTTAGAAGTGTCCAGACAACCAACACTTGGCACCAGCCAGGCAAGAAAAGTCCTGAGACACCATCCTGGCCACACCATTTTCTCGCACCACATTAGAAGGTTTTCCACACTCAGCCTTCTCCAAAATGTTTCCTTATGCCACAGTCCAGATGGCAGGCAGGCAGGATATATTTCTGAGGCATCCTCCCTGCACTGAACCTACTGCTGCAAGGAGCAAAAATCTCTCAGGAACCTCTAGGCATTCCTCTAGCAAAACCAAATGACCAACCAGAACTAAAGCATGCACATAGGAGTTTGATTTTACATTATAATAATTCAAAATACTCCTAGCAGACTTGATACCTTGTCTTTGTACAACATACCAGTGGAACTTTTCAAATGCACTTTTCAAAGCACATTCACAAAGCTGAACTTTTCTTCAGTCAGCTCACCACTTGCACACCACCCAAACCTGAAAGCAAAATCTTCTATTTTCTATAGATGTTTTGCAGGTAAATTTAGAACAGAGAAATTCACACATAACTGAGGAACAACAAAAACAGTGATATCTCTCTATATCACTACTGACAAGACTGTCTATGTCTCTCCAGCAGACAGATTACTCTGCACAAAAGACCTCATTGTACATTATTTTATTGTCTTTATATTTGATATAAAATATCAGTTTAGAGAGTAATATGTAATCTGGCTAAATAGATCTGGCTAAATAGAACTGGGCTCAGATTTTTCAGGTGGGATATATTGATCTCATACAGAAAATCAGCCTACTTGACATTTGTGCACTAAAATACACACTTTAACTTTGATGCTTTCCATGAGGTAGATTTAAATAGAGGTATATAAACAGGGGACTTTGACCCCAAACTAAACATTCAGACTTCTACAACAAGAGTTTTAGCAACAGAAAGTGTTACCATTATCAACTGACATCAACTGAAAGAGAAAGGTACCACTCATCTGAAAAATATGTGGGCAATGGCACAAAATGAACATGGACCCAATACTGGAAGTAAGAAAATTCATCTCTGAACCAGCATTTGGCAGCAAGAGTGATACAAGGAACTTGTGTGCTTTGCAAACAGCACCTCCACCACTTCTGCTGCCCTACCATCAATCGCATTCCTTGCATGTTTTGACCCAACCTATCCACCATTCCCTTGGCCAAATCCTTGGCAAGGATTGGGTATTATCATGGATCAAGGACCATTCCCAATGTGCAACCATCTTATTTTTGAAGGTAAAAGTTTTTAATATTATGCAAGCGAGCAGCATTTTGCCCAAGAGCCTTATTGCCACAGAATGGTCCCTGACATATTTAATTTCCTAATATAAAGATATACATGGATGTATTTTGCTGAAGATGCTGGTATGACTTGGACAGAGCAGGAAAACCTATAGTAAAAGCAATATTATAACAAATTGCAACCCATTGAATCCTCTTTTGTTTAATTTCTTGTACTGAAGAACAAAAGGCCAAGGAAAAACCCTAAGCTACCATTTTATTAAGCAACCACAGAAAAATTATTAACAATTAAACCTGGGAAAAAATGACAGCCAAACTGCAACTTCTAATATCTGTGAAAGGGTTGAAATGACTAATCAGCAGCAGCTGATCAAGAAGCAATTTAATCATAGCCAAATCCTGTAGAAAATCAGCAAAAAGTAAAGAAAGGCA
This sequence comes from Erpornis zantholeuca, assembly GCA_013400515.1. Lineage (NCBI taxonomy): Eukaryota > Metazoa > Chordata > Aves > Passeriformes > Timaliidae > Erpornis > Erpornis zantholeuca. Next base: position 41,848 of record VZTN01028534.1, read on the forward strand.
GATGAATATTACAAGATTTATCCTTTTATATAAGAATTTCAAGTTAGAAATGGAAAAATACTTGCTTTCTCCCTTTTATAAATGATATTTTGATATACACCACTTTTAAATGCTGTGTATGACATTACTACTTCAAAACAGATTTAGTAGGTTTTAGTACTTTCTACTGAGGAGATAATTTATGAGATCTTTTGGCTTCTTTAGTTTTAATAAAAGTGTGGAATATAATACTATTTGTGCATCAAGGAATAGTGGATTACCCAAGTGTTGGCAGCAATTTCTGTAAAACCCATAGCTCTTAATCATCTGTTTCAGGCATTTTTCCTATTTGCAAGGTCTGCATCTGACCTTTTTTTTTTTTTCCTTAGTTAAGGCAGTTTTATTTAAAGCATAAATTTGTAAATACATGTAATTTGGACTTACTGATCTCTGCAAAGGCAATTTTTTTTGAAAAGGAAGAAGAATGCACATAAAGAACTGTCCTTGAAGAAAGATCCTCTAAAGAACAGATTTAAAAGATTCCAAACTAATATTCACTTAGCTTTTTTCTAGGTTCAAGGGGGCATATGAAAGTCCAATGAAACCAATGGAAATAGTACTTGTCAGTCCATGGAAACCAGGATCGGGCCTCAGCTTTTTTTGCAGCAATGAAGTGAATAGCAAAGCTTCTAATGACTTCATCAGGGCTTGAATTTAGTCCTGACAGGAAACACAGCCATAAAATCATAAATTCAGCAAGATGAAATTCCAAGTGAGTATATTTCGTCAAAGGAGGTGAGGACTGAAAATGCACAGAGAGAAAAAAAGTCCAAACCCAACTGTCTGCAGCTGTTAAAAAATGAGCTGGTGTCATGCTGCTAACCCTTTAAAATGATGGTCTAATCATTATTAATTCCTTCGATATTTAATGTAATAACATTAATCATGATGAACTCGTTTGGTATTAATGTGAATGTCAGACATACCTCTCCACATACACGCACATCATTTTGGGATTAGCACTTTGCTATATAATTCTTTTTGTATCCCTCAAAAAGTGCTGAGGATAGTTGTTTTGTGACTTTGACACAACTGAGCACAAGCCCTACATATACACAACCATTTCCACTCAGGTTTGAGAGCATCTCTAAGTGTCTGGTAAGCAGTTCCAGCACCTAGAGGTGGGAGGCAGATTATGGAAGAGAAGCCATTCGTATAGTTTACATGAAACCTCAGGTTGGTTTTGTTCTTTGCTCTTATTTGCCACATGCTATGAGTGCTAATGACTGTTTCAAGATGGACCTGCTCTAGATGTGAGCTGACATCTTAATAATGAAGGTGACTGTCTTTTAATGAGGATCTGGACCACCAACAAGATTTCTTGGTCAAGAGAGACCACCGCCACTGCAGCTTGGTGGTTTGTAATAATCAGACAGAGAAAGTCTGAAGGCATCATCCAGACAGTGCTTCCAGAGAAGGAGCTTTCTAGGCTGCCTACTGGCAATGCCCAAGATCTACAAAACCCATTAGATTCCCGGTTAGTTTTCCAGCAGACATAGAGAAAAGTAGTGATCTCACTACCAGGGTATGGAAGAGATGGCTATCCTATGGAAGCTAACTTTGATAAAATAGGTGGCACCCAAAACCCCCATAACCAAGAAAATGTCATTAAACCTTCATTATATCTAATTAATATGCATTTTCAATTGTATTGAAATTCCTAGCTTTTTATGCCAGTACAACCCATACAAATGCCTTTGCACAGCCTTCCCCACCATTAGTAATAAATATGTCCATTTACTGTCTTTCGCTCGTTTCTGAATAGCTTGGCATGCTGTTAGTTAAAATTCATTTTTTTTAAAGTACAATATCCATTTAGCTTCTATCCTCTGAACTTTATTCATTCATTATTAACACTGAAAGCCAAAGTGCATGAGAGAAGTTCAGTCCTATCAGCATTTCAGATGAAAGTGATGTCTCGGTGTATTAGCAGTACACTGCACTATCATACATAAAATGCTGCCCAGTCCTTCGACAAAGCAGCCGTGTCCCAGTGCCTAATAGGATCACTTACTTCAAATGTGACACCACCTTCTTTGAAATATTTGTTTAGTTTTCAAAAACATATGAAGGTTCTCAAACTCAAACAAAACCTCCAGCCTCCAGCCCAAGCTCTGATTCTAAAGAGCTTTCCATTCGATAAATCAGAGCCTGAATCCAGGATTTTTTTTTTTTT
>VZTN01028534.1:44116-70431 GCA_013400515.1 Erpornis zantholeuca
CTTTTTTATTTTTGGAATAAAAATAAATGTCATCTGGCTTTGACTGCAGATAATGAATCATATTAAGAATTTTAAAAGCACTATTCTCTTTTTTGAGACCTAATTTCAGACCTATTAACACTTTAATATGAAACAGAAGCCCATCATTTCATTAGAAAAAGAATAAGGCCCCTCTTGTACCATATGTTTCTTCCTTTATAAAAAATCCTTTTGAAATCCTAGAGTGGGCAGCATCAGAGCAGAATGTAGATCTGGCACAGACAATGTATAGGTGAGCAGACCTTGCATGAGGGAGATTAACTCTTTCAAGCGAAATTACAGGTCTCTGGCAAACTGTCCTTCTCATTCCTTACAATAATAAATGATTCAATTTATAAAAATGAATGATTGCAAAAAAAAAAAAAAAATCCTGGTGGGGGCAACCAAAAACGTGGAATGCTGGCATGTCACATCCAAAAACTTACCTATAATTACCCAAAGGACAAACAGCTGCTTCTTACATGTGCTTTTTGGCATGTTAGATATTTATTAAAAAAGGGAAAGAAAATTATAGCTGTCCCTTTTCAACATTTAGATTTTAAAAATGGAAATGTCTTTAAGACACACAGAACATGAATGCAAGAGCTGGTGTGATAGCAGAGAACCTTACTGCACATAATTAACAGACACATAATGTCTGGTTACTAGTAATTTCCTTCTAGCTGAGTAAGGAAATAATTTAATCATGTTGATCAAATGAATCCCATGAGCCCAGTGCAACATTATGCTTTTCTTTCCCCTCTCTAAATCCACATTAACTGATAAGAGTCTATTTCGTGAAATCATGGAACCCAACCTTGTTTAGGTATCCTTAATTTTACCAAAAATATTGGCATGATTTTAGTAATTGGGTTAATCAAGCATTTCAGTAAAACCTTTTCTAATTCCTGGTGCTGACCTCAAGCAGCCAGGAGAAGGAAGAAAGAAATAACTTGGGGAATTTTTTATTTGAAATAGAAGCAAAATATTTTTAAAAATTGCATATTCCATGTTGCTCTGTTACAACAGAAGGAAGGTATTTCTATGAAGATATGCAAAAACCTAACAAGTAAGTCCCTTACATACTTGAGTGTTAAGCAGCTAAGTGTAAATTACTATTATTCACCTCCTCTCACTCCCAAAATATCGCCAGGTGCAACTCAGAAATTGCCAAGTAGAATTTTCTTTTTCCCCTGTAAACTATCATTTTATGTGATAACACATCATTTGCCTTGTCATTCCAGGGTTTCATAGTAAAATCTTTTGTGGGATTCTGCTATTGTTCTCTTTGAACTACTTAGAAAAAGCCCTGAACTACCTTCTGTGCTATCTCAGGTAGTTTTCTGTAATGTGGTGATATAATTTAACACTTACCATAATACATTTTATCCATCTATTGTTTGCTAAATAATTCCTGCAATAACACTTTTATTCTTTCCATAATTCTTTAGGGTAATGCTGGCAGAATAATATTTTTACTGCAGTGATTGATGTTGGATTCTCCAGCAGGAATAGACCCCACGAACACAGGTTATTGATAAGCATAAAAAAAAGCTGTATGAAAAGAATATCAGGGATCAAAGGGTTAATACCATTTTATGAGGTTGTAAAAATCTATCTCAAGAATCTTGTGTTAGCAATATTCTTTGTGTAAGATGTGTGTTATTAAAACAAGTAGCAGCATCTGAATTAAAGTGACAGTATGATGGATGACTAGTGAAGTGGAATCAGAGTCGTTTGCAGCATTTTGGGCTAGATGTGGGAATTCTGCCTCAGAGGTAGGACGCTTGGCAGACGCATTGATTCCAGGCTGACGCACGTTCATAAATATGCCCCTAGAGAGGTGTGGCCTAGCAGAATTTACAAAATTATGTTCATGAATTATTTAACATTTATTTATGGATGCTATATTTAAACAGCATTTGCAAAGGCGAAAGGACCATAGCATACATAGTGAGCTTTAGATAATGCAAATGCTGCACAAGACAGAGACAGTTTGCATACTTCACAAAGAGGGTAAGCCTAGCAGAAATAGATAAGTGATATGCCAGTGCTGTGGCTTTATACACCAGAGTCTGCTGCACCCCAGAGAGACTGACAATTCTGGGAAATACCTGACAAGCTGGTAGTTATGACCTCTGCAAAAGAGATCTCTTCAGAAAGAAATACCAAAGTGCTGATGGAGACTTCTGTGAGCAACAGACTCCAAGCCTGCCTCTGCAACCACTGTGTCTGAGAGCCTGCTCACAGATGGGGCAGTGAATAACCTGTCCTTGATTGTTGTAGGGCCCCAGTGATCTTGGTATCAGATCACTTTATATTATTTCCACAACACTGGCGCTCGTAGGCCTAAAATGCCAAAAGTTAGGCTGCACGGGAAAATCCCAGCCTCTCCCATCATGCATATGTATATCACACAACCATTTATTATATGATCAAGTTCTCTCTCTCAATGAATGCCACAGATTTTTCTCTGCTCAGCACATTTGGAAAGCACAAGTTGAATCCATACTGCATGCAGTGAAATAAAGTTGTAGCAAAAATTAAAGATGAAATGTCGTGAAATAAAACAGAATCTCAAGGTATAAAGCAGGATATCTCACCCTGGAAGGGAATACCCTTGAAGAAAGGTAAGTCTTTCATTTAGCACTGCACTGCTAGTTTACTTTACCCTGTACTTACACTCTATTCTTTCATCATGTCATTTCTTGGTCTTCAAAAAACATGATTTTACATTTAATTTTCACTATAGAATATATGAACAACACTGGCTTGCAGAAACATTCTATTTTGGCTTGTTTTCTCTTTTTCTTGTTCTAAATAGTTGTTTTTCAATGTTAGATTCCTGCAAAGAGCGAGGAGAGGTATCCATAGTGCCCCTGAAAGTGCTTTGGGCTGGGGATGTACGCAACTATAAACAGTCCCTCTAAGAGGGCTGATAACAGGGTTACTTCTTTGGCATACTTCACCAGTATTTCCCTGAAACAAATGCTCTAGGAATACACTTTTTCACTATTTAACTTCTAACTTAAGGCCTTATGACAGCCATCCTGTCAATGGAATGCTCTGAAGAGGGATCGTCTTTATCCAGACATTTAGCAAAACTTCTTGGAGCCCTCAGTTCGTTGACTGACTGAGTCCATGAAATCCATACTGTCAGGATATGCTCCCCATCATCTAAAAATCTTATTTTCTTTAGTTTAGTCCCTCTATTTTTAATTCTGTGTCAAGAGGACACAGAGGAAAAACTATTCTCTTTCTCTGTGCAACCACCCTTTAGAGATTTGATGCCTGTAATCATGCTCCCTTAGCCTTCTTTACTCTACACAACCCCAGTGTGTTCAGTCTGTCCTCAAAGTGCTGTATTTGGCAAACCTCCCAGAAATCTTCTTGCTCCCTTTTCAATCTCTCCCACTCGGGCTCCCTTTTCTCCTTATTACACTCGAAAGCGAGCACACCACTACAGAAAAAGTCTCACCAGTGCTTCACAAAGGAGAGGATGACTGCCCTTCCTCAACTCCTGAGTATGCACACCATCTTCCCTGCCTTGAACATGGTTGCTTTTTTCCCAAAAGGAAGTTTGTGTTCACCTGCTAAGCTGGTAAAGTCCTCTTCAATCCCTTCTTGTAAAACAGGTGTTTCCTGGGTTGTGTTTTACAGAGTATTCATTTCCACCCATGCTCAGAGCTCGACATTTGGTCTCACAAAATGTACTCTTCTGATCCAGGCTGTTTCTTCTGTTTATCAAGACAATTTTGAAATCTAGTCCCTTTCAACCTGCCTGCAGATTCCCCCAGCTTGGTGTCACCTGCAAATTTAATAATTTCAGTATCCATTCCATTATCCAAATCATTATTGAAAATCTGGAAAGGGTCCTAGACTGAACTTAGTCTGTACATCCTCCCAGGTTCACAATGGGCCACTGGTAGCTTGTGTGAGTGGCCATTTTTCTAACTCACTTTGCACCCACGTGAAAGTGGTTTCCCCTAAACTAGATGGCTTATGGGAATAGTTCCCAATAATGTTGTTTTAAATCTGTCTCCTAAATTTCAGGACAAAGGTTGAACAAAAATTCAAGTGGTTGAGCTAATGGGCTTCTGGCCCTGCTTTTCCCAGAAGAAATGAAAGTAAGGGATAATAAAAAAGGAAGAAATCCTGCATCACATTCAGCACAGTTGTGCCTTCTAGTTTTTGTTTCACATCCTGCCGGGAGGGATGTGAAACATGTGCTTCAGATCTATGGTTCCAAGTTAAGGCAGAGATGCACTGCCCTTTGGAACTATGAAACTTTGGGTTTCTTTGTAGAAAGAGATTCCTTTCATTCTCATCATCCCTAGCCTCACCTTCTGCTCATCCACAGTGGAAGCAAAGAAAAAAAGGACAATTCACATGGCCTTCTCTAACACAGAGTCCCCTCCAAAGACGCAGGTCCAGCACCAACACATGCTGCCTCCACAGACATGGGTCTGGAACCATCATGCCACACATCCTCTGCCTGCCCACAAGCAATTGCTTTCCAGCAGGAGGACACAGCCTCACCTGCTTCATCTCTAAACAGGAAAAATGGCTTGACAAACTGTCAGAGCTTTGCAAGCCTGATGCAAGTAGGGAATAATTTTCTCCTTTTAAAGAAACTATCAGACCAACACGGTTTTCTCTGCTGCATAAGACATATGTGTTTTGATTGAGGATTACATTACAATTTTCCCCATTACCTTACTTTGGGAGCTTATTTATGAAATGCGGACAACTTTCCCACCAGAGAGCTTGGAAACTACGGATTTTCACTTTGTCCATTAAGTTTTTATACTGTTTAATACTGTATAACTTTACAGATGCCAAAGATGGTGTTAAAACCAATAACCCCCAAACAGTGAAGCAGTGTTGTGCATTTAACTTTCATGTATCAACATGAAGGACTCATCAAGCAAAATCTTGCTACTTGTAACAGTGGTGCACTATCAAATGGCAGCGCTGGCAGCAGGCACGAACTTAAAATTTGGGGTCGGGCTTTAGGTTTTCAAATTTGGGTTAAAGTGTATTAATTTATGACTTAATTATTTTAAATACGGCAAACTGCTGGCTCTGTTCTCTGTATCATTTTCTTTAATTAAGTGCAATATTCTCTGATGATTCTGCTCTAGCAGACAGCTCCAAATCTAAACTTTCACAAAGTTTAGGGATGTCTTAGTGTGGCTAACCCAAGCTTGGAACACTATCCATAACTTATTAGAGGCAATCAATTTTGATTTTCCAGCATATTTTTCCTCTGCTGCATCCCCTTTTCATCTGGAAGCAACTCCTGTCTGTTTTCTAATTGATTAGGTGAAATGGTATGAGTGAGCTTATGATTTCTGCTCTTTGCTTGAGTGGCAGGGAAGTAAATGGAAAAATTGTCTCAAAAGTTTAAATGAAGGATTTGGCTTTCGCAATAGTGGAATTACTAGTGCTCAGTGGATTTTTCTTAACTGTTGCATGCCAAAGAAATAAACCATGAATGATTAGGGTTTTTGTTATCAAATAAATCATCACTTACTCAGGTTCTCTGACTTCCCTTCCTTTCCAGGGTTTGGATTTTCCTTTCCATTTTCAGTTTACTGACAACAAGAAATATCTCTGAACTGGAAAACCCTGACCTGATTTGAAAGCAGCATTTCAAATACTTCTCCCTTTAAAACCTCAGCCTTTCTGCAATGTTTGGAGTACTTCCTTCACTTTTCAAGTACTTAACCCATTAAGTCTGGGCTCTTTCACTGTCTAGAAATGCTTCTCAAGGAACTCAGAGAAATAATCTTACTTTTTAGACATTGCATCCTTTAAAAGTAAGTATTGAAATACGAAACTTTGATTTTTAATTTCTTTTTCAAGTTTTTGCTACTCAGTCAAGGTCAGTACTTTTAAAAGAAGGTGGGTAATTTCCAGCAAAATAAACTCAGCAGAATTAGAGCAGGAATCTGCTCAGTTCAGTTACTGCAAGGAAAAACGAAAGGAAATCCTTTTACATGCTGATGATGGGAGGATTTCTGTCAATTTATTCTATGAAGTACTAGGATCTCAAGAATACCAAAATATTAGTTATTAATACAAGCCTTGACATTCCAACCCAAAAGGTATTGAAGTTCTCTGTACACTATCAGACAAATCTATATTTCCTACTAATCTCTGTTGCTCCTATGCAGACACCAGAGTTAAATCACTTTACATGGTCCTGGTGCAGCTTTGCCCCTGCATAACTTTTGCACTTTCCTGATATAAGTCTGAGCTTTTGCAAATAAAGACATCAAATTACTTCCTTATTGGAAACTCAGGAAAAACGAAATATGTCTTGCAAAGCAAACTGGGCTTCACCTTTAGGACACCCAGATTCAATCCTCAAATTCAGCACTAACAACACAAGAACTTCTGTTGAGGATACTGAAGACTGTAGGCACACATATGCACTGAAAGATTCTTGGTCCTTTTCCACATGAAATTTGTAATAAAATGTTTGGTGCCAGCTTCATTTGTTTCACAGAGGAGCTCAATAAATACAAAAGAAATTGAGTCACAAAGAAACTGGGCAGCAAACATAAATGCATTTGAAGCTCTGAAGCCTCTGTGGGGAAACAGGAAGATGAGGAAAAGCCATTCTCTCCTCTAATTTCGCTTTCCCCCAACCCCAAAAGACTGGGCTGCTACATGTTGCAGCTAAGGGCTATTGGGAGCTAAAGCATGCATTAGAGCTACAAAACAAACCTCATTATAAATGGCACAGGAGTACTACAGGTAACGGAAACATTCTTGTGGAATTCCAGGGGTTTTGAAGCAGGTGTTACAAAAGAAATCTCAGCCTCAGTGCAGTCAGCAGCAAAACACCTTTCAACATTATAAAACCAAGAACTCACCCAGTATATGCTATTTTTCATTTTTCTGTCTTTCTGCCTTCCTCATTTATCACTTTATGTATTCTATTGGATTTATTGTCTTCTGACCCTTTACTTTACTTGGAGTCACAGCTTCTCCTAAACAGAACCCAAGCTCAATAACAGTCAAGACTGAGGTGAACTTTTGAACCTCAAACATGTTCAAAATTAAACAGGAACAAGAAAACAGTTCAGTTCAAGTCATTATCTTCCTACATTCACCACTTCTCATTTTATTCTCTAGGCATTACACATGCAGATTTAACCATGTGCAAAAACATTTACCAGGATGGGATTGGAGCCATAATCTGTAAACATATATGTAATTGACATTGACATCAAGTTTGCACTGAGAGGCCTTTCAACAAGTTTGACGAAAAAGAAAACCCACCAAACTTCACTATTTGGGCCTTTGGCAACAAGACCCAGACTGCTACTGTAGAGCCACAAAATACTTCCTGTAGTAAAACAAGTACAGCTCTAGCAGAGAGAGAGGTGAATCTGACACTATGGCATGTTTTTGGATTTCATCACTGTTCATGAACATTTCGGATAACATTAAAAGAAAATTATGTTTCTAGTCATCTTGCTATAGAGAAAAAAGGTGAACAGAGCACCAGCACTTTCTGAAAGCACTCAATTCTGAAGCCGGGCCCCCAGCTTGTAGCAGCTGTCTGCCTTCTCTCCCAGGGGTTTGGTCTTAGACAGGGGAGTAGGTCCGTGGTGCTCAAGCAGGGAGAGACCAATGTGGGGATCCAGAAAGGCTCTGCTAAGAGATGGAAAGGAGAATTCATAATGCAAATTTTATTCTGCCTGCTTTGTCCTGACCATCCCAGCACTGCACTCTGTGTGATGTATCTGGGGACAGAAAGCCTTCCAATATTTCCAACTGAAATATTCTATTCTAAATCAAGTATATATTAAGGAAGACTGTCTGCTTTAGCTATCTCCATCTCTCTCACCATGAACATTCAGGTGAGGTTATGCTGCACCTGCATGCCCAGAGAGAGGCAAACCCACCACGCCCTCACTTCTTCCAGGCCCTGCCCACAGCCCAGGGACACTGGAATGGTGCAGGCAGGCTGTGTAAGGGCTACAGGGACCACAATACAGCCCAGCAAAGAAAATGTAGATGGAGAAATCCCTCACAAAACAGCAAAGAGCCACCTCAAAACAGATCCCCCCAAAATCTCAACAGACAAATCATATTGGCAGTGCTGGCAAGAAGAGTTTTCAGAGGACGTGTGAGATGGAAAGAGGCAAGCCATGCTAGTGAAGGAGGATTTGTAAAACCCCTGTGCAAAGCATTAGGCCTCTTTTGGTAAATTACTGCTCCTGAGTACAACCTGGGGTTGAGTAATCTCCATGCAAGTGTAACCATGCTGACAGCAAGCTGGAGGAGAATGTCAGTTATGGAGATGGAGAAAGGAGGATTCATAGGGAAAAGCAGTTCAGTGTTTGCTAAGTCTTCCCCTGGACAGAGATGTTGGACAAATAGCCTGGTGTCTGGGAGGAGTCCGAACTTCCCATGAACAGCTTCTACTGAGGACTTTTTACCCATTGGTAAATAATGCTGATTCAAATCCAGTTAAAATTAAATCACTCCTCCTCCTTGTGATTTTCCTAACTTGCACTGCACTTGGAAGTCAAGATCTCCTGATTGCTTGAGAAAGGTGGGACTTTCCCACTTTGGAGTCTTCATCCTCAAAAACCTGATAACATTTTGCATTAGGGATATCAGAAATACCCTTTTATTATCCAACAACACCTTGAATATTTGTCAGTCTTGATTTACCATTTCTCTCATGCCACTGAAATTCACAGTGATGCATCTAGCCCCACTTCTCTTGAATCCTCATTATGAACATCAACTTTTAAGCTCACCTTTTTGGCTAAGATTGACAATACTATTCCTCCAATTTTTTTTCCCTCACTTCATCACTTAAAATGTACAGTATGTCAGTACTGCTTATGCTTAGAAACATAAAAAGGAATTTCAGTCATCCTGCCAGATTAGACACACAGGCATTATCAGTAAGGCTGGTAGGATGAATTCACCAAAGACAAAATACCAGCATAGCTGTTACAGGCAAACAGAGGCACTGAAACTGTACATCTGAAGCCTCCCTTGTCCTTTCCCAAAGTGCAAACTTTGCTGTCATCTATAAATCAAACAGTTTATGAGGCTGCAATATTTACACTCTAATTAAAAAATCATAAAGTCAGACCCCTTCAGTTTGTAAAAAGAAGAACTCAGGATCTGCTATTGAAACATGGTGTTAATCAGTAACTCCTAATGATCTGCTCCACAGCCTTAGAGGTTACATGCTTATTCAGCTACACATAGCAAACAAGGTAATGACGGAAAGTGGAAGAAGTGAAGGGAATATGTTACAGCAAACGCAGGGTTTTGCTACCACCAGGACTTACTACTAACCCCTCCAATTCTTATGTCACAGTTTATTTTCTCATTTTCAAAAGGCAACAGATTTGTAAAGTAAAGCTTTGATAACACATTACATACAGATTGATATTGAGATGTTTTCTGTGCATGCAACTCCTGAAGAAGCCAAACACAGCCCTGGAGAAACACCTGCTTTTACCTTTATATGGTCAGAATTCGACTCCCCTCCACAGTTATGAAAAATGAGCCTTAAGAGTCAATGTTTCCATGTGAGTTTCTCCGAATTCATTTGGGAAACAGCTGATCTCTGTTTATGCAGTCAGAAAAGAGGTCTCTAGCAAAGATTCGAGAAATCCAACCATTGTGCGATGCTGGAAATAAAAATTACAAAACAATGTCAGCTGTAATTAATCCTCCTAATTCTACACTTAAAATAGCATTTGTCATTCAAAGTTCCTCATGAAAAAAATCAAACAGGGCTTGGCACTCTCCCTTCAAGCTAAATAAGTCCCTCTCCCTGCCACATAAAAAGCTGCACGTTGAGTCCCACAAAGCTACACTCTTTTCCAAAACCAACCACCAAGATACCAGCTGGGAGAGGCAGTCTGTGAACACAGACTCTTTTGGGGCACTTTTGCAATCTGGCCAATCCACACCAGGGCTTCACCTGAACTTCTCATCTCATATCCATGGTTTTGTAACTCTCACTAGTTCAGGGTGAAAAGGACAGAAGGCAGAGATTTTTCTCCCTTGTTCAGGCTGGGGTAAAAAAGAAAGCAACATCTGCAATCTATCGGTCACACCAAGATTTTAATTCTTTTCTTTCATTCTTTTCCTTTTTTTTTCCTTTTAAGTTGACCATGGGTACAAAAATGCAGGTGAAAAAATGCAGACTTTATTTTTCAAATCCCTCCTTCTTATTCTTCTCCCCTAGTCTTTTGACCGTCTACAAAGAATCAAGGAATAGTTGTTCTAGGTGAATATGAGTTGGCTTATTTCTGTCACCAGTTATATGATGCTATCCAGAATGTATAATTAAAAAGACTTCAACTAAATTACAGTTTCGACTGAGGTATTCCCAGCTCATATATTTTTGTCAGTATTTCAGACCGATAAGAATTAATGAGAGTCACAGGTATATATTTATGTGACCACAGACACTTAAAAACAGTTATGATTTATCCTGGTTAATAGTGCAAATTAACAAAAAAGCATGAAAAAACAAGAACCATTTAAGATTTTTTTTTTTTTTTTACTTTTCTAGCAGCTTCTGTGAAGGAATATGTGCAGTAGCAAGAAATGTAACAGCATATCAGAGGCAGGCCTAACTCCAACAGATTGGTCTCTAAAACTGGAGAACAAAAGTATTTGACCAAGAACCTCAGAGCTACAATGCGTGTGATCACAGTAATGCCTACCAAAAAAATGGAATATAAAAGGAGAAGAAAGGGGAGAAGGTAACCACAGGGATATCAGGTGAGCATTTACTTTATGGGTCCTTCATGTGCCTAGAAAAGAGCCCAAAAACTTTCTACCCTGGCTACAAAAAGTCTGCACTGCTCACCTGTCCCTGTATGGGAGGAAAGAATTCACCAGGTGAGGGAGGCAGCTCAGTACCTCCCCACTATCTCTGCAAGGGTTGCAGCCATCCTGGCAAAAAACACTCCAAAAATATCAAAGGCAAGCTTGATCTCTCTCAGCAATATATAATTTCAACAGAAATATCACTTGAGAAGCATGCAAAAGCTACATAAGCAAATCTATCCCTCTTTTGATTAATATCCCAGCCAAAGAAGTTTCTTGCATCCAAAAGAAAAAAAAAAGAGGGGATGGGGGGTGTAGGAACACAAGATACTCAGCAACAGTAAAATGGGTTAAACTCACTTTTTGAGGTAACAATATACCAACAGAGATGACACTTCCTACACATGCATCATTATGCCTTACAGCTATTCTTCCACTTGTGCACTTCCCAATCACTATCCTTTCTGGATTTTACAAAGTAAGCATGAAAGCTATTGTTCCAAGCCATTTCCAAAGAAAGCAGTTGAATGACATACCATAAAACATATGGGTCTCATTAACTTAAAATATTGCCTGTTTTAAACAGCCTCTTAGCAAATAACCATACTTAAAAATTTAATTCCATTTCGCAACTCATGCTTTTACCATTTGGGCTACAGTTTATCTTAATGATTATATTACCATCACTTGTACTTTGTTTTGATGGCCAGGCTGCTGGTGCCAAATCCTTGCGACCTCCTGAAGGAGAGTTCCACCTCCAGATTCAGCGTGGCTCAGGAGAGTATCGCTGGAAATAACTTACAAAGTTGGCTTTTTTGTCTTTTCTTTCCTTTTCTCTTTTCCTTTTTCTTTTTTCTTTTTTTTATTAGGCCCATTTTCATTCAGGGCCAAACACAGCTCCTTGGCAACAAAATGTAATCAAAGCAACTTGCTTCAAAGTTTAGGCATTTTCTGTCATGGCACTGTCTAATGGGCTTCAAATACCTCTTTAAAAAAAAAAGCAACAACCTCCCCCCGACCCCCCCCAAACCCTACACATAACACAAGTCCGTGTAAGTTTCTGCTAGAGTTTCTCAAAGCCCAGGCAGTCCTTTCTTGCTTTTAATGAAATTCCTTTCTATTTCTTCAGGTATGACTCCCCTTGGACATGGAGGGCATATTTTCTCCTTGAGTTAGGACAGCTTATGACAAATAATGATGAGGAATCAATAGACAGGAGGGAAATATTGGGTGAGAGGCTGAATGAATCTCAGAGATAAATTATTGACCACGGGCATGGCCCTCTCTCCTTTCTCTTATATGTTCGTATTCCATCTCACTAACAACCTGAAAGAAAATCAAATATTTTGTTTGGGGGCTTCACTAATATCAGCAACTTTTACTATCTTAATGGCATTTTTATTGATCTCAGCTTTAATGGGAGCTGTATATATTTGATGTTGGTCATTTAAAGTAGATGTGAGTAATAGACTTTCCCAGTGAGGATCATAAAGCAGCCCCTTGTCTGGCAAGCACAGGAAGCAAATAGAAGACAGCATTTAATCTACTGTTCTGCTGCAGTTATCAGGGCTGAGAGGGGAAAAAAAAATAAAATGTAAAGATTGGCTTTGTCCCCCCCTCCTCACCCTCCCTGCATGCCGACTCTCGGGCACAGTGGTCATCAGCAAACTAACAACAAAAGGCCATTGGCGCAATGACCTTGGCTGTGGCATCACGCACTGGAGGAAAGAAATGAAGCCATTAGACTGAGGCGGGAGAACAGGTTATAAATCAAGCCATTTCCAATAAGCTGCTGTAATGGTCATCCATCATTGCCAACCACGGCGCACAGCAGACCATGGAGACATTGGAGCTGCTAAAGCTGAGACATAAACAATAATAATCCGGGCTTGATGTTTCAGCCCTTCAGGAAATTTAGGAACATTTGCTTTTCTTTTGTTTGTCAGAGGTGATATTTAAAGCGTAAGATGTAATAAATAGAGGACAGTTGACACATCAGTACAGTTTACAAGCACTGCATTCTGGGTGTGATTAAAGACGGGAAGGGGGGTGGGCGAAGTTGAATGCCAAAAATATCCAGAGCTTCTGTGATATGCAGTTCTCTTCCCAGCATGATAAATTTAACCTTTTGGGTGAATTATACATTATTTCTTTTCTTTTCTTTGAAAGCAAAGGTGAATTTCTCTAGACATTTTCAATATATTCACATTGCCAAGTAGGTTTTTGGGGGTGGAGGGAAGGCGATTAAAATCTGTAATTAGGTAACATGTGGGTAAGTGGAATTAGATATGCATGGACTGTACATTTTAATAACATTTTATTGATCATTTCTAGTGGCAGAACATTACAGCAGCTGAACTATTTATGGTGAACATTTCAGAGATAAAAAAAAATATATCTGTTTGCAAACAATTTTTTAAAAAAACAAACATGCTTCTAAATTTACACCAGAACAAATAATGTAACATAAAAATTATATATGTTATGCTAAATCTTTCACTATGAACAGAAGAAGCAGTTTTTGAGCATTCAATAAACATGAAGTTTATTCTACCAGGAATTTTCACAATTTGCTCTTATGCTACTGAACAAGACAACTTTGCATTATACACCTTGCACATCCCCTTATTTGTTTGCCATGAAAATGCCTGCAGTTTCATTAGACTGGAATGTATTTACTGACATAGCTCATGTCCCACCTCAGGATTCAGAAACACTCTGTGCTGGTGGTTGATGGAATTTGGGGGAAGAAGCAGAACTGCAAAGCTGTGCAAAGAGGTCAGCAATATCCACAGCCACCCTTTCATAGCAATCTGTTTCCTTCTAAAACACAGGGAGACCCTTTTGGACAACAGGGACAACATATGGCATGTTTAATTACTCTAGGAATCCTGCAATCTAGTGAATGCTATAGGGCCATAATAGTGGTCAGTGACCCACGTGCACTTCCAGTTTCCACAGAGGCATAGGCTTAAATTTGTAATTCACAACACTCACAGAGATTTCCACTTCCCCTTTCACTTTAGTGAAGACAGATACCTGCCACAGATTCCCCAACAAGTGACAAAAAGGCCTTGCAAGAGGCCTCCAACATAAAATAGGATTACAGGAGATAGAAATATATTCCTCTCTAAAGCAGGAGACAGAATTGCACCAAGGGATTCCCATCGAATTGCTGAAGGTGCTACTCAGCATTTCCCGCAAAAACAAATGGACTTGGCAGGACCAGCACTAGTTGAGCTGAGTTAAACTCAGTTTAAGGTAGTCCCTCGATCCTCAATGGACAGGCACAGACCTCCAGTGAGGATTTGGATGTTTGTGGTTGCACTGTGTGGCAATAAGGCAAAAGACAGGGTGCAGCCTACATGTTCTGTCCCCAAATCAAATTTCAGCAACAGATCAAGTTCTTCAGTGCAGGCAGGGACCACCTAAAATACTGCCTAGAGACTGAAAAATTTCTCCCGGCCCACTGGGAAACCCTCAGCCCAGTAAGCACTGCCCAGTCCATGCTTGAGTAGGGTGGGAAATACACTCTGCCCTCTTCTTCCCCCAGTGCATTGTATAAGGCAGGCCAGAATTTTATCCTTCCACTGTAAACTATAATACCTGGTTTAAAATTATATTACACGACATTAATACAAACGGAAGGTTTGGGAGGATTTTATAACCCACAAGAGATGACACTCATAGGTTATGATGTCATTCAAACCACTTGATAATATACTGTACTAGCTTGCAATATTCCAAAAGCAGCTATTAAACTAAATATAGATGAGGAACATGTTGCTACAACAACACGGGATATCGTGAACAGCAGTATGCAGAAATATATGGCTGTAAACCTCATTTTTATTTATTTGTTTAGTCACCTTTTTTCATGTGGGATAAAAACAACTGCTTCAGTCCTCTTAAGGTTCTCACACTGTGGATTGAATTTAATATCATCTTAAAAAAACAAAAATAAAAGGCCAATCAAACACTGAGGTAATCCTAGAAAAAAATATTTGATGTATGTAAACTACAACATTTCTAGACAGAAATAAATCATTCATGGCCATTTAAGGTAATTCGGTTGCATTACCTTTCCTTTTGTATGAAAGTTAAAAGCAATAAAAAGAGAAAACGTAAATACTAGTTCCTACACTTTTGTAAGTCACTATTTTCAAACCAGGGTGCTTTAATTATATTTCAAGACTGGGGTATGTACTATGTGACAAGATTTACTGGAGGTCAATGTGAGCAATAACCATTTTTCTTCCCAATGAAAAATAATACCATCAATGGCAGTTGTTAAGAACTATTACAATTGCTGAATTTAAATGCTCCTGTAGGATAATTAATCAGAGATGTTTGGTCATTCTGTTTGAGGCAAAGATATAAAACAACTGCCAAAGTCATGATGATGATTTGTATAATTTTGTAACATTTTTTTATTTTTAAAACTACCCTGTTTTCAAAGGGGTAAATAGTCAAATACTATTCTCCTAAAGGGTGTAATGATTCAGGGAAACAGCCCAAGAAGTTTTTTCTAGAAAGAGTATACAGAAAAAGGAAACAAAACAAAGCAATATATTACAGGGGAGGATCTCTAACAAAGAGAAGATGATTCCACTGGAGTCAGACCTCTGATTTACTGGATGAGCAAAATGGGGGACCCTTCAGAGCTAGATATAAAGCCCACAGTTTGAGTCAGGAGGGTGACTCCCACTTTCAAGAATGGGCTTTCCAGTAGGCACAAACCCTCATCTTTCAAATCCAGCAAAACTCCTTCTCAGCCATGAGTCACACAGGAGATTTCAACAGCAGCACTTGCCCCAGAGTCTCAGACAAGAGTATTGCCCAAGAAGGAAAAGAACATGGAGTATTTAGCTGTTTCCGAAATCACCAGTTTGGTTTCTTGGATTTAGTGTGGAATGCAACAAAATCTGCCTTCTCAGTTGAATGTGGCAGCCTGACATGAACTGGCCGAAGCAGGGCACTGCAATGTGTGCTTTTAACAGTACAGCTGAATTTTCCTTCTTACAATTAAACTTTTGAACATGTTTTAATAAAAATGTAATGGATATTTTTTTTCTCATGAGCTGCTGTTTAAAGCCCAGTTTATAATAAATATTTGTAAATATTTATAAATAAAATATTAATTGCTTAAAATGACCTTTTAATGGGATACTACATATCCAAGAAATGTTGAGCTACATGCTGTGATCTCAGTTAAGGATTCATGAACTCAGAGGCAGTAACGGCAAGCAGTGAGAGTGCTATGAATAATCTCTACGTTAAGAACCTTCAATATGAATTGAGTAAAAGTATTAAGTAAAGAGGTTGCACCAAGAGACAGTATTCCCGTCTTAGTAAGGCTATAGAAATGAGTAATGGCAGTGATCTGGATGGAGACCTGTACTTAGAGATTCCTGGCTTTATAAGTCTATGGCTGGTACAATTAGAAGTTGAGGCTCTGGTGACAATGAGAAGAGAAAGCAAACATTTAAACCAAGAGATCAGCTAACACCCTTTGTTGTCTGTTCTGGACAGTGTGTTAACACCTTTTGGGAGAAACAGAATAGTTCAAGAATAAGAGTCTGAATACATGAGGTCCAATAACTTACTGCTGACTTCCCATCAAGTCTAAGCTATATTTTGTCATGCCATGGAGTGGCAGACATGTCCCAACCGAAAGCAGCAGCATAGTTTGAGCAAGGACTGAGTAAAACACTGGATACATTCCTTCAGAGGAAAAGGACACTGCAAACATTATTACTACTCTGCTTAAATGTGTATATCATCAGTAGTATTCTTCAAAAGCACCCACTATTTGGCTAAATCTGCTTTCTGTGTCAGGAGAGCAGACATTATTTTAAATGTAGTTATTAATTGAACTCTACAAAATATAACTATTTTTCTAGGTAAAATCTTCATGTGCAGACAAGCACATCATATCTCAATACCTCTAGTTTTCATCAAGAAAATATTCTAGAGGCCCTCACCTTACTATTTCACCTCTGGGTTGCTCAAATGAATTAACCCTATGTACACCGTCTGCCAAAAAGAAACCAAAACCACATTTTCATTTCTTTTGTTCCATCTTAGTTGCAAGTGCTCAGCACAGAACACTGAAAGAATTATGGCCAAACAATACTCATGACAGCTGGAGGAATGCACCGTGTTTGGATAAAAATGACAAGTCCTCACTTG
This sequence comes from Erpornis zantholeuca, assembly GCA_013400515.1. NCBI lineage: Eukaryota > Metazoa > Chordata > Aves > Passeriformes > Timaliidae > Erpornis > Erpornis zantholeuca. The sequence continues at coordinate 61,157 of VZTN01028534.1, forward strand.
TAAGGTAAGGTCCACAACACACCTTCGAAGGGTGCCAGTGTCAATTACCTCCAAGCCTCTCCAACAGCTTCTGGCAGGATAGTGAGTAAGCACCATATTTAATCTACTTAAAGCTAGACTGGACAAAGCACTGGAAAATATACTGTACAGGGAAAAAGACCTGTGCTGGCAAGGGCAGCGATGAGATGATCTAATGCAAAAGAACTTTTCTGTCTCTGATTTTTATGATTCTCTGATAGACATGCACATGAGTGAGGAACATAACATGTCTGAGGAACAACTGTGAACATTTCTTTGGATTTGTGATGAAGTTAATTGCATAGAACAGGTACATAGACACTGAAATAAAGGCAAAACAATTAAAAGAAATTATTTTACTGCTCCTATTTGAGAATTGGGGGATGGCATTTCTGGAAAAATTCTTCTTGAATTATAATGCCTTTACATATGGCATTCTTGGTGGAATAAATAGGGAAGAACCACACAGAATTAGAGATCCCAATATTTGGGGTCATTATTTGGGGTCATACTTTCCAATCGAGCAGCAAAAACACAATCCATCATCATGACTTACTTGCCTTTAATAAACACTTGAACCTGCAGACAAGTCATCCCAGCAGCCTGTTGGAGTGAAGGGGCCAATCCAGAGGGGCAGCTCAGGGGATGCTTCTCTGGGATGTGAGTCACCATGTTGAAGGCAGCGCAATGACTCATATCTTTCTAAGCTGGTCATAGGTCTAAGAAGTTTGTTGAACCAGTGGCTGTGTATAGAGGTATGGGATCTGTCAAAGTAAATGTCAAAGTTTATGAGATGACTTTGAGAATTTAACCTTTCAGTCCATTTTACTCCACAGTGTAAGCCAGCCTTTGACTCTGGTCTTATACCTGACTTGTACATGGCTTGACAGCAGCTGAAATTTTTGCTAAACATTTCTTGAAGTCTGCTGTGTTTCTGGAAGGAGTGGTGACGTATACAAGCTGGCAATTAGCTTTTGGGGTAGCTGGGTCAGTCAAATGCCACTTACTGAGTAATAATATTTTGCACCACATATTGCTGCCTCACATAATTATTATTAGTGACAAGAAACCACATCATTACATGTGGTCATGTGCAAACCTCAACTAAGATCTCTAGGAGGAGGAAGCTGCTGTTTAAAGAAGTATCAATGAACACTTGACGAATAATTTCACTCCTTTAATATAGATCATGTCTGCTTTCTGTGGCCAAGAATTCTCTTATTTCCTAGTGGCCTGTGTTTGTTGAAAGGATGTGATTAGCACACAACTAGTGGATGTTCAGAGACATTCACATGTGATTGAAATACCCACCATCTCCTCCTCAGTGTCACCATGAATGTACGTACAATAAATCACCCCCCACAACTAAAACGTGATAGAGTGGAAATACATTGTTAAACTAAGACAAAAATGTAAAAGCCTGTTACCTGTTACAAACCGGTTTAAACCAGAAAACCCAAGAAAGCTAAGAGTCTGCACATAAACTGGAAAGAACTTACAAGATTCTAAATGTCCCCAAAAACAAGATTAAAATCAAACAAGATTAAATGTTGTTGCCAAAAAATAGGTGTATTTTATTTAATAGTGAAAGAGGCAGAGAGAAGGAAATAAAAAAGAAAGAAAGAAAGAGATAGGAAAAGAACTGTGCGTGGCAGGGGTTGGAGGGGCAGGAAGAGGTGACAAGGGTTAGATGGAAACATATCACCCATCCAAGAGTCCCCAGTGACTCGTTGCTCTCCTCCATCTGGTCTTGCTGGTGCTGACAGTCCCCCATCGGTGCCATGGCCACACAGCCACATGCTGCCACATGCCACGCCACAGCAAAACATGCCACATGCCATGCCATGCCACCATACCACAGACTACAAAGTCCTGAGGATTAATATACATTTTGGGCCAGGTGGGAAAGCCCATGTGCCTCCCTTGCAGGGGCTAGCTTCAGACACTGTCCCTTGCAACACTGGGGGTCTGTTGCATCAGCTCTGGTTTTCTGGTGCAGGGTCTGAGGGCTGCTTTGGAGGGGGGACATGTCACTCCCTTCTGCTGTGGATAAGTTTCACTCCCCACCCAGGAGGATCCCTCAGCTGGGCTCCAGTGGAGTCTGGGCAGTTCCAACACACCCAAGGCCTCTTCTCCCCCCCTGCCCTTGATGCGAGCAGCTGATAGCTCTGGGCTGTGGTCCACCCTGGAAGGTGTTAAGTTTTGTGTTCTTGTGAAAGTCCCCTGGCTCTGAGTTGTTATCATATCCTCATCCACGGGCAGTTTGGTGTCTCTGGTCCAAGCAGGGTGTGGTGCTCTTCTTTGCAGCTTCTTGTAACGCAGTTTTAAAAGCAGAAAAAATGTTTAACTCATAAAACTACAATATGGCAGTCTCTGACAGAACCCTTCACAATTCCTTTGTGAAGTAAAACACTATCGGAATTGCCAGAAATGTTGGTGAATTTTTTTTAAAATCAAAACAATAACTGACACAAAGATGAAAAAAGGGAACTCAAATTTTGTGCCCTTCCTGATTCTTCATTTTTCTTTTGTACAAAGTTTATCTTAAAGATGATTCAACATATACAGAAAAAATATTTTTAAAACCCACTAGTTATAACCCTTAATTACCTGATGTTATATAATGTTAGTTTAATGTCATGATAACTTTGTCAAGTTTTAGAGAATATGCTTCAAGGACCAACCTGTTCAGAAATTTCAAACAGAAATTTCCTTAGCTATCTCCACTTGATATATATTGTCTTTATGATACTTCCCCTGAAACCCTGACTAGCTAAAGCAAACTCACTCTGACAGAAAGATTTTTGAAGCTGTTATTTTAATCTTAAGGTTTACATACCTGTCAGAGGGATGGTACGTTCATAGCCTTTGCTATTGTTCACAGGTTCTTTTTTCCAAAGTCTACACATAGGTCTCAAGGGTTCTTGCTCCTCAAGGCAAATTACCTCTGAGTGTTTAGGTTCACCTCCAGCTCTGTATTTTTTTTACTTTTCATATGCCTCTTTCTTTGTGGTTTTTCTTCCTCTATTTTTCTTATTTTTAACTCCTGACCAGGACCCTTAAAGGCAAGAAGAAAGACACTTAGATACCATGGTGATGGGTGACCTTATAAAAACACAGATAAAGAGACAGGGGGATTGTTATGTTTCCTTCACACTGTTTGACTGTGCTACAGTTGGACGAAAACATTTGTTCTACAAATAAAAGAAAACCTTTCAAACATTACTTTGGCCTCAGTCTTGCTCCCAGTCATTCAGCTGAGGATAGGACCCATGTCCTCATAGACCCTTCACCTAGTCAAGAGCTGAGGACAAACTGGTTAATGGAGAGACATCAATACAGCTAATTGATTTATTCTTCCATGGAATAGGTGATGCAGTGCAAAGATTAGAAGCTTTGGTCTAGGTAAATTATTAGGGGGTTTCAAAACTACAACTCCCCTCTTTACTCTCTCCAGACATTGAACATAGCCATTTCTTATTGTCATTACAATTCAAAGTATTTTTAGTGCTTAAGTTGGAATTGTTTTGTGATAGCAAAAGGAATAGTTTTCAGATAACAATAGAAAATCAGCAAGAATTTGTTTAAAAGAAGAAAAACAGCATTTAACCTTTATGTCATGTTTAAACTACATTTATCAATTTAAACCATGTTATGAGAAGATGTTTAAATTGAACACAAATTAGTAATGATACAAGTATCTTCTGATTTGAGACTCTAATGTAGCACAAAGATTATACAACAACCTATGGGTCCTTTCAATTCTCTCAAGACTCCTTTAAAAATCTTACATATATAAATAACTTTTGTTCAAATGAAGATGATTTTTAGCAGGTACATCTCCTCTTTCTGATTTTAAAGACCTCTTTCAAATCAGAAAATCTGTAAAAATCGTTATTTTTCTGAGGACAAAACCAGACTGCTGCAGCTCTTTGGCTTTGGGAAGCAATTCACTGGCCCTGCCCACTCAGAGCCCTGGAGAGGAAGGAAATGGAGAAGCCAAAAAAGGCATTAAGAGACACAGTTTGTGACAGCCTTGAGAGGTAAAAAGGAGGAAGAAGGAAAAAGGCTGAAAAAGACACAGAAGAGGCAGAAGTAATAGGCCAAGTCTATATTCTTGGAGAAAAATCCAGACAGTCCAATGCAGAAGGAATGAAGCAGTGCTATTCTGCAGTGTCTGGAGGTAAGAGATGAGCCATGTAACAGCCTTGTGAAACAACTAGAAATTCAGCCACAGATGGCATTGATTTTTCTTTTCTCCACCCCTATCCCCCCAGCACAGATGAAGATATATGTGTTTAGATCAACACATGCCCTTATTGAGTCTTGAGCAGAGAGGAGTCTGACTCAAGCACTTTTTGTGCGGTCCACAGGATTCCTGTGAGAAATCTGGGCAGATTACTAGGATAAACTGAGACCCAGCCTCTGCCTATACTCTATAAAACAGTTCAACCCCATTGTACTAGGTGGTTTAAAAAAATTTTTAAAAATGACCCAAGAGACTTGCAACAAATCTTTCTAACCGCTAGGTTAACATTGTGTGTGATGTTTGTATGACAGATCATGACGGGAGGTGACAGACTTTCAGCCCTTGGCTGAGAAGTAAGATCAGCTGGAGGTAGATGATTTCTGTCAATAGGTGAGCTTCACGCAGCCAAAAGAGTGATGACCTGAAGCTACAGAGGGATTTTGTTCTATTCTATATCTCTGTGTACATGTTCAGGAATTTTTTTTAATCCACAGAGTAGTAGAAATAGGTAGCAGTTTTTAAAAGTGTTAATTACAAATGCCTTTGATTTGCTGAAAGAGATGAAGAAACTGATTCTGTGGAGTTTGGACAGTGGAAAAAACTATGGCTCAAGATACAATGTTCTCCCTGACCTAGCCCTGTCCTCATCTTTCATCTTATACACACTACATCGACCCCTGCCTCTGCTCCACACACAGTGCCAGCCTCCACAGCCCATTTGTCAAACCTTCCAGTGAGCTCCACCTGTGTCACGCCAGCCCCTGGGCACGGGATGATTTCCCTGTAAAAATCCACAAGGTCAGTGGTAATATAACCTTGCTTTACATCCCTCCCTAAAATCATCGTGTTATGTGACCCCTGGGCAGTGCAGGACACTGGCAAAGCAGCTGGTGGGCTGAGGTGGCTGCTGAGCTCTGCTGTCATCCATTGGGGTCTTCACACTTCCTCAGTGCTCACCAATGCTCAATTTTGGGCATCTGCACTGTTTTGCAGACAGCCAAGGCTGGGTGCATGGTAGCTTTGCAGAAGTTTCTCAGCTACATTTCCCTTTGCTGCAACAGGGTGATTCCTGATTTACAAACTCATGCAGTAGAAAAAAGGAGAATCAAAGCTGTTACACCACTCCACTGACATCCTTGCCATTACCAGGACTTTTCTCTGGAGCTTGTTGCTCCTATTCTTTTAGGCTGTCACAACCCTGCTTGTCTCACAGCACCTTCTCAGTCCAAAAAATGCCATTCCAATTCAATGAGCAGAATGCAGAAACAAAGAGGCCTATGGATAAGGTTCACTATATACAAAAGTTAGCTTTCCCCCACAAATCTAGCAGATAGTGAATGACTCATCTGGAAGGCTTGGGCTCAACTGATGACACATGAAGAATAAATTATATTAAGATTAATGAACTTCACGATGGTGATTTATACTTGAGAGAACGTAGCACTTTATAGCAGCTGAGACAACATTCACTCCTTTTCATTCCTTTCCTGAGGACAACCTGCATTAAAAAAAACTAAGTCTGACAAAAGCAGCTGTTGACAAGCATACAAAATGGAGCCTAAATATTACCTACTATCCACAGCTACACCCAGGAGACCCTCACAGACTGTTTAAATATCTGCAGCTCCTTATTCACTGAAATAAGTGAAACATGCTCTCTTAAACCAAAAGTGCAACTGAAATTGTGGGAAGACAGCCTTTGTGTATCTGCTGCTGAAGCCAGAATGCCAGCTCCTTCTCCGTGTTAAACAGTTACCTTTGAACGGTTCAGAAACACTGTCAAATCTTAAAAACAAAGTGAGGGTTTAAAATCCTCTCTATAGACATAACATGTTCCAAGAGCTAACCAATTGCTACTGCTACTTATTGAAGGAAAGAGCCAAGAGCCATGTGTTTATGCTATTCATGTCTCTGACATAAACATCTTATCTTCTTGTTGTTGATGAGAAAATACTTAGAAAAGGGCATCAGAGCACTTTTCAGCATAGCTGACAGCACGGCTCCCTATTTGTTTGCTCTTTTACCTGCTACCTGCTGAAACTCAGCATACTTTCTGTGCAGAGACACACAAGCCCTGCCCGGCTCTACAACAAACACCCTTTTCTAAAGATTATATTTTGACTCACTCCCTTTCGTGTATGTATGAGAAGAGCAAGGAAACAAAGATGTTTTCATAGGGCAATATTTCTGCATTTACTAGGTTGAAGATTGCTCAGAAAAAAAACAGAATCACACAGACTTTACATGCATAAGAAGCACGCATACCAAAAACTCATGCATCCTGTCACATGCACCATGGACACTGCCCTCAAACACCTGTTCTAATCTGCTGCCACTGTCTTCCAACATTTCAACAACCTCCTTTTTTCTGGTTAGTGTTCAAGAACTGCAGCACTAATTCCTCCTGGTTGTAGCACCTATGACTGTACTATAACTAGTCCACAGTATGAAGTGAATACCATATAATTTTTTTTTTTAAAGCATCAAAATCCTAACTTCCATCTTTCAAAATATCAGTCTGGATGTCCACAAGGTGAATAGATATCTTCAGGCAGTGTTGATCCAGCAGAGTCTCTCTGACCTTTGGACTCACTTCCCTCACAACAGGGACAACCAACGGCAAACACTAAGGGCAGCAGCCAATGATTCAGGATGTCCTCTAGCAGAGATCTTGCACTCAGTAAACAAATGACATTATTAACATGCCCAGTAGATGCTTGGTTTTGGCTCGTTCTCTTTCTTATTTGAATTAATTTCCAAATAAGACTATTTATGACCTTTATGTGAAGCATCATTATGCAAGACAATACTTGTGCAGGCCAGTGTCTGTATTGCAGGGTAGAAGACACCAGGAGCTAAAAGAAATTAATAGGTTTCTGCTCCATAACAGTAAAACCAGGAAATGCCTTTAGACAAATAAATCACAATTTCAAGTCAGCTGCTCTAAGGGAATGGTGGAGTTTTCATGATAGAGGAAGAGGTCCTCCATGAAGCCATAAAAACTCTAGATCTGCCTTACCCAGAGCAGGTTTCTGCCACTGCTTTTCCCAGTGACACTGGGATGCAATAATGCAACAGTTGTAGCACAGGCCAGAAAGATTCTGAAGAGTTTACTCCAAACAGTAGTGAATGTCACAAAAGCGACTGCCAGCTTCAGCAAGACTTAAATCTGTTTTGGATTGTTTGCATTGCTCTGATCTCCGTTTCCCCTGTACGACAGTTAACCATGACATAGGGAGACCGAGAAAAACATTCTGCGAAGAACATCCAGCAACCTGGTTATCCCAAACCTTAAAAAAAACATTGAATTTAATGGAAATACAATACTAGATAAGAGCAACTGTCATTCAAGCTTAGCCTCTTATGGCCAGAACTAAGCCTCGAAGTGTAACTCTGCTACCTGTAGTTATTGCCTACCTGTCCCTCTCAAGCCCCAGATACCCAGATACTGAAGGCTGGAACAAGTGCATTGCTAATGACCTTGACATTGCTCTTCCTGCTGTAGCATGGACTACTGCTATAAATTTGGTTATCTCTCTCTAAAATTTGATTTGTTCTCCATTGAACAGAAGCACAGAATTTCCCAGCTGAGTTACACATTACGGGAAAAAGTGTTCCCTTTTGGGTTTTTCAGCCTGCCATATTTCAGTTTGCTTGACTCTCCACTTCTTGTTTTGTGCTGCCTTCACATCCCTTCTTACTTGTTCCATTCGGAGGAAAAAACATTTCATCCTTTTCCATCAGACATTAATTATTCTTCCTACTCTACCCAGACACTGCTGTAACTCCCCAGTATCCTTGCAGAGCCATAGTGCACTCAGTTACCAATAGAAATGCAATCTGTGAGTCTGTGTAACTCTGATTTATGTATTTCTGTATAACTTATTTCTTCGCTACTAAACAGACTCAGTCATACTCAGCATTAACACAGTTCCTTTTCTCATTCCAGTATTTAGATGCTCAACTAGATTGAAAAGGAGTGATTTTCATAGGAAAAATATCTTCACTTCCTACAAGGCCTCAGTGATAGGTATTACTCAGACACTCAATAGACCAGCTATCTTTAAACAAAAATACTGCAATATTTCAAAACCACTCATAAATATCTGAGCTTTCAAATGCTGTGGAACAGATCCATAAGTGTTTTTTTGGAACAGACACAGGATCTGGCAGGATCAAGCCCTCAATGGACAGAGAAGAAACAGAAGCCCACAGAAGGAAACATGGAATAATTACAAAACTTCAAATGAAAAATATTTTTTTGTCCAAAGGACTATTTTATTCTTAAATATGAGAAAATTACATGATAAACACTTGACATCTAGTAACAAATGACAAAACTTAATTTTTCTCTACTCGATGCTGGCATTATTGAATTATTTGTTGATAGAGTGTTTTGCTCCACAGGAGAAAAAAGAAATGTCTAAAAGAAAATACTTAAATTACAGCCTGTATGTAATGCTTCCTGCCCATGTGTCACTGGAAAAAACAGTCTATCAAGACACAAACAATGATAGACACTCAAACACAATGAATAGTAGGCAGAATAAAATAAATCCTTTGAGGTAGGACATAGACCATAGGACTTGTATTTGAAAGTCAAGCAGATCTGTCCCCATGACCAAGAACAGGGAGAGCAAGTCCCTGAAAGCCTGTGTTTGTGGTGTTTGCTCCATGCCATGCCCTCGGTTTTTCTCAGAGCAGCTGCCGAAGTTGTTGGTTTGGTGTGCTGGTGCTCAGAGTTTCCTAAAAGCAGGCCAGAGGAACTCACATGTGAACCCTGAATTAGTGTATCAGCTTTTGTAATGCTATTTTAACTAAAAGAAGATGCAGAGATGAGGTATATGCTTGTGGGAGGGAAGGGGGAGTTGGGGGGAGGAGAGAGAAAGGAAGAAAATAACCATTTTAACTAGAAGTCCTGTCTGTATCTTCTCACTTACTGCCTTAAATACACAGATTACTACAGCTGAGGGATATTAAATGTGAATCCTGAACAGTACATTTTTAG
>VZTN01028536.1:0-12916 GCA_013400515.1 Erpornis zantholeuca
GTTGTTTTTTATCTCACCACAGATAGACATAATGAATCGAGCTTGTTCTGTTCCCATATTCAGTTAGAAGTCACTTGCAGCTTATCATCCATTTCAGCAACAGGTACCCAAGCATTCTCTTACAGGAGCAGGAATTCCTGGCTAAAATATAATGGTATATTTAAACATTCTTATGGGGAAAAAAAAAAAAAAGAGAGAAAAAGAGATATTTCAGAGACAACTTTGGAAAGATATAGAAATCTAGTCCCATGGCCTATCTCTGCAATTTCAACACTTCAATATCTATTTTCCAAAAAAAAGCCCACCCAAAATGCTATAAGAAGGAGTTCCCCGCTGACCTTTTCCATTTAAAATTACTATTATTCTGGCTTAAGATAAGTTTCCTAGCATACAAGGAACAATTCCTCAACAAAAATTCTAATAGTATGTAATAATAAAGGAACAGAATGTCTGATTACTTGATAAAGATATAATTCCATAATCACTTAAAATATTCCCTTGAAGTTTGTAGAATCTCGCTACAGCTTTAAGCATTTTCATGTGGCACCTTTGTCAAAATTAGAAAAAATTCTGTTTATTGATGTGAGTTTAGTATTTAGCTAGACAGACACATGGAGTGACACATCACCCTTCCACCTCTTTTTAACAATCCTGAATCTTAAAAGTGCATATGACAGAAGGAGAAGGGACCAACATACTTCATATCAGTGAACTCTCCTCTCTCTTTAATGGACCTGGCATTTATTGCTCTGCTGAAGCTTACTGAGCTTATGTGCAATGACAGCATGTTAATATATTGTCTCTTAAGTCAGCATCAAGTAAAAGAAATATCAGACTTGCAAAGATTAAAATTTTCCCAGACCAGTCAATACATGCTTATGATTCTGGGGCCATAGCGTAGCTGGTTTATTCTCTAGCTGTTCATTATTGCTGCAATTATTCACTAATTCTACCAGACTTCTTGTTGAATAATCTTTAGTGGCCTCCCAAAGATTCACAAGTTTGAAACGCACACTGGGTGTATGAATACCTCCTCAGAAAAGTTCATCTGTTTAACTAGATACACTTCTTGGAGCACTGGCAGCAACATGGAAAGATGTTTTAAGAAACATAACAATGTATATTAGATTATGCAACCTGCCAACACATAAACCCCCATATTTTTCTTCCTCATATTGTAAATTCCCTGCTCCCTGTGTTCAAGAATGAATAACCACTGATTGACATCATCTCTTCCCTAACAGGCTGCTGCTGTTTGCCTTTTTCATACTCAGGAATTGAACAGGAGTCATGTGTTTTCTACCTCAAAACAGAAACAGAGAGACAAATGCTTCATTTGGAATCAGATTGATTGCTTAAAGACAAAAAATGGGCAGTTTCTTGAAAGGACAACTGCTTTTGAGAACACAAGAATTAAACTTTACCCTGAAAATTGCTGTTGGTTTTGAGTGGTTTGGATTTTTTATTTTTTGCTGTATTTTTCTCCTGAGCCTCTTCCTTCTAGATCAGATTTAATCTTGCCAATGCTCTCCATCACTTAAATTCTAATATAATTATTTCTCTCTCCAGAGGGTATAAAAATAAAAGTATATTTCAGAAGATTTTTTAAAATTTAGACTAAAGGGAAGAGGAAAGGGAAGAAGAATACAACAATCTCTCCTTAGCACAGACACATTTAATCTAAAGACTGTGTTGATGGGAAAAAAAGCCGTACTACAGACATGATAACTGTAATTTCTGTTTGAGTAAAGACATATGTAACTAAGACAGAGAAAAGAGTTCTCTATTTCACTCCATCTGTGATTCAAACTCACTACAGATTCTGAGTACTCTGAGCAAAACAATTTCAAATATTTTAGTCAGTATCTGGCAGACACCTTCAGTTTCTGATAAAAAAGGACATAAGAGAGACTGATAATGATATCGGCTGTGTTATTCCTAACTATTTTTCTGTATCATTTCAAGTGTGTGGATTTTACTAATGACATATCCATAGCTCCAGATTGTTAACTTTTGTATATTGTTTTGTATCCCTAAAAAAATCAAATCAAAGTTAGAGCAATATTAACCTACGTATAAAGTTTCAAAACATAAAGTCCCACCACAGAGTTGTAAGAGAAGGAAGTTGCATTGGAGTGGAATTTTCTGTCCATTTCTACTCGGTTGCAAGAGAGATTGCACTTTTTCTTCTTCTTTTCTTTTTTCCATTTACAGGGGAAGGAGGGAAAAATGTGTCTGGCAGGAAAGCAAGGAGAATTTCATTCTTAGTGATAACCAAGTGTTTGCTTTCTCCCAGCTCTCAATCTGCTGGTCTGACTAATTGGTGTGACATTAAAGTGGCCTTAAGACAAACGGATTGTGAACTTACTTCAAAGATACTAAAACTGGAAGGGGAAAGGGGGACAGAATCTGCTTTTGATTTCTGGTACTAAAGAAAGAGTTCAAGAAAACAACAAAGAAATTCCTGGCTTTGAATTCTTTTTAGTTGTAGGGTACTTCTTTATAGTAAAACTTCCAGTGGGAAGAAATTTCCATTTTTCATTAATTTGTAATATACAAGTATTTACTGACATTCTAAAAGACACTAATATTTATAACTTTCATGTTCTGCAGTGTAATTAGTTTTCTCAGTGGATATGAGTACCTGAGACATCAGTTTTGATATCTAAATATATTTTAGTGCTGCCTCACTAATACATGTTACTGTGTATTATTCCTTGATGCTTAAGACACTTTGAGGTACATCAATTGTTTGGATGCATGTTCAGTGTGTGATTAAGCTTCCATATTCCACTTATAGTGTTAGATTTTTTCAGAACACAAAGGCCAGTGAAAACAAACACAAAATTATTTTATGTGATGCTGCTGCTGTGACAGCATGTTCAAAGGGATCAGTCTTCACAGAGGACAGTAGTAGCGGTCTGGAAATGTGGGAGCTTTGGCTGCTGAAAAGAGAAAGGTATCCCCTCAGTCTGTGTAAGAGCAAGGAAAATAGAAATGTATTTTTCTTCTTCATTAGTTTAGTCAAATAATATTCGTATTCTAGGGTTACGTTAAAAGAGGACTGAGAGCTATAATGGAAAATATAAATCAGAATGACAGAAGCATTTAGATTGGAAAAGACTTCCAAACCCATCAAATTCAACATTTGACTGATCACCACCTTGTCAACTAGACCACGACACTAAATGCCATACCTGGTTCTTTCTTGAATATGTCCGGGGATGGGGATTCAACCACCACCACCTCCTTGGGTGGCACCAGTGCTAAACAACCCTTTGCATGATTAAATTCCTCCTGCTGTCCAACCTCAACTTCCCCTGGAACAGCTTGAGGCCTGTGTCGCTCATTTCCTGGAAGAAGAGAAGATCCCCACCTTTACTTTCAGGCAGTTGCAGAGCAGCAAGGTCTCCCCTGATCCTCTTTTTCTCCAGGCTAAAAACCTGCAGCTCCCTCAGATGCTCCTCAAGGACCTGAGTTCTAGTCCCTTCACCACATCTGCTGCCCTTCTCTGGACACACTCCAGCCCCTCAATGTCTTTCTTGTCACGAGGGGCCCAAAACTGAACACAGGATAAGGTGGTCTAGCCAGTGCCCAGTAGAGTGGGATGGTCACTGCCCTGGCCACACTATTTTTGGTATAACACAGAATGTCATTGGCCTTCTGGGCCACCTGGGCACACGGCTGGCTCTTGTTTACCCACTGTTGACCATTACCCCCAGCCTGTAGCTCTGGAGCTGTTGTGACTGAAGTGTAGGGCCTGGCTCTTTGCCTGGTTCATCCTCATCCATTTGGCCTCAGCCCTTCAATCCAGCCTGCAGAGATTCCTCTGCAGAGCCACCATGCTATCCAGCAGATCAACACTCCTACCCAAGTTAATGTTGTCCATGAACTTACTGAAGAGACTTTTGATCATCTCATCCATCTTAATATTACTTCTTGTCAATAATTATATTAAACAGGACAGGGCCCAACAGTGATTCCTGCCAGACACCAGCAGTGACCAGATATCAACTGCATGTAGCTACATTCACCACCACTCTCTGGTTCCTTACCCAACAAAGATTATGCCTCTCCAAGCTCTGGGCTGACAGATTTTCCTGAAGAATGCAGTGGGAAATGGTGACCATGGCTTTTTTGACGTCCAGGTAGACAATATCCACAGCCTACCCCCCACCCTCCAGGTGGGTCACCTGAAAGGAGACCAGGTTGGTCAGGCAGGACCTGCCCTTTCTAAACCTGTGCTGGCTGTGATCCTGGCCTCTTGGTTGTCCCGTGTATCATGAGTGATTGCAATCAAGAAGATCTGCTCCATAACCTTGCCAGGCACTGAGATCAGGCTGACAGGCTTGTAGTTCCCCAGATCCTCCTTCCGGCTCTGCATGTGGATAAACTCACACTCGTCAGCCTCCAGCATCCAGTCACCTGGGACCTCCCCAGTGAGTGATGGTATCTAATGGAGGGTGGCTTAGTGAGCTCTTCCACCAGCTACCTCAGTACCTTTGGAAGAATCTGTATCCATTCCTAGAGACATAAGAGTGTCTAAATGGCTCAGCAGGTCACTGCCTATGCCCTCTTGGGTTACAGGGGGTCTAGTCTGCTTCCAGTCCTGGTCCACCAGCTAAGAGGGGTCATTGCCCTCAAGATAACCAGTCTTACTGTTGAAGGCTGAGGCAAAGAAGGTGCTCAGTACCTCAGTTTTTTATCTAAATCTAAATGGGTGTTTCTGAAGAAGTGGGGCTCTGCGGTATGACTACATCAATGCTGATACTATGGAACCTAAAACTGGAACATATGAGATTATGCATTTGAATAAAATTAGTTAGTTAGTTAAAAAAAAGTTAGTGAGTTTGTGGAGAAATAAAATTATGTCTGGCAAACTTTTAAAATTCCTCACAAGGTGAGCTGCTGACTAGAGAGGAATGTGAGTGCAGAGAGCCTGCAGGTCGGAGCCTGCATTCAAACGTGTATGAAAGCAGAAACCTGCTCTGGGAGCATCAGCAGAAGTCACAGTGAATGGCTTTAATTTGAATTCCAGAAACTTTTGTTAAGCATCAGTACTGATGTTTGTCATGCTATGATGTTTCCATCAATCTTCCTTCCATAATGTTTTGGAAGGACTTCTGAGAACGCTGTTGGTAACTAAAGCTCTAAGTGGAAAATCCTGTGGAGGCAAAGTGGTGACTGTGTGTTTTTCCTTTGTTCTGTGTGGTACCACTGTGAGATATGTAGCATAGCTCAAACCAATTATAGTAATTACAGTTTACTGAGGATGAAATACTATGAAAAAAACAAATTTTCAATTCTCACCATAAGAAAACATATATGGGTGTTCACACACAAGGATATATGATTGGAATTGAGGATTAATTTTTTCCAGGAGTGTTAAATTTCTGGGAATTTTAAAACACTAACTCTTTTTCTTTCACTCACAGTCCCTACAATCCCTCTCTGACTTTTGTGGTCTCAACACTACCATTATGCTAGGTTCCAGTAAGTATGACAAACTGTTCTAATTAACTAATTTAAAACAACAATTTGATTGCAAACATATGTGTAACTAAATGTCTTCTTAAATTAATTTTCCACTGTTTTTTGTGAAAATTATATGGCTTCAATGATTGTAAGTGTGATTTAGGAAAGCTGGAGTTGTTGGAACCCACTGTTATGTGACAAGAGGATGCATTCCTTGTTTATTGAAATATAGTGCTGGTAATATGTGTTTACAAGGTATATATACTGTTTGTGAAGTTGAATTCAACTAGCATAAATATTTTTACAGAATACTGCTGAAAATATTTTAATCTAAGGAAGTGGATATCCTGTGAATTTTCAAATGTAAATGACCTTGCCTTATTGTTAATTCAAGAATTAAAAATATTTATTTATTTGGCATTTATGGCATGACACAGTTATTTAGGTATTACTGTAAATACCCACTAATGCTTTCAGTGTTACTTTGTTATCATGTTTTAAATTGAACACTTTAAATTAAGATATCTCTTTAAATCTACACGGTAATTATTTTGTTTCTGTAGGTATGGTGTTTGATGGTATAGTTTTCTGAAATCAAGATTCTAGACTTAAATCTAAAAAAATCTTGCTTAAATATGGAGTGTAAGATCATAAGAAGGTCTGCAAAAACAATTTGACCTCAGCATGGCAGAATTAAGGGAAGGCTCATTAATCTGCTGTAGAAATGGCTGGTTTGAGTTCAGTGCTCAAGCTCCCTGTTCTCTATTTAGGCATAGCTAGGCATTTGTGAGGCAAGTCCTCAACAGTTCGCTTGCTAAATTGGGAGGTATTTACTCTTCATATAAAGAAGAGGTAAAGTAAAGGTATTTACTCTTCACTTGCTATAAATTCAGTGGTTTGCTCTAAGCTGCACTTCTCTCAAATAAGAATTCCAAATCTCAACGACTTTAGAAAAAAAGGCATACATGCAAGATGCTTATCCCACTTCCATTCAGACAGAGATAGAAGTTACTGTCATTAGAAATGTCCTGCCTGAGGATATCCAGTCTCCTTCTGGGGCAGGTTGTAGATTAGATACCAGGCCTTTAAATTTCTTCCTGGGTTTTAAAGGAGTTATACATCAGCTATGCTGACAAATTCCCAGCTGAAATTGGTCCAATTTTGTATGGTATAAACAGAACAGGCAAAATTATTATTTTAAAACCAGTATGGTAATAAATGGAGGACATTAGTAACAGGAATAAAATGAACGATTGTGTTTGCTACACATTCACATTTTAAAGTGATCCACTGTCCTATCGTTTGCAGCTGCAGAAAGAGAAGTATTTATTTTCCAAAGCTACTCTATCAGACAACAGAGTTTCATTCCTTCCCCTTCTCAGCACTCACAGAGCTTGCTTCAAGGCCCAAAGTGCTGAAGTGCCCTGGCAGATCACCCCAGGTGTTACATGCAACTTTCTTCTCAGAAACAGAGAATGAGGGTCCAGTACACACCTTCAGATCTTCTCGTCTGGGTTGCCAGCACACCCCCTGGAAGCTGTCATTTTCTGCACTTTACCTCTGTCCCCTGAGGTCAACAAAGACAGGTTTTTAGATTTTTAGTAAGGACATCATGTCCTTACTAATTAAATCCTATCTTCTTTTCCTGAAAAATCTAAAAAAACCACAGACACCAGCTTTACCTGTCAAAGATTTGTCAGAGGGCAGAAAAAAAGCAATATTTCTAAAAGGATAAATACAAGTTCTTAAGGAAAAACATATATTCTTGCTTTTGTTGATAACAAAGGTGTCTTTAAAAAGGTTAAGAACCACTAGTAATTCAAGGATATCCTCAATTCTTCCTTTTTTTAAAGACAGATCTTTTTACTCAGTGCACTATACGTAACAGTTCTCTGAAAATCTAACTGCAGACTGAAACTTGATCTGTGCATGACAGCCAGAAGGCAATATATTTTAATATCTTAATGGAGTTTCACCTCTACAGACTTTAAGGTAACTTTGCTTCATCAAAAATAATTCCAAAGACATCCTTGATCTTTTCTCATCTGAGTACCCTTTGTTACATCAGCTCCAAGGTCTATGAACTGTGGAAGGGAGTCCAGAAGTCACTCTACATTGCAGGGAGGCTCTTCAGAATTTCACAGAGAAAACTCAGAAGGTAATAAGGAGGAGATAACAGTAGTATTTTATAGCCCCAAGAGTAGGGCAATGATCTGCTTCTCATTGTCAAAAGTCTGTTCTGTATATTATTCAGTATTTGATATAATACATTCATAGATAGCCAGTGATTTTGAGCCAAAGTACATGCTTTTATTCAATAAAGCTTAAAGATTACAACTTTGTCATGGTATGAATTAAACTTTTTAGAGTACATTAGAACTTACATGTATAATGAATCCCTTTTTTTTCTTGATTTGTTACTTCATCTTAACTGAAGATAATGCACAAAAAATCTCTCAAAATTATTACAGTATGGACACACACAAAATCAAGATTTATTATTCTCCTTCAGTATTTAAAAATCCCTCAAAATGAGATCAAAAGGAACAAATCCCCAGTAATTAAAATTATTTATTAAATTATTTAATAAAACTATATTTTAATTATATTATTAAAAGAATAAAATAATTTTGGGAGACAAATTCTGTCATTACAGCTAAAACAAAAAAAAAGTGACTCTGCTATTGATGCAACAAAATTTTATACACTTTCTGAGTAAACCTTTTCAGGTCTTGACGTTGGAAAGAGTATGTTATATGCCAGCTGGAATAAAACATGAGTACTTTGGACATCTTCCAAAGAATTACATGCCAGGATATTGAAAAGTTTCTAGTATCCCACTGTGCCACACAACACAGCCAATGCTTTTTCTCCTCAAGTCAACTGCTTTGCATTAAAGAGAAGCAGAAGCATAAGAATGGAAGTATCTTGTTGGCAAAAAGTGAATCAATGTTGTCTATTTGCCTCATACGATTCCTCTCACTAAGAGGGTCAACCAACCAAATATTTAAGAATACTGTTGGGCTGACAGACTTCCTTCTCACATTTACAGACTATTCTTTTCAATTTTTGAACCTATTTGACAACAGACAAAAATACAGACTTTATATTTAGTTTCATAAAGCTTTGTTTCTTATTTTAAAATTTCAAGGATATAGTAATTTCTCAGGGATGTTTCCTCCTTATAGTAATGTAAAGATAGCCAGATCTTTAAAAGACAAATTCACAAAGTGCTAGACTGTTCACCCACTAACAGGGAATTCTAGCTGGAGTAGGCCATGAATAAACAGGTTAGTTTTATCCTATTGATGATGTGTTGATGCAAAACTGTGTCTGAGCGTTTGCATAACTTGCAAATTTTAAATCCCAGATTTCAGAAATTTCAGCCACTGAAGCTGAGGGAAAACAAAAATGTCAGTATTAATTTTCACTCATTTCCCCACAGAGTATTTGCCAGGTGTGACCCAAATGTGAGTCTGTGGCCTCTCAAACATCTGTACTTAGAAAAGCTAGGAATCTAATTATCTATTCTTAAGAGGAAGCTCAGAAGCCTCGTTCCAGAAGGTTGGATCTGTATCACTTGTGCCTAATGCACAGGGTGCTGGGGTTGTGCCTGCCAGTCCTGGGGCCAGCACACACACAGCCACAGAAGACTATGTCCCTTCTTGTCTCAGTGGCCTCAGGCTGCCTTGGCCTCACTGAGTTCTGGAGCTGATCCTCTTTGTTTCAGTGGATCCTAGAGCTGGCTTTTGTGTGACAAGGCTAATTCCCAAGTTCACAGAGCACTTTTCAATAGAGTGAGGCATTTCTGAGTTGTCTTGAAACTTTAGAAATGCCAGTTTTCAATTTTTAAGCGTCAGTTAAATAAGTGTTGAGAGCCTGTGAGAGTTTGATCCCATGTATCAGAACATCTTGCTAGGAGTTCAAAGTCCTGTGTCTAATCCCTCTGCTAGTGTCTAATTGCCACAGGAACAGGAAGTAGTGCATGGGTTAAAACACACTTATGATAGTGAATATATTTTAACAAGTGCTAATTAAAGCAATTGTAAATATAAGAACTTAAAACTCTGGCTCTCATGGTTTATCATACTTATTTTTTGTAAGAAGAAAACTAAACAAAACCTGATTTACCAAGTAATGCTCGATTTGGCTTTGATTTGGCAGTGCTGCAGAAAAACAAAGCTGAGTCACCTTAGTCCAAATGATACATAAGGAAGCCACAACAGTTAATTCTGCATAGAGATTTTTTGCACTTTGATTTGAAATTCTTTTCTTTGTGGCTGTACATGTAAAAAGTCCTGCCAAAGGTGATGTCAAATCAAAGAGATTATATTTTACATTTACCTCTTTTTGTTGTACAGTTTTTACTCATCTTTTACTCCTTAGCTTGGTGAGTGCAAAGATTTGGAGTCTATGACATGCAAAAAAAATTTCAGCTATAATAAACTCCTGCACTATAACAACAGACCTACCAGCTTCAAAAGGCATCATCATATAAAAGCTAAGGCTTGATAAAAATTTAAACACTTCAGAATAAATGATCATTGGAGAGGGTTGTGGGAATGGGAATGCATTTTTCCTCACTTCTTCAATAAACACCCACAATAATTACATCCTTCCTGTCACAGAAAACAGAAGTGAGTGTCAAAAATCTTAAACAAGGCAAAAGTTACAAGTTTCTGTTTCTTGTGCTACTGATTGAAATTTCATAGATGAATTATTCCCTTATGCAACCTGCACAACAATAAAAGGACTTCTGCCTTGACTTGGGGGTATCCTGTGAGAACAGAGCAGTATCTAAGCACACTCCTAAAAGTCTACATCACTGGAGGGACCTTGAGACTCCAGGTCCTTGGATCCTACACCAACTGGACTGAGCATATAAATGCAACCTTTTAAAAAGAAATCTCTCTTTGTACTTAGACTACTTGCTTTGTGCAGTAGCAAACTGTTTGGATCTCAAAATCATAAATACAAATTATCAGCCCAGCAATTTCTGTAAATCTTGGGTTCATGTGTAAATTTCAGAGAAGACTAATGACATGGAAATTTAGGAATGGAAATATGGATTCCAGTATCTGTGAAAGCAAGAAAAATACTGCTTTGAACTTCACAGAGAAAGTAGAGATGGTCTCTGTAGTAGGTTGAGAAAGACCAAACTAGCTGCAAACTAACTATTGGCTTGGTTGTCCATTTTATCAGATTACACAGGTTTAGGATTGTATTTGCTTCCAGTGCCTCTAGTTTAAGTAACTTCTGAAGCAGAAGGTCAGTGCTATAAAAAATTTATGGAAACTTTAATCAACAACTTCAAACAATTTGCAAAATTGAGCAGAGTTTTAAGAACTTGCCTTTGTAGCTCTTTCTTTGTTGTTTGTTTGATTGTTTCTCATTCAAATACTGACAAGGTTGAAGTCACATATTTACAAAGGTAAATTAAATTAAATGGACCTTTCTGGGTTTGTCAAGCACACTACTGATGCATTATTTTGCAAGTGCAGAAAAAAAAAATAGGAATTATCAGAGAGGCACAAATGAGCATATTTTTATTAAGCCTTCTGATCTTTACCATTTTATCTCTAGATGAAATCTGATTTGGTGTAAAAAACTTCAAAACGTTATCTTCAAATATTGAGAGATTGAGTAATAACAAGGGTAAAAGAAAATTCAGGTTGTTCTTTCTTTACTAATGTCTGGATACCAGAGAAGCCTAAGTTTGCTGTTCCTACACAAAATAATGCATAAACCCAGGATTTTCACCACCTTTCAGACTGTAAATTATATATGGAAATTTCCCTTTATTCCCTGCACTATACTTTTAAAATTCCTTTTCAGAATAAAGTTATTCTATGTAACAACTTTTAAGGCAAGAATATTCAATGCTAATTATATTTAACATTTTTCTATGCTAAAAAAATCAATATAGGAGAGATTTATATGGGAAATTACTGCACATGGTACTTTATACCTGTAGCAAAATTAATTTAGGTATAGTTATTAGTTAGATAGAAGTATCCAGCAATATAATTTTAAAGTGACTGTATGATTTGACACCTCAAGAACAGAAGTGTATGTGTACTGGGTTAGAGATAAGGTCCCTTTAACCCTATGTCTAGTACTGATTTACCACAAAACAAATGACAGTGGCATAAAACCAGAACACAGGAACTAAAGAACTAAGGAACTTAAGACAGAGTATTCTTGAGACCTGACTTTCATGGGAGTTAAATATTTCTGCTAAAAGATAAGATTGGACATACTGAAGAACTGTCACAAAACAATTTTACAGAGGTTTAGACCAAACAGATTCCTCTCTAAAACCAGGCTCATAGACTTTGGGTCAGACCTTCAGATAATAAAGCTCAAGCATGTGAATTATAAATTTAATTATTGGGTCTTTTCTGAAAGTTGAAATAGCCTGTTTCTCTCTCTCAACATGTTATCTACTGATCAAGTGGTTACAATTAACCAAGTTACCAGGCTTGGTCTTTTTAAAAAAAAAAACATTTGAATGAAAAATATTTGAATGGAAAAATTCATTCTGAAATGTAGTATTGTCCCAAATTTTGTACATCGTGTTAAAAAAAAAAAGGATGATAGAATTGCCTTTGGCTGCCACATGGATGCTACAGCTTTTTCCTGGTGGTTGCTAAAAATATTATAAACTTTTCCACTGTCTTGAAAGGAAATAGATAATCAAATGCCTGAAAAAGTTGTTCACATGTTGGTTTTCATATGTTTTCACCATTTTCTTTTTTCTCTACCTGTCAAATGCCATTATAATCCAGAGTGCACAGGCTCTAGAGCTCCTTCTTCTAAATCACTAGCTAATAATGGACTGGTGGTAATTATCAAGGAAGCAAATGGCACACCCCTGATTCCAAAGATTTCCATTGGCAATAGTCCTTACCTAGGGAGAAGGGAAATTGTGAGTTTTCCCAGCACAGATGCAGAGAACCCCAAATTCTCCAGAGCAAATTCAAGGTTGAGGTAAACAAGAATGTCACTTTGTTTGAATTAGACTGGTCAATTAGACATTGGGATATCCACTGAAAACATTACTTCTTTGAAAATACCTGCCATCACTTCTCAAAGAAGCATTAGATGAAATACCTGAATGTGTCATTGTGCAACTGACATTTGGAAGATAGGTCATAAATCCTGAGAGAATACAGGAAATGATGTAACAGATCCCAAGTAAATTGATAGTGGAAATTCACAAGGAGACTGTTTCATAGAAAATCTTGTTTAAAGTAATAACAGTAAAAAAAAATCATAGTAAAAGCATTAATGTCTAAATGAGTAACAGATGACATTAGCAAATTGGAAAGCTTACAGATTTAAAATCATAATTTTCTGAATTTAGAAGGGGAATATGGGAATATTTTCCTATAATTTGGAAGATTCTAACTGGTGTCCCTGGATGCTTGGGTCTGTAACT
>VZTN01028538.1:387-20870 GCA_013400515.1 Erpornis zantholeuca
GAGAGATATCACCTAGTGAATCACAAGAAACAGAAATCGGGTGGAGCTGATTACATCCACTGCATTTGTGAGAGCAACTTGTGTGTTTGGCAGACTGTCACAAATGCATTTATTGAAAGAGAGAGTATATAGTGATATATTTTAAATTTGTGTGCAGATTAGGTGAGGATTTCTACTTGCTGCCTGTTCTTTAGGTCAGGTGTTTTAACTCATGGGAAATGTCTTCCAAAAGACCAGATTTCTACTCTCTGTGTTTGGATATCTACATAAATTTATTTACTTAAGGAGAATCCCAAGGCTTGGTACTATCATTGTTCATCATAAACTTCAGTAAATCGTATTGGCTGAGACCTCTTAGCTGGAACCGAGGGAGTCCAGGATGGTGCAGGCAGGTGGTGGAGCACAGATCTGTTTTGCCAGTTCGTCCTTTCTGTTCAATTTCCTCTTAGTTTTGATCACATCCATGGGATTAAATGTTTGGACTCTCAATTTTAAATAAATGCAGGTGGATAATACGCTTTGGAGGAACTTCTTAGAGTGCTAAACATACCTATATAATACTCCATACATGTTTATTTCTAGGAGAAGGAGCTACCACTGAAGTTCCCTCATCTTTTGTGATCCTGTCTCTGTGTACTCTGGTAGTCCTGGTCATTCTGCTGGCAAACTGTGTCTCCTGCTGTAAAGACCCCGAGATAGATTTCAAGGTAAGACCTGAAGTTACCAATATGTATACAAGTGATAATTCTCAGCTGCATCCTGATATCCAGAACACTTGATTAGTTGTGCTAATACTCTGCAGTGTCACTGTACATCCTCTCTTCTGAAACAGCCAGTCACTGTATTTCTACAAGCTGTGAAATCCTCATGCAGCCCTTGATTTTAACTAATTGGTCCCTGCTGCAGGAAGGATCTTTAATGCCTTTTCAAAATAGTGTATCAGGATCAGTAGTAAAGTTACCCCCTTGAGACAATTTTGCTGTAAAGAACCTTTTCATTGTTTTTCTGTGTTTTGTTTTTCTTAGTCTGCTTAAGACACTCCTGTCGAATAAGAATACTGAAGATGCATATGCACTGTAGCAAAACTCTTGAGGAATTATCATCAGAGAATAGTTACTTTTGGAACATCTGTAATCAGTGTTCCTAAAATTGAATTTTGCTCTCATTTCTAAATGGAGAATATTTGGCCTGAGCAGTTCATGGTAATTTGTTCAAAGCCAGGGATAGCATTTAAAGTAAAAAGAAAACAAAGCAAAACAACCAACCACCAACAAAACCCAAACCCACAAAAACCCAGCTAAACAAAAACTCCTTGATTATTAAAAGCAATGCTTTAATCTCTTTAAGACAGCAATTAATGGAAAATAAGGAATAGAACACTAAATATCTGTTAGTATCCTTGGAAAAAGGCTAAGCTTCCTTTGCATTGCTCATTCAAATGGAAAGAAATGTGTTAGTGCTTATTTAAAGGCAAGGATCAGCTTGTTTACTAAGACTTCTTTTGTTTAGGAATTTGAAGATAACTTTGATGATGAAATAGATTTTACACCTCCAGCAGAAGATACTCCATCTGTTCAGTCTCCAGCAGAAGTGTTTACTCTTTCAGTTCCCAATATTGCTTTACCAACTCCCTCCCAGTTTCCATCTCGTACAGGTAAAATGCTGATTTTCTGTGCAAAAACAAAAGTAGGCATTTTCAGTGACAAAAGTGGAGTGTGGCTGATTATGTTTGACTTTACTGTAACAAATAACTTGTTACAAATTTCCATAAACTGAGCCAATATATTTTGTAGGGTAAAGGATAAAATGTGAAATATTACTTCTAAGATGTTAACCTGTGGCAGGGTAAGAGAGCTTAAAAGAACAAAACTGCCTTAAACCCTTCTCTCTGGATTTCTATCATTATATCTCTCTATACCTAAAGGGTTTGAAATACCCTGGCACATTTGTGACTTCTGGTCTTTAGTGGTTTTCTTCATGGTTAAGTTGTCATTGGATTTTAACAACCACCCCTAAATGGAAATAAGTGTGAATCCTTTACTTAACAGCAGTGCTGGTGTTCAGCTGCTTCACTTTCTTAATGTCACTGTAGACTATTTGTGCTGTAAATGTGATCATGGTAAGACACAGCGTTAGCTTTCATCTCCCTGTGTTGAAAGGTTTTTGGAATGTATTCTTTGAAGTACAATTTTTGTAAAAAGAAACTTAAGTGTCTTATCATATTATAAGCACAGTTTAGCCTGAAGTGCTTACTCTCATATTGTGCTATTTTACATACTACTTGTGTTGCTTGATCATTAAATGTTCAGGGAAGCTTCTAGTAAAATTCCTGTACAAATTTCAAGAAACTGTCAGTGTGCCTTTAATACAAATGACACAGTTGTACAAATGACTCAGTGTTTTAAAGAGCTGGGAAAAATTATGAGTGAAAAATTTTATGTCAGCTCTTCTGTGTAGCCATAATTGTTAAAATGATACTGTCACAACAAGGGTTTTGCCAGAAGGAAGGCAATGTGCTTGAGTGCTTGGATAAAATGTGGTTGTACTGCTGTGGCCTTCACTGTGCTTAGGAGCACACTGACAGTGAATTATACAGCTCTGGTTCTTCCAGTACAACAATACTGCTCTAAGTGTGGTTTGTGGAAATAAATTGTGGGCTAGAATTCTCAGACAAGAAAAGGTTTTGTTTACATCTGTTTATTAGTGTTCCTAACCAACTGGGCAGCAGAGGGATAAACACTGCTGGATTTCCTCTGGTGTATGGGGTCTGCCATTGTTACTGCCCATCACCTGCCAAGATCTGCATTTTCTTTTCTGTCCTTCTCCTCTCTGGGCTCTCATGTGAAGTATTTTTAGTTGAAAAATGTCCTCCTTCCAGATGGTAGCTACAAGTAGGGCAGTTGGGCTGAAGAATAAAGCAGTCAAACTGTTTCTCTTAAAACTGTAACTCTATATAGCTATAAATGTGAAGATGTACAAACAGTGAGTTTTGTCTTGGGTTTTCTATTTTATTTACATAGGAAACTTTTGTAAGTAGGATATTTTCTCTACCCTGCTATGGGCTATAATACACCTTTATATTGGAAGCAGAACTTAGCCTTTTTGCTTTCTTGCTGAATGTGTTAAAAACTTGTAAGTTCACATTTCATCAGGACAATTGCTGTGGTTTTGTAGGGAGTGGTTCTGGTATGGCTTAGAACCTGCACCTGAGAAAAGTTTCACTTGAGTGCTGTTGTCACAACATTTCCTTCCTACTTTATGTACATCTGACTAGGTTTTGGTGCTTGGGCTGAATGTATGCACCTGATTGTGAATAAATCTTGTGGAAGCTTGCGTTATTTCCTCAGCAGTTGCTGACTTTGGCCATCTGAGTGGTTTGATATGTGTTACATTTGTTTCATTGTGTGACAGATGGATCAAAGTCTCAAGTTTCACGTCAGAGTCTAAACTACATCCAGGAAATTGGAAATGGCTGGTTTGGAAAGGTGAGGAGTTATCTCTTGATATTGCTCAGATTGAGGTTTATTCTCAGCTGACTAGGCCTCTGTATTTACTTTAAAATGGTAAAAAAGAAAGTAATAGCATAAGAAAAATTGAAGTTGAAATTAGATACTTCCTTGCATGCATTTTTTAGCTGTAATCACAGCACTTTTTAAATTTACCTGTAGATTCTTCCTAAAGACTAGTTAGACATTTCACTTACATGGATTTGAGTTAATACACTCCTGTTTTTACCAATTATTTTTAGGTAAAAAATTAAGTAAATAAGTGGTCTTCACTAGCAAACATGTTTTCTGAAAGCTGACATGTAGATCAGTTGTCAAGATTTAAGTATGGGTATTTAATTATCAAAGCTCTGTATTTGTAAAAAAGCCAGAAAATCTTTCCTCCAACATGTTTTTAGCTCTTGTTTTTCTTTGCAGGAAGACTACAAATGTTTTTTCCGCTCCGATTAAAGACACAATCTCTTTTTCAGGTTCTCCTTGGAGAAATCTACACAGGCACTAGTGTAGCAAGGGTGATAGTAAAGGAGTTAAAGGCAAGTGCAGGTCCCAAGGAGCAAGAACAGTTTTTAAGGAATGGAGAACCATATTAGTAAGTAATGTATCACAGCTTCATTCTTCTGCAGATGAATTTTGGACATTGCTTTTGTTCAGTGTTATTGTCTCTACTTGCCCTCCCATATAACTGTAATGTTTGTCTTTAAAATGTGAAAGAGCAAAAGTTGTGTTCACATAACTTACAGTGTGCTTTACTGTGCCTGGATGTGCTGTAAAAGGTTGGTCAGTGAAGAGCTTTCTCTTCTTGGTGCTTTCTAACATCCTGGCTATATTGGCATTCAGGCTTAGGTTGTTGGCAGTTGTCAGAAGAAATTTCATGCCTTCTGCTGCATTGCATTAGTGGTTTTGGAGCAATTTAGGAAAAGTAACTGATCTGGCTGGGAATTAACCTGGCTAAAAAAGGGTTTATCTTTTAGCCAGCTCTGTACCTTGGTGTAGTTCATAAACCAGTTGCATGCTTTTATTTTTGGTATGAGGGGTGGTGGGAGGATGGGTGTAACTCTCATGTGGCAATCCTGCCTTTTGTGGGTTGGAGATGCTCTGAGTTTTGGCTGCTGTCAGTGATACACTTGAGCAATACAAAGGAGATACAAAGGTACAAATGGAATCTGTGGCTTTGATACTTGCACCTTCCAGTGCCACCCCCTTCCAATGTTATGTGTTGAAACCGGTAGGGATTTCAGTGTGTTGCTTTGTGCTGTGATCTTTCTTGCTTTAACTGTATTTTTTCACTCCAGCATTCTTCAGCATCCAAATGTTCTCCAGTGTATTGGGCAATGTGTGGAAGCCATTCCTTATCTCCTAGTTTTTGAGTTCTGTGACTTGGTAAGTGCACTCCTACGAGAGGCTGCAGTTGTTTTTCCACAGGTGTGAATTGTATGTGGTATATTTACTGCCCTTTGCTCGTGGAAAGTTTCTTTTTCTGGGAAGTTTTTTGATTAACCAGAATTTCAGAAGACTTTTTGTTTGTTTAGAGACAGCAGTTACAATTTTTTGTTTGTACTCTTTTCAATTCATCATGTATGTTCTAAGTGCTTGTGACATGTTCTGAAGAGGCAAATACCTGCTCTTTGATAGTGGAATTACCAGTCTCTTTCAGTCTGCCTCCAACAGGGAGCTTGGAGGGCAGAGGGTGTTACAGAAGGGAGCTTTTTATCACAGTCCAGTATCACGTCCACACACTAAGATCACATCTAAAATGATATTTGCTGTCTGCAATCTTAATGTGCTTTTATTACCTTTTATGCAAGAGTGTTAATTGAGAAAAATGGAAGAGTTTCTTGCCTCCTGCTTCTGCCCCCACCTTTTCAGTGCTCAAATTTTACCCATGCTGTGCAGCTTTGGGCTAAAATGCAATGGTGGGCTCACTCCTGGAATCAGTCGTGTGTTCTTATAGCTAGAATTTTCAGTTTCAGTGTTCATTCTCTTTCTATATTATTTTCCCTTCTTTCTTATCCTTTTATTTCCCTTCTCATGCCCCTTCTACCCCTCAAGCAATTGCCTTATGCTTCCTGGGCACCAGAAGAAGAGCTGGGAACACACTGAAGGGTGTTCCTGCTGCTTTTGGTGCCACAGTGGTCCCTGGAGTGGGAGGGACAGCACAAACCTTGCTCAGCCACTGCATTCCTTGGAATGTGTGTGAATGCTGTGAGGAGCAGGGGGCAAGAGCAGAACCTTTGAACTGTGCCCAGCATGTGGAGTCATGAGAGACAAAAATTTGGATCCACGGTCTGGAAAGACCTGAGTTGTTTTGTTTTAACATAACACGTTACTAAAAGCAAACAAACCCCAAAGTCCAGGTGGCTGTCTAAACATTGGCTCAGTAGCTGCTTTTAAGGTTTGTTGTGCAGATGTCACCCAAAGCAGAATTCCTTGGGAAATGTCAAGGTAGAAATGAAGTTAGAAGTGCACACATGTTACTAAGGAATAAGTCTTTCAGAAATAAGATTTCAGCAGGATCTTTTTTGCCAATTTCACTACTGCAGAATTTTCCCTTAAACTCAGGTGCAAAAATCTGCTTCTAGCTGCCTCAGGCAATTTAAATTAGTTAGCATGAACTTGAGGTTTTGGGAAATATCAATTAATCTGTGACCTTAAATAATATTTTTCCTTGCTGCTCTTTTGCTCAAATGTATTAGCTGTGGTAAATTAATGATGCAGAAGTGCTGATAAAATCCTTCTTTTCCAAATTGAAGAAATGCCTGAACTTTTAAAGTGACTGATCAAAGTGAAATGTTCTGGTTTTGCTAACAATTAAAAACTCTGTGCCTAAGGTTAACAGATAAGGTTTTTTATAGTTTTTCAGTGTAGAAATAGAATACTTCTTACAGGGTTTTAAACCTGCTATTCAGATTGGAGTTTCTTTAAAAGGACCTTGGAAAGAGAATTGCATTTTATAAAGTCTATCAGATATACATCCAAATCAGATTTAATTGCTGCCATGCTTTCAAATAGTTACGTGATTTAATCCAACTTTAAATTTGAAGATGGAGTAGCTTTTAAAGATTGCCCTACTTTAAGTATACAGGAAAAAATAATATCCTTGTTAGATGCCTGATTATTTATGCTAGAAGTTGTCATGATCCTGCAGGGTAATCTGGAAAGGACTTTACTTAAGGGGATAAAATAGATTTTCACTTTAACTGGGGGCAGTAAGCTTGACAGTTAAAGTGGTGGTTTTACAAATTTGCATGTAGTTAGGTAATTTCTTTGGAATGGAAAATAAATGTCTGTGCTCATTTTTCTATTCCAAGTGAACTAAAACTTGGTTTTAGAAAATTATATATTATAGTCAGTTAAACATAACTGTCATATTAAAGTCTGGCTCACTTAGAGTTCTTACATGGTAGAGCTGAGTATCTCCTAGACATGATAGTATTTTTTTCCCTGTGCCCACAAATCCACAGGGGCTGGGCAGACAGGACAGTGTTCACTTGAGACTGGGACAAGTGAGTAGCTCAGTGCCCCTGTCCATCACTAATTCTTGTTGTGGTTAGGGCCTGGAGTGGGAGGTGGCAATGTTGGAGTAAGGGGAGAGAAGGGATGTGAAGGAAGCATGATTGGCACCATTTGGAATAGAAGATGTGGCTAAATAGCTTTTTGAAGTAAAAAGGTTTTAAGGGGAGTGTCAGGAAGCTTTTTATCACTGTGGTTGGACTGGCAGTTATTTGGATGTTTTAGACTTCCAGTGACTGATCTCAAAAGTTGATAGCTCCTTTTGTACTTTTTTTCCCTGAAATGGGGTGAATTGAGGTGGATGGAGGTGCTTCCAAAACACACAGGAGTGACTTTTCAGCAGAAAAAACATAAGGGCAGGTGGAA
This sequence comes from Erpornis zantholeuca, assembly GCA_013400515.1. Lineage (NCBI taxonomy): Eukaryota > Metazoa > Chordata > Aves > Passeriformes > Timaliidae > Erpornis > Erpornis zantholeuca. The sequence continues at coordinate 7,770 of VZTN01028538.1, forward strand.
TGGAAGTGGTTGACCAAAGGTTCCAGTGTCTGTGGTGACTGTTGTTCCAATGGGAAGGATGAGAAACGTGGTCCTGTTCTGCTAGCAGTGGTGTAATGCTGAGCTAGAGCTCGTTCCCTAAGGTTATGGTGGTGTTTATCCAGCAAAGTAAACTTGTTTTAATCCCTTGTACTTGTGTGTTTAAGAATTCAGTAGTTCGAAAAATGATGGGAAATGTGTCAGCTATATTGGATAGGAAGTTTTAGTATCTTCAGGTGACAAGTTCTTTTGAGGCTCATTTGGCAGTGTTGACCTTGTTTTACAAATTTGGCATATTAAGTAACAAAAAATGTGTCTATTCTGCTGACCAACAGTGGTTGTTCTATTCACTTCTTCAAACTCATCACCTATCACAGCATGTCCTCCTTTTGCTACTTCTCTTTCTTGGATTTGTAGCCTTTTTAGGGCTAGTTGACCTTGTCTTGGCTGCTCAGGCAGCTCTGTTGGATTATCAGTTCCCAGGCTCCTTGGCATCAAAAGGTCTTGATCAGAGGCACTGGAAACTGTAGTGCAGAGAAACCAGAGCTCTCAGGGTAGCAGTGCTGAATGTCAGGCAGGCTGGCTTACTTGTTTTCTTGGCCACAGCAACTCCTGATACATTTCTGTTACACAAGATTGCTGGTTACTGTGCAAGAACTGTTTTGGCTAACGTTTAGTCTATTTTATAATGTAATCCAAGTTGCTCTGTATGCATTGCTTTGCAGAGCTGGGAAAGAAGCAAGAGAGGTCAGCTACACATAAGTGTTTTAAGCTGTTAAATTCTATGGTTTGCATGTGTTAAAATTATTTAGAAAACAGTAAATGTAAAAAGAAATGCTCAAAAAGGTCTCACAGCCCAATTCCCCATGGTAGTTGCATAGTATGTCAATGCAGTCTGCTATGAATAGTTAACTGTTCACTGTTAAACATTGCAGAATGATGCCAGGTTAAAAATAGTGGTAGCTGTCTTATTAACTTTAATATATTACTGAGCCCTGTGTGGCCAGCATTTTGTCAGCACAGCAAATCCTCTAATGGATTGACATAATTTATTAGTAAAAGGAAAGTTATTCAAATGTGGAAGTTGCATGTGTATTGTGAGGCTGATTTGCCTATCAAATTCTTACAGAAATTCTTCAAGTCTTGCAATTCCCTGGGCAGATGAGATCAGCAGGATGCTGATTTGCCTGGAATGCTCTGTGGCTTACTTTAGGGATGTTGCTTTTAGGGGGAGGTGCCTGCTTGCAGTGATTGGTTCTTTTTTTAATTACTGCCCCTTGAAAACATGTTCTAATCAAAAAAGAATCTTTGCAATGAAAAATTCATAATCGAAGAGTTCACTGAATCTATTTCATGATCATGGTCAATATGGAGATGAGCCAAAGAGCAGATTTATCAGTGGTGTGTGGTTTAAAAATAAAGTGGGGATTTATCAGTTTATGATAACTTGATAGAATGTGTTCAGTAGACGTAATTTGGTTACCTCTCCACATTTTTAAAACCATCATCAGTTTTAAAACCATCAGTGCCTTCTGGTTAAAAAGTCATGCCAGCCATTTGTTTGGGTGTTCAGATGAACCCAGTGTGGAATGTGCACAAACAAAAAGCTGCCAAAGAGTACTGACTGTAAGTGTGCCTCCAGCTTCTGGTGGCTACAGAGAAAAATCATATTAAAACTTACTTCCAAAAATGGCTGAACTGAGAAGGATGGGAAGAAAGGCAAAATTTAGTTCTTCCTGGAGTCCCAGGAGAGGAGGGAAAAGGAAACGGGGAAGAGGAGGTTGGAGAGAAAACAGAGCCTTCCTCAAGCATGATTATTGAGCTTTTTATATTTAGATGTCTGCAGTGAATTTTGCAGAACTGCATTTATTCAGATATATATAACCTCTGATATTTACTGTGTTACAAAGTCTGTCAATAAAGGGCCATTTTGTGGCTCTCTAAATAGTGCATGGATAATGTTGCTGTGTTGCTACTGTCTGCTTTTAGGCAGTGAAGCATCATAGGATAATTCAGGCTCACAAGGAGCTCAGGAGGTGTCCAGCCTCCCGCTCAAAGCAGTATCACCCTGAAGTCAGATGAGATTTCTCAGGGCTTTGTCCAGTTGAATCTTGAAAACATCCAGGGATGGAAACTGCAGTTCTTTCAGGTCAGCCTGCACTTCAGCTGATGTTCTTACATGTACAACTGTTTTCCTTACATTCAGTCTGAACTTTCCGTGTTTCAGCTCATGCCTGTTCTCTCTCATCCTCCATCCATGCTCCACAGGGAGGAGCCTGGCTTAGTCTTTAATAACTTAATGGTGGGCAGTTATGATGCTGAAGTCTTTATTTCTTCAGGCTGAATGAGCCTCATTCCCTGAGCCTCTCCTCATGGTGAAATGCTCTGACCCCTGTCATGGTGGCTCTCCCCTGAACTTTGTCAGTTTGTCGTGTTCTGGGGCAGCCAGTTCTGAATCCAGGATCTGATGTGGTCTGACAAGTGCTGAGAAGGTGCTGAGCCCTCCCCTGTTTGTGCTCTCCTCCCAGTCTGCTGCCAGGGCACACGGGGCTCACGTGGAGCTCACTCCCCACCAGGATCCCCAGGTCCCTTCCTGCACAGCTGCTGCCCACTGCTCACTTGGTGCTCTTGCAAGGGATTTTTTCCTTCCCGGGTGCAAGAGTCTGCATTTGTCCTTCTGGAGTTTTATAAGGTCCGTGTTGAAACATTCTTCAGCTTGTCCAAGTTCTCCTGAAGGCCAGTTCAGCACCTAAGTGTGACCATTGGTTCACCCCAGTTGGGTACAAGCAATATCCTTCTAAAGCAATACCAAAAATATCTATTTTATACTTCTAACCTTGATTGTAGCCTTAAATTAGACCAGAATGGGAACACAGAACCAGTATGTTTCAAGGTGCTGGATTTATTAAAAGTTGTTTTTCCTACAAAAAATATGTGCCTACATGAATAATTTATTAAATAAGGGATGTCACACAGCTCTGCTGTTACTAATGCATTTAAAAATTAAAAAGCAATTCCTGGGTGCATTTCAGGCATCCTAGGAACTTAATCCACCTGGGACAAGCCCTAAGCAAGCAGTTGCTGTTTTAATGAATGACAATTTTAGAGAATATGACTTTCTTCAGGCTCTTGCTGCCACCTACAGTCAGCTCAGCTGGGTGTTCAGGGCTGGTATTCCTTGGGCTCTGCCGTTTGGAACTTGTGTGGGTCACAACCTCTGTTCCTTTCCTGATTGCTTGGAACTCTGCTCTGGCAAGAGCTTCCTGGCCCAAGATTTAGGAAGACAATGGACATAGAGCCCAGAATGTTATGCTGGTGAAGCAAATTGTGATACATGTTGTGCAGTCTCAAACCAGAAATGTCTTTGAAATAATTTGCTACCGTTTCAGAAAGTCTGTATTTTAAATAACAAAAATACAGTACTGCTGGGTTAAAAGTCAAACTGTGAGAATAGGAGCAACAACAGCATGAGAAACTTGTTCTTTTCCCTTGCTTGGATTCTCTTACTACATAAGTCTTCCTTTTCATGAATGTTTGGACGGTAGTCAATTATTTTCCTCTATTTCAAAGCTGTTCTTTTTTTAGTAATTTATGGAGTGCTTCTGTGGGCTCATTAATTACATGTCTATTGCTCAGCATTGCCTGGGTTCAGTAAAACTGCTGCCATCATCAGAAATCTCTGACTGGAATGGGGTATATTACCATGCTTTTTGTATAGAGAGCTCTGGTGAGCTGGCAATGTCTGAAACTCTCTTCTCTAGTCTCTCCCTTCCATCCCCTTACAAATTCCAGACAGACAGCTTTGCTAATTTGGAGCACTTGAAAACTCATCTCATTTAAAAGCAGAGGCTCTTTAAATTCTGTTTTTTTAATGGAAGTTACTAATGCATGACAGGTTTTATTTGGCAGTCTGATCTAGGATGTTAATTACTAAATTATTAGATTAGAAACCCTTAAGGACAATACCATATGCCTTTATGGAGACTGAAAACTAGAGGAGCTTTATTTTATTGAGCATAAATGTGGTAAATAAGTGATGTAGTCAGCTGGATCTTTATTAAAAATAAATTTCTCAGATTCAACCAACATATAAGGCTAATAAATACCTTCAACTTCTTTTACAGGGTGACCTGAAAACATATATCTGCAATGAGCAGGAGCCCATTAAAGGAGAGTCTCAGATAATGCTGCTGCAGAGAATGGCGTGCGAGATCGCCGCTGGCCTCGCTGTAATGCACAAACACAACTTTGTGCACAGGTAGGCTCCCAGAGAAACCCCTCAAAGTCACCTGGGTATTCACCTTCAAACCCACTGCTATTGAAGACTGTGTTTGCACAAACTTCTGTCTGACTGTGGCATACCCTGAGGCGTGAAGGTGTGATGCTAATGAAGGTGTTAATTGAGCTGCAGTGGTGTGGTGTTCCAGCTCCACCTCCCTGAAAGCTCATCCCCTGCTCTTTGGGTTTGCAGCCCATAGAACACAGCCTGCTGCCAAGCCAATCCAGATGTCGTTGTTTGATTAATTCTTGGCCAAGTCAAATTCGTTTTGTTTATTGTGGAGGGAGGGATGTTAAAATTCTATTAGGATCAATCTTACCTGCTGTGAATTTTTTTTAGATTGTAGTAATTTAGATCTTTTCTTTGGTAATCCGTTACATTTGTTACTAAAAATGGGAAAAAAAGCCTTTCTAATGCAGTAAGGGGGAAGCTGAGTTTAGAGGGAAAATCTGGATGAAATGGGTATTCTCTCACTGAATTGTTGTTCATGTAACCTTTTAATCTTCACTAAAGGAGGTGGTCAGATTTCAAAGTAATCATATTAGGAGAAGAATTTTGTTCCCATTGGGGTAAATGCTAGATTTGTTTTTAATTAATATAATTATTTTAAATTAAAGTTAGCATAGTCAATGCTGAAAGAATGGCAGTAGTTGAAAAAGGCTGGGAGAATTTATTCATGAAACTAGTTGCCCAGAAGGAGACAAAAAAATTTTTTTTGGCTTTAAATGTAAAGGTGTTAAGGACCTGGAAGTCATTAACCTCTAAGATGACTAAAATATTAAAAAGTACTTGTTCTCCAAATGTGGCTTACCTGGAGAAACCTTGGGTACCACAGGGTAGTTACTTTGTCAGTGTGTTCTTTGCTGTAGAACCAGCACTTGCATCACCCTTTCAGCAAGTTGGGAGCTTATCAATGCACATCTTGCTGCTTAGGGAGAACAGACCTTTAGTTCGGGGAGAAATGAACTCTCAAACCTAAGTCTTAAAAGGTGCAGGTGTAAAACAGCAGCAAAACCCTGAAAAAGCCCCAAAGCCTGGGCTCAGCTGGTGGCTGATGAACAGAGCTATTGTTTTAACCCATTTAACAATTTCAGATGACTTGGAGGTAATACCAGTTGTACCTATCTAACTGAGGGATCAGTTTCTTGTCTTGCAGCAGCATGGCTCTGTAGGTATTAAATTTAACAGTACATTTTCAGTGAAATACAGATAAACTTGGTAAATAATTATTCTGTGGATCTGCAAGATTCTCATTGTAATGTTTACTTCTAGCAACACTATCCTGATGCTGTCAGAGTAAGTGGTAAAGCTCCAGCATCAGTGATTTTGTTGTTAGTGGTAAATTCAAGCAGCCAACAATTTTTCTCTTCCAGGATATTTATTTAAATAGTATAAAACAATTTGGCAAGCCCTGGGACATACTTCAAGGTTATAGATGTGTTTCTGACCTGTGTAGTTCAATGACTCTGGAAAGGAAAAACATCATCATCTTTCTTTGTAGCAGGCAAGCTGTGGCTTTCAGACAATTTGTACTTCAGAGACTTTTTTTTTTTTAAGCCAACAGAAGCAAAAGTAGAATTCTTTCAGGGCACTTAATTGCCTGGTTCCCTTCTGTGAAACTGAGAAGTGAAATATTTGAGCAATTAGTCTGCCGAGCTCTTTGCTGTCGCAGCCACAGTTTCAGCTTCATTAAACTTGCATAAATTTCTGAGTTTGCATGGTGGGTTTCCTAAAACTGCTTCTTGGTATTATTACAGCAGCACTGCTGCTTCATGAGTATTTGTGGTCTGGTTTATGGTGGAAACTGGAAGAAAATTCTGTGTCTGTTCAAGAGCTTTGTAATTTGTTTAGTAGAGGACTCCTGTGAAGTCCCTCTAATGGTCTTTTTCAGAGACTGTAGTTCTGGTTCATGTGTAATGTATGGGTTTGTTGCTTAAGGAACTTAACTGTAGATGTAAGATATTACTGGTTGCTTAGTATCATGTTGTGAATTAATATTTAAACCTAATCTAAATTGCTGATAGATTTTGCTTATGCCAATTAAAATGCAAGCCATGCAATGATAGGTGTGAAGAAGGGTGACATCACTGTGGCGTGTGAACAGCCCACGTAATCTCCATGAGAGGATTATGAGCAGAATGAAATAACTGCATGTAAATGCTGTGTGTAGTCTGAATGCTTGGGAGTCCACACCACTGCTCTGGAAAAGTGACTGCAGCTTGACCTTTTTTATACAGGACAGCATAATAGTCCAGGGTTTTTGTATGAAATCTTTAAATGTGATTGCTTTGTCGCTGTGTTTAGTTTTCTTTGGATTCCAGAATGCAGAGTCTGCTTGGCTCTGTGGCTCTGAACTGATTCTCTTTTGAAGTGGGAGTGCCCGAGGGAAATCACAGACTTTTGGCCACAAAACAAATCTTGTCCAATGAGTCCTCTCTAAGGAGAAACCCTGTCAGTGTTTATTTTTTCTGGAAGTGATGAGTGTTTGTACAGAACTGTAGTGTCCACAGTGTTCCAGTGAGATATGGAATCAGTTGTTGGCATGTGTAGGTTCTAAAACTTAAATGAAAATGTAACTAACAAGAAAACTCTTAATATTTGGTTTAGATCACAATTGCACTTTAGAAATCAATCTCCTGGTTCCTGTGCCAGGAGCACACCTTTCTTGAGCCCAGCTTGCCTCAGCCTTCAGTAGGATTTAGGTGTCTGGGATCAGCCTACAACACATGCACGTGGGATTGCTGAAGTGTATCTGGAGTGGATGCTGAATCTTTAGCACTGTTTGTGTCACTGATCTGCTCCTGTTACTTGCAACTATAACCTGTAACTGTGCATAAGTCCTTGATTTTTAGATTCTAAGTTTTTAAAAAATAGTATTCTTGGTTTTTCATTTGATACTTCAAACTGTGACCTGGCTGTTCTAAGAATTGTCACTTCTGCTAATCTGTTTGTCTTAATTTGCAATGAAGACCTGGTTTGTCTCACTGTTTATTTGTTTGCATTTTCAGTGACTTGGCCTTACGGAATTGCTTCCTTACATCCGATTTAAATGTCAAAGTAGGAGATTATGGTATAGGATTCAGTAGGTATAAGGTAAGTTAATCTAGTCATGGACCACTTCCTTAAAGGATTCGGGGCCCAAGGTTACAATAAGCATGCTTGAAAGCTGTAAACTGATACTAGATTGTCCTTTATTTGAATAATGATCTTTCAAAGTATTACTGGCAAAGAACTGCAGTGAGTTCATGTACCAAAATAAATGATCTTTCTAGAGATGAGTAGAGTTTATGCTTCTGGAAGCTTCTGGTAAATCTGCCCTTTTTTGGTCCTATTTACAGTAGTCCTAGAATGTAAACAAACTTATTTTAATGCATTTAAGGATGAATTTGAAAGAAAAGTTCAAATTTCTTAATTAAAATATTCATAATACTGAAGTATATCAAGAAAGAGAAAAATTAAAGACATTAATTAAAACATTTTGTAAGTACCAAACCTTAAAGAAGAAACATGCATTCAAGTTTCTGCTATGCAGTAGGCAGTGAATGATTTTCCTCCATAGCATTATTCTCTTCTACTTGGGGAAAAAGGGATTATTTACATATTAAGAAAAGGACTGTCACTGCATGGAAGTTGATCCAATGTATGTTCAGCCTTTTTCTGATATTTTTTTTTCATTTTAATCAATAATGCAGGAAGATTACATTGAGACAGATGAGAAGAAGCTTGTTCCTCTACGATGGACTGCACCTGAGTTAGTTACAAGTTTTCAAGACAGACTGTTATCAGCAGAGCAAAATAAATACAGTAACATATGGTATGTAGAAGTCTTTACAATAATTTCAATGAGAGATTTGTGAACATATTTTCAAATGTTATATGAAGGAGTTTAAATAATATTTAAATTGGCCTGGTGCATCAGATGTACAGTCAATTAATCCCTGTAAACCTGACACTATATCCTGCTTTGGAAAGATGCTTAGAAATCTGTTGAGAGAAAGTTGGAGCAAACAAAAATATTTAGCAGAATAATAGGTGCTTATACTAATAAAAATATCTTCAGATGTTTGTAAAGGAAAGAAATGGCAAATGATTTTTCCCAAGAATGAGTAGCTGTGGGTGACATAAAAAGTTGATTCCACTAGAGCCTGATTAAGTTCAGTTAGTAGAGCAGTGGCATTTTAATTAAAATGCTGTGTTCTTACTGCAGCATTTGAGGGCAGCAATTAACTGATGGTTTCTGTTGCCCAAGAGCTGATAGACAGTGGCTGCTGAATCTCTTGAAGATGAACGTTTTTGAAATTGCCAAGTTCCACTTCAGTTCTCAAGCCCCAAGAAATTTGAGTAATGGAAATTGTGGATTAGGCTAGCATTTCTGAAAACATTATAAAAACAGGAATTAACTACATTCTAAGGATGTTAAATAGTAAACTTGGCTTCAGTGTTTTAAAAGTAGGGTTGCAGAAAGGAAGTGGGATAGATAGGAATTATGTAAATACTAATTTGTTTCTGTCCTCCAAGGAGGCTTCCTCAGCTCATAGTGTTCATCTGGACTGCAAGCAGCCAGGGTCTTAAGGTTTCCAACTTGTATTTTAGTGCCTCTTATGCAGAGCTGCCTTGAATAGGTTTGGAGGAGATGATTCCAGACACCCCTTTCAATCTAAATTACTGTACATGCAGAGTCAGTTACTTTGCATTTTGAGCACAGAAAGATTCCCTGGAGATTAGCATTGACTGTAATCACTGCAAATGTGATTAGTGTTGGATACAGTACAGATGCAGCACTGAGCAGAGGCAGCTTTTGACCACTGCAGCTTGAAAATAAGGAATTCTATGAAGACTGGAACAAAGATGAGTTATTTAGCAGTTTGACCTATGACTGCAATTTCTCATGAAAGCTTTTTTCTTCTGTTGAATGAACCATGAGGGTTTTTTTAATCTCATTTCTATGTACTATAACAATATTTTTTATTTTAAATCTGTTGAAAAAATAATACTTTATTATGTATGGGATTTTTTCCATGATCAAATCATTTGAGACCTCCTGTATTTTGTTGCCTTCATTGTTGTTGCCTTCAAGCAATTTTACTCTTCAGGCTTTTAGCATTCTGTCAAAATGAGTTAACAAGTTCTGAGGTTATTCTGGAGACAGTGGGGAGTGGTATTTATTTCTTCTTGCCAGTTATACTTTGTATATCCTTATTTTCTTAGAAAAGCAACTCTGCAACAGTTCTGAGAATGCCCAGTCATTTGCTGCTCTTTTCCAGGTCTCTGGGTGTGACATTATGGGAGCTCTTTGAGAATGGTGCTCGGCCTTACTCGGACTTCTCTGACAGGGAGGTGCTGACCCACATCATCAAGGAGAAGCAGGTTAAACCCTTCAAGCCACGTCTGGAGCAGCCATACTCCGACAGATGGTAAACTTTAAATATTTCTGATCATTCTTAAAGCTGCTGAAGAATTTTCTCAAGTGACTCAGTTCTCTTAAATACATTGAAATTGCTACATGGAAATGTGCTCCCAAAACAAATTCTAGATAAAGGGAGTAAAAGGACTTGCTATAGATGGAGGTTCCTGCCAGTGACATTGGTATTCTGAAGCTTGTTAGGTGTCTGAATTCCATACATTCCTTTTCAGTGTGAAACCTATTGAAACATGTTTTTATTCATATAGGTATGAAGTTCTGCAGTTCTGTTGGCTGCCTCCAGAGAAGAGACCAACAGCAGAAGAAGTGCACAGACTTTTAACTTACCTCCGCATGCAAAGCCAAAGGGACTCCGAGATTGATTTTGAACAGCAGTGGAATGCTCTGAAACCAAACACTTCAAATAGAGAAGCAAGTAATTCTGCATTCCCAATCTTGGATCACTTCACGGGAGATAGACTTGGCCATGAGCTGGAGGAGGTTCTGACTGTAACTGAAACAAGCCATGGTCTGAGCTTTGAATACATCTGGGAGGCAGCTAAACACGATCACTTTGATGAATGTGGTCATGTGAATCCTGATGAAGCCATGACCTACACAAGTATTTTCTATCCAGTGGAGGTTTTTGAGAGGTCACTTTCAGAGCAAGGCCCAGGAGCACAGGATGGAAGTGGCCAAGAGGCATCCCTGGCTGTCCCTGGGGTGTTACCTGTGTTCGATGCACACAAACTTTCTGTTGGAAATGACTACTATATCCAGTTAGAGGAAAAAGGAAGTGGCTGCAGCATGAATTTTGATAACCAATCAGTTGTGTTAACAACAGAAGTTGATCATCAAGAAGCTGTACAAGAAAAAAGTTCTCATTTCACGGTTCTCAGGGATCTTGATGTTGAAGAATCTAGTACCGATGGGGACTTCTTCCACTACAATACAGATCCAAAAGAGGAATTTTTGCCTGCTACTAGTAGCCCAGAAAGTCCTTTCCAGAATATATTTAATGACATTGATAGATCAGAAGAATTGACAAACAGAAAAATACTTGTGTTTGCTGAAACGAATGATTCTCCTAAAGACTTCAGACCAGCTGTTTTGAACTCAAACACAGATGCTAAAAAGGCAGTAGGCTGTTCTGGGAAGGAGCATTCTAGTCATGATAATGAAACTGTTTCCTTATGTGAAAATATGTCTAACCAGTCAGACCTGGTAACTTTAGAAGAACTTTCTGATAACTTCTTATTTCTTCAAGAGAAAAACTTATTAACAGGGTTATTGCCTAAGAAAAACAGTGGTGATTTTGGGCAAAACTCAGAGGATGTTCTAAAAAGTATATTAGAAACCTCAAAAAGAAACTCTGTTGAGCCTGAGCTGGCTGAAAATGCACAGGTCTTTTCTTTAATACAGGAAAGTCTTAGAACAGTGAAAGATGAAAATTTTAACCCAGTGACAATGAATAAAGATCCCAGTTCTCAGACTCCTGTAGAGATGCAGGCATCCTCTAGTCCACCCACAGCACTTAAGTCATGTGATAAATGTGCAAATCTTCCCATTTTGAAGGATGAGGGGAAACTTCTAAATGTAGAAGTGAATGAAGTCATGTCCTGTAACACCGATGTTCTCTGTCAAGAAGAGCTATCTTATAATGCCAAAAATAATAATGTTGGAAACAGTCCATTTTACAGTGTTGCTGTTGAAACAGATCAGTGTGATGCACAGATGAAACAGGGAGTGCTTTTCAAGTCTGAGGAAATAACTTTTAGTAGAGAAAAATGTAGTGATCATGAAGATAGGGAAAGAAACTTGCAAGATATTTCTCCCATATTAAAAAAACCTGAATGTTTATTGGAGGAAATACAAGAAACACCAAATCATTTTGAGAACTGTAAGGATGTTCCAGACGAGGTGACCATAATTTCTGTTGCTGCTTCAGATTGTACAAGTCAGGATAGTCTTTTGGAAGACAGCCCATCTCCTATACAAGCTGTAGAACAAGCCTTAGAGACACCTGATTCTCTGGATTCTTTAGATGTAAATGAGGTTTTAGAATCTTTACAGGCTCAGAGTCCTCAGAAACTTTTGCCACCAGATAAACCTGCTGACAGTGGCTATGAAACGGAAAACCTGGAATCTCCAGAATGGACTTCCCATGTCCCTGTTGAGGATGCTTCCAGTGTGGATACTGCTCTGTGTGTTGTGAGTGAGAACAGTGTCAGTGCTTTGCCTTCTAATCCAGTCATCATTGTGTCAGAAGCTGCAGCTTGTTTGGATGCAGTGAACAGCAATTTTGAAATAACCCCAGTGGTTTTTCTGAGCGGAAATCAAAACTCATACAGAGACTCTGCCTATTTCTCTGATAATGATTCTGAGCCAGATAAAAAAACAGAAGAGTCTGTAAATCTGTCCAGAGAGACTGTGTGTGTTGTTTCCTCCAACGGAGGAGAGAATCATGCTGAAGAGGTTTATGGTTTTGAAGAGAGACAGCAAACATGTGATGTGAGGAATTACCAGGATGATGATAATCAAAATAGAAAACTAGAACTAAACCACAATCTAGAGATCCAAGAGATGGATGAAAGGATGCAGGGGTGTCCTGATGAGTGGGCTGAGGCAACTCTGTCTTCCCTGGAAATGGAAGGTAACCTGAGGGATGAAATACAACTATCTGAGGCTCCTCATAAAAGTGTCTCTTGTGTTGGCACTAACACTTCAGAGCTTCTTTCACAGAGAGACTTAAAGCCTGTGCACAACCTGGCTTTAGATCTGAGTAACAGTGAGAAGTCCTTCTATCACATGGAAGGACAAAAACTGAAAGAGCCAGATATTGAAGGAAAATACCTCGGCAAACTCAGCGTGTCTGGAATGCTGGATTTAGAAGATGGTGATGATGCAGATGAGGAAGATGAAAACAGTGATTCTGAGGATGACATGAGGACTTTTCATATGCATAGTCTGAGTTCTGACAGTGAAGATGAAACTGTTCATCAAGTACCTGAGATAATTACTGAGAAAGATGATGGAAAACATTTGAGAAGCTTGTTGAAACTTCCAAAACCTCTTAATGAAAGGCAACCTGAACTTTGGAAAGATGAGAAAAAGGCTGTAACATTCTTTGATGATGTGACAGTCTATTTGTTTGATCAGGTACCCTTTTTTTAATTACTAAGTAAATAGNGAAAAAAGAACTTTTTGGCTTGAGTTGGTGCTGTTTTGTGCTGCTGGCAGAATAGCAGCTCTAATCTGAAGGAGGGTTTTTCTTTGGTTGCCAAATCCTGTATCTCCATTGCTGTTGGACCCTTGACTGCACGTGCTGAGTGAAACATGGTTTTTAGTTATGTTTTTCTGCTGTTTATAAGATGTCTCACATACTGAAATTAAATACAGCATT
>VZTN01028538.1:21348-60401 GCA_013400515.1 Erpornis zantholeuca
TTGGGAAAATCTTGTTACAAGAGTACCTTTCTTGTTTAGGCAGGGTTAAAGCTTGTTTGCAATGTGGGTTAATTTCTTTGTATATTAAAGCTATACAAGAATACANGATGCCTTTATAAAAGAAAGGAACAAAGGAAAAAAATAATTAACCAAAAAAAACCCTAAAACTCAAACTGAAACCTACCCCTGAATCTTGTGTTAGTTAGCACCAAATTTAACTGAGATAATAATCAAAGATGAGAATAGTATTTAGATGGTAATGCTAATTTTTGTTAATCAGTGGGATTCACGTTCAGTGAATTACTGATTGGCTTATAAAATTCAAGGTTACTTTTGTTTCCCTATCTGCTTTATCAATTTTTTAACTTCTGTAACTGGATACAGAGGGGATTGTATTTTAGCATTATGGTGACTAAACTAGTCCAGTGAGTTTAAAAGAACAGACACATTGTGAAGCTTTGGAAATGTTGCTTATGATGACGCACATAAATATTAGAGTTAAGTGTGCTCTGGAATAGAAAACACAGGTGATTTATTTGTGTTTAGGCAGCCTGTAGAATAGTAATCCTTTTGTCAGAGGGGAAAGGAAAAAATCAGCTGTGTTTAAACTGCTTTTAGTTGTTAAACTCTTCTACTTTTTATTACAATAATTGATAAAATGCTGGCTGTTTCCAATACTGGCTGTACAAAGTCTGTCTCTTTATCCTGAACGTGATATGGGGATTTAAAAAAAATAAAATGCTGGGACATGGGATAAGGCTTTATTAAAGAGGAAAAAAAAAACCCTACCTGTGTTAAGCTGATAAGGGAACTGTTTTCAATTGAAAGATATTTTACCTTTGTTCCTAGAAATGTGAAACCATTTTATATCATAAATAATATTTAAATAGTCATTTCCTGCGTGCATTTTAGCATGGATTTGGTGCAGCTTTCTTTAGAAGTGTGTGCATGTGCTTAATCTGTAACTCAAAGTTTTGTTGTGTGGTTCCAGACCTTTTAATTCCACTTTTGACTTGATGGCAGGATGGGGGAGTGGATTTGTGGGTGCTGGCATCTGAAGGCTCAGAGACATTGTGTGTAAAAAGAGTTAAATAAGTGACTTTGTTTGCCTTAGGAAACACCAACGAAGGACCTGGGAAGCCGTGGGATAGACGTGAATGGGGAAGGTGCTGGCAGCTCTCCTGTTCCATCTTCCAGTCCTGGTTACTTAAACAGATTTGCAAATTCAGAAAGCTCAACAGATGAAGAAGGTGCATGAATATGTTTATACACAGCAGGGAACAAGGCAGTTTTATGCACAGCTTTTTATGAGAAGTCATTAAACTATGTGTGATCTGTAAATTCACTGGACCATGTTGGCTTCAGTTTTGCACCCCAAGCACACACTGCAGCTGGGCTCAGATTCCCTTGTTCCTGAGGAGTAAAGCTGGGATGTGATACTGGTTGTTTATATATTGATGTGTCCAGAGTATCCTGAGAGGCAACCAAACTGTGGGTGACAAATCTTTGTGCCTCCCTGCGCTGGAGCCCTTCCCTGGGCTGCAGGTTTTGTTTGGGGTTAATGCAATCTTCCAGTCTACTTGTACAGCTCTGGGTGACCTTACATGGCATTACTCTAATGCTGCTTTTTATTTCTTTTTTTTTTCTTTCTCCTCAAGGTGGGGGTTTTGAGTGGGACGATGACTTCTCTTCTCCAGAGCCATCCTTTATATCCAAGGCAGCTAACAGTCTCATTGGTTCCAAACCACCCCTTCAGCCATCCAAGTACTTCTCTCCACCTCCACCTTCCCGGACTCTTGATCAGAACTGGTCACATTCACCCCCTATTTCCAGATTCTCCATCCCTCCTGCAAATATAGCAAGCCTTTCTCTTACACATCTTACAGATTCAGATATAGAGCAAGGAGGTAAGTGATTTAGTTATAATAATTACTTCAAAGATACAAATTAAAACCATAATGTAAAGATAAAACTAGCAGATACAAGTCTTGTTCTATTTTAAATACCAAATATAGAAATACATATTTAAAAACCATAAAAGTTGGCCTGGTCTTCTGTTTCAGTTAAGACATAGTTTTCCATGGAGATTGAGATTATTTGCATCCAAGTTGGTACAAACTTGTGGCTGAACAGCCTATGGAACATTTACAGGACAAGCTCTCAGTTCTTCTGATAAAAACCCTAGTGCTGTATTAGTATAAATGAAACCTCTGCAATCCTGAAGCACTGCTGTTACACCTGCCACACTATGGCACTTACCAATTCTGGTTATTGCACTGTCTTAAGTCACAATTGTGTTTTCATTGCACAGGATGAGGATGCCAGGAATGTAATGTTTCTGTCATTATTGTGTAAACTTGTTTTACAGTTTAGTTTCTTTTCATATTGCTTTTTAGACAGTGCATTCTTGACATTCCCTAAAGAATTGCAGCATGTTTTCTAGAGCTGTGAATAGGACAGCTCTTGTTAGGGCAGCCAAACAATCCATTCAGAGCACTATTGAGTAGTAGCAGTATTTATTAACAAGCTGCCTTGTCAGTAATAAAAAGCTTTTTTAACCTTTGATACATTTTTGAGGGTTAAGAGAAGCAAAAATCAGCAGACTTGAATCACTTTGGCATATTACTAATCTTGATAATACGCTGCATTATTAAAAATAAATATTACTGATTGCAGAGCCTTGCTAATGGTCAATGTCTATAAATATGTAATCAGTGTTATATGGAGTTGTATTGTTCTTGTATTGTGCTTGTTGATTAGATAATGTTTGCTGCTTAGTAACTACAGATAAGAGAGAATATTTTGGAGATCCTACATTACCTTACGTGTCCTGAGAAGTGACATTGAACTGTGTGATTGAAGCAGATGTTTATGAATAAATGAACCAAATGTTTACAGTAGTTGAAAGTGTAGGGAAAAATTAACCAAAACTTGGAAGTGCAAAACAGCAGAATGCCAAGTTCTAGCAAGAGTCTTACAATGAAGTGAGGGCTGTGCAGAAGAATCTCACTTTATCTTATGACCTTTCCTCTACTAATAGGAAGCAGTGAAGATGGAGAAAAAGATTAAATCAATTTAAACTTGCTTGGACTCCATACATAAAACACACAGACTTTGTGTTTGAAACTTCTTTATCTAAACTCTGGATCCTCCTGGAGTAACACAGGTAATCAAGAAGTACTGAGAAATGAAAGTGAACACTGAAAGCAATGTTAAATCAGGACATTAATTTGAATGTGTATTTAACTTTGTAATGTATTTTTAAATCAGTGCAATTTTGCGTTTCATTGAAAGACAATTCTGCCGCTGTTTTCAAGTACTTGAAGTATTTTTCAGATAACTTAAACAAGTAAAGCAATGACACTACAGTCTGGTTTATGTATGAGATTGTATAATATTCTTTTTATATTTTTCCATGTAGTTCATTATCTATTTGAACATACACCTGTTGTAGAATTGTGTATAACTGTCCTGTGCAACAGGTGGCTGTGTTGATGGAACTGTATGAATGATAGTTGATCAGTAGTGAGCCATATTTATTCAAGAAGATATCACTACATATTACTTTGCTTATTACAATTGCACTATGGATTATTCTTCCTTTATTTCCTGATGATGTACAGAATCAAAATCTTAAATCTTTCAAGGAAAATAAGACAAGTTGAATTGGCCCAGTTTATCCAGTTTAATTTGTCCTTTTTGTAGCCTTTGCTATGCACGGTACTTGTAAAACGTACATAACTTCTGAGTATTATGTTAGACTTGCTGAAATCTTATATTCAGTACCATTTCTAAAATGATAATGGTTATAGAATGGTTGTTAGTGTTCATGATTTATAGGAAACTGGAAAAGAATATATGATATACTCTGGAATTTTTAGATGAAAGAGATAATGTCTCTTAATTCCTACCGATGATCCTACTGACTGCTTAAACTGTAATAGCATCTGACTATATCACAATTAAGGGCCTTCCAGTTTTTACTACAATTTATGCCTTGGAGAAAGAAGAGGAAAAATTGGCTGTACAAAACTCTGGAATTTATGAATCTCATAAAAAGACTAATATCAATAGACTGGATTTGGGTATTCTTGGCCCTTCAGTTGTACATTCTGTGAATTTTGAAGCTCACTCTTCTGCCGCCTGCAGATCGGGGCACCATTCAGAGGCCTATGGTAAATCTACCTCTCGGTAATGTTGTGACAATTAAGATTTTGATTAGTGGTTAATGCCCAGTTTTGCACCCATTATAGGGACAGATCCGTTTTAAGATGTCTGCAGAGCTCCATGGTGCATCCTGAACAAAGGATGCAGTACAGTAGGATTGCTCTGAAGCCTGTAGGGAAGGGAAGACAGTGTGGGGGCTTAACCTTCCTGCTCTACCATGCATTTAGTTGATTTAATCCTTTAAACTGCTCAGAAAAAGATATCCTTAGTTATTACTCCAAGGTGAGTTCAGTTGAGAAACAAATCCCTGACTTGTTGGAATGCCTTATGCAGTTGCAGATCTGTAGGAAGCACTGATAGGAACAGTTTACCTGGCTTTGTATTTGTTTACCTGTACTAAAATACAAATGCACTGAAATATGAAGAACTTCGTATTTTAGTTGCTGTTTTGGCAGGGCTTGAGATAATGGTGGTTGTCTTGGTTTGAAAGACAGGTGTCTGCTAAAGAAGGCAAGAGCCCCCTTTGGAATGGAAGATCCAATCCCCCCTTCCCTCCAAATTATTATAATTTTGAAATGAAGGGGCTTTCAGGCAAAAGATACGGGGAATAGTATGTATACATATATATATATATACACTAAGGCAAACAAACAACAACTATGGCAGTGATTACAGAACAGACCCCAGTGCCAGCCTCTCTCAGCTCCGGTGAGCAGGGTGGGCACGATGGTTCCCAGGGGCCGTAGGGGCGCTCCGGAGTGAGCTCGGCACCACGCACTGATGGTGGACGAGGAGTTGTTTCACAAACCCCTGGGACAGCTCCCTGCGGCAGGAGCCTCGGGAGCAGCAGGCTGGAACAGCAGTCCCGGCTTGCAGATGAGATGTATGAAGCTCCGGAGCTGCAGCGGGGCCGGGAGGTCTCGGCAGGCAGTAAGCTCGCAGCAGCGGCTGAGAAACGGCAGGGGCAGCCTCTGCCCGGCTCTCGGCGCGCCAGGGAAAGGTGGGCTTGGGATCCCGGAGCTCCAGGAGGAGGAGGCAGCAGAAGGCAGGAAACCTGCAAACGGCGATGGATTTCCTCCACCACGAGGGCAGCCTCTCTCTCGTCCTGATGCCAGGAGATCAAGAAGAAGGCAGGGGATGTACCCAGCTCCTTTTAGCCAGTTCAAATCTTGAGGCAAAGGGGGCAGCTAGCTCGAGTCCTACCCCTGTATCCAGGTCTTTTTTTCTCTCTCTTAAGTACCCAACAATTTGTATCTTAGCAACGAAATATGGGGGAAATTCTTGAAGAGAAAAACAAAAGGGGAAAAGGTAACTCCCAAAACCCCAACAGTGGTCCAAGTGCTCTTTGTCCAGATCCAGTCACCAGAGAATTTTCATCATATGAAGATGGGAGGACTAGATATTTTCAGATGTGTGATTTTTTTTTATACCTCTGTTAATCTTGATTTTTAAGTATGTTTTAAAAATGACAGGAATACATTAACTGCTTTTTTCCAACGTTATTTAGCCCTTAAGCCTAAAAGAATGGCTTCCATACTGATTAAAAGGGAATGATTTAGTTCTCATGTTGTTTGAAGTTGCCAATGAATTGTTGAGATATCTTTTTCTGATGAGGCACTCAGGTTTGGATTTACAACTGTTCTTCAGTATGAAGTGAGGAGCTGAATTTTCCTAAGGACCTTTCACAAAACATTATTTAGAAGGCAAAATCAAGTAGTTCTTAATACAGGCTTACAGTATATACTGTAGAGGGTTTAAGGAAGCTGTGTGCTACTGAAAATATTTTAAAATGTTGGTAATAGACTTTGTGCACAAATTATTGCCTAGAAATTCCATAATTCCAGCACTAAACTCCTTGATACAGCTAGATTTAGGGTATCTCATCTGTCTTTAATTCTCACCATAGTAAGAATGAAACTCCATAATAGTCTGCAAAGAACATGGGGGCTTGTCTGCCTTGTGTGGTGAAAAACCTGTCAGACCTGGAGTTCAGCCTTAATTTTGAATCATTTGATTTAAAATCTAGTCCTGGGTTAAATAAAAGCTTATGCTCCGGAGTGTTGTAATTTGGTTGTGCATTTTGTTTCTTGTGATTCTGGAAAATCAGGTGTTTATCCTGCACATCAGGAATTTCCTTTGCTTGATGGGAATCTAAGATTTTTATTCTTTACCCGGGTTTAAAGAAATTCTTACACAGGAAGTGAAAGTTTACTCCTCTGTCCAAATGGATTCATTGCTAATGAATTGCCAAAGGAGCATTTTTTCCAAAATTAGATGTGTATGATATTAAGCAAGGTAATGTCCTTTTTAGCTGTACAATGAAGAGAAAGAAATATTTAAAGTTAACTCACATCGCTTAAACATTAATTTTAACTTCAGTAATCCAGTAGGCAGGATTGCAATAATATAAACTGTCTTTTGGGATAAAAAAATTATACTTAAAGATCTGATCAACTACTAGCAATACTTAAATATCTGCCTGGCAGTCAAGTGGCACAATGAAGATGAATCAATAATTCCAACACGTTACATTATAATGAGGGGATTTGTTCCAAAACATTCATTACACTCTGTGTAATTTCTTGCACTAGCTACTTAAGCCTGGTCTCCGTTTTAGAAGTACATGTATCTATTTTCAATGGTTTATTATGAGGACTGGTTACAGCTTAATTCCTTCTCTAGTAGAATACCTGGACTGTTTGAATAATGAAGACGTTGTCTCAATTTGGCTACTAAAGGTATTTAAAAGATCTGGTTTTTCCCACCTAAAGAAGTTTGTTTAAACATTAGGATGTGTAGTGAGAAGCCAAGAGAGCGACAAGAGTGTCCAGTTTCAGTGGGAACACCTGTACTCTCCCAAATCCCCCAGCTGCAGATATGCTGTGTATAACTGCATTTATGGAAATTGCTGTTTTCATGGAAGTGAGGAGATTTAATGGTTTTTTTTTCATATCCTCATTGATGCACTAATGAAAGCCATTTAAGCCTCATTCTTTTTATCAGTATTTTTAGCAGATTTTTATGTAATACTCAAATCTTTCATGAGGAGGCTGGTTGGTAGAAAGACCTTTTTTTTTATGATTAAGCACTATCCTAAAATGTCAGCATTATCAGGTGTCAGTGACTTGGCTATTTGTGTAGGCGTTGGTGAAAGGTGGAATCCAAGTACATTAGCCTTATAAGAAATAGCCTTAAATAAGAATGGAGTGTACAAAATTACTTCAGCTTTAAGTCATACATGTTAATGGTTTTGGTACAAAATGGGAAGAAATCTAGAGGAGAGTCAAACATCATATAAACTTATTGAAAATAAGTATTTGTAATACCAGCAGCCTGTTTTTCAGAAACTTGAATATGACTTACAGTTAGTTTTGTTTATGAAATTGTTTGAACTTGCACAGATGTAGGTGTAACTTAAATGATAAATGGTACTGATGTGTGTGTATATATAATGTTTAATTCTATTTGTAAATGAGAAACTATGTAACAAAATCATAGGTATGAGGTTTTCCTATTGTAATTTAATACAGGTATGAGGTTTATGGCAATATATCATAGTTAATGAAATTTCAGGTCAAAATGTCTTTAAATTGTGTACATTTTTAAATTGTAATTTCTACTGTATATTGATTATCATGCATAGTGTGATTCAAGAAACTGCTTGTAATTTAAAAATATTTAATATTAAAAATAAAATACAGTTATATATTTATAATCTCTTTGTCTGTTTGTTCATTTTTAAACAGATGCCAGCAGTGTAGTTCCAGTGTAAGATATATTTATTAGTATCCTGAGGTTGAGAAAGCTCAAAGCCACAGTCCCAGCAGATGAGTCCGTGCTAAATAGTGTAGTCACCTTTAATTTCTTCCAGTATCATCACCCTCGTGAAAAATTCAGGTAAAGTGTGTACACAATCAGTAGAGCAGCAATAATTAAAAAGGAAACAGTGTAATTCTGAATACTGAATATTGCTTTTACTCATAGGAAGTAGAAGCAAAAGTATTGCTTTTACTGTAGGAAGAGTGGGAATTTTGAAATTCATATATTCAGAAAACAGGTGAATGATGTTTTTTCGATGTTCATTGAATTTCTTTCTAAAAGATTTGCTTGGTTTTTTTCAATCTAAGTGCATGTGCTGAATGGACCAGAAATCACCAGGTAAATCAGGGTGGTAGTGGTGTGCAAAGGTGTGATGAGGTACCGAGGCTGTTTCAGGCTGGGCACTCGGTGGGGCAGGAGGAGAGGGCTGGGTTTCCCTGCAATCTGGGAAGGTCGGGATGGCTCAGGGCAGCCCTGCAAGTATTGATGGGGGCTCTTGTGGAAGCTCTTGAGTGCTGGCACCTGTCGTGACCTGGGAATGAGAAACTGATAGCAAGATGACTTAACTTCATTAGGTAAAATATAACTACTGGGCTGAAATTTGACCAAGGCAGTGGTCATTAATGAGAACAGATGTAAAAGATCCCATGGCACTAAATCGGTCACCTTATATAGAGCTTATTATGAAAGAATTTGAGAACTTGGAATCTTTATGAGCAGCAAGTTCTCAAAGGGATGGCAGTGCTGCGTCTGTGGGCCTGTGTCACACGGGTGCTGTGACAACTTGCAGAACAGAGCTGAGACAGACTTTTTCCTCCTCCAGCCGGGGACACTGCACCTGCAGACCCCTCCTGTGGCGACAGAGCTGTGCCGGCTCAGTGTCAGCGGCACCCACGCTGCTGCAGCGCTGCCGAGTGCCGCTTCCCCGTGCCCCGTGTCCCCTGAGACCACTCCGAGCACGGCCGGGAGCCTTGATCGGGGCGCTGGGGCGTGCCCGGTTCCTCGGTGGGGTGCCTGCCCGGTCCCTCGGTGGGGTGCGCGGGCTGCCTGCCCGGGGCTCCTCGGGCCGGGGGCAGGGCCTGGGCCCCTCGTGGGCTCCTGCTGACACACCCCGGCTCGGTCAGAGGACGCGCAGCGTTCCCTCCCTGTCGCCCCCCTGCTGCTGTTCCTGGCTTCCCCTGAGTCTCTGCCACGTTGCCCCTTGGGCCTCAGGCACCTTCTCAGCAGCTAGTGGAGTGGTAAGTCATAGAGGAGTGCTGCCAGCCCTGGTAGACGGCTGCAGAGGGTGTTAAATGTGTTGATACTTGGCTGCTCTCTCTTTGGTTTCTCTTGACCACTCCAGGCTGTTGCTCCTGATCCCCCCGCAATCTCTTTGCTCCTTGCACACTCATGCCACCTCTCTGGGGCTCCCAGCAGCTGAGCTGGGGCTTTGTAAGGTTGCCTCTCCAGGTAGCAGCAGTGGCAGTCCGAAAGCAAATCTCTGCCAGCTCGGCACCTTGTTTATCCCATAATAGCACATTTGCTTTTGCCCAGCCTGCAGTTTTAAAGACTACTTCGCTTTCACAGTTTGCTGAAGCTTCCTTTCTCTTGGATCTTCTTCCAGCTTTCTCTCCTGGCTGCCTCCATGAACCCCCCTCTTCACCAAGTCCTGTGGGCTGTTTTCTTCCAAACCACAGCTCTCCCCAGCAGTGCTTCTTGTGCTTGGGCAGGGAAGCTCCCTATCCTCTGTGCTGTCCTGTAGCTCGGCCTTTTCTGCCAAGTGAGTTACACAAAGGGTCTGGAACAAACCCAGTTCTTGTCTTTGGACCTGTTTTCTCACTGAAGATACCTGTGTGACTCCAGCATTTTTTTAGGCTCCCACAACACAAGCTGCTTGGTGCTGTCTTTCAGCTGTCATCACCTGGGTGCTTACCCTAACCCAGCTGCTTTGTGAATTCCCAGCCGTCTTTGGTAGTGAGGAACCTGAGGATGGCCAGGATGCCCTCACAGGCAGAGCACTGAGTCACTCTGCAAGCCCAGCAGCTGAGCATGGCTCTAAAGAATGAGAAACGAGACAAGAGGTGGTGTTCACCACAGCACAGCTGGGAGCTGCCACCACCTGCTCCAGCTAAGGTTGATGTCTTGTACTGGGACAGTCTTGGAGCTGGGGTTAGGTTTTGGTTCTTCTTTTTCCTTCATTTTTTGTTGTCTCACCAACTCTCAGACTGCTCCTACACCATAGTGTTGGCATAAAAATATATTTTGTTTCGACCAAACCTTTTTATGACTACATGAACTGGAAGACCATGGAAGGAACATATTTTGGGAATGTCTCTTAGTGACATTGATCGTTGGTGTTAGAAGCAGGGTTGCTGTGATGCTGTTGTCTTCAGATGTAGTGTGAGCACAGAATCTGGGCTGAGGGGAGGTAAAATGTCAGTGGTGTCATTAAGGCAGAGGAAGGAACATTGCTGTGTCTTTTTGGATAACTTGGAAAACAGCCTGCTCTGCTGCTGTTGATCTGGGGCAGTAACTGCAGTTAAGCCCTGCCGTTATTGGATTGTTGTTGGAAGAGGGAAGAGCCTTTTTTGTGTGTGTGTGTCAGGGACTAGCCCAGAACACAGAAATGCTGCAGCTGAAAACACGTGGCTGGCTCGGAGCTTCTCCCTGAGAGTGTGCCATGTTTCCCTCTAGTGGACTCCTCACACAGTGGAAACCTGTGCCTACAAAAAGTGATTACCAGGAGTTGAAGGAGAAATTACTTTGAATAAGAGCCTGAGGGTTGGTCTAATACCCCCCCATAAGCCAGCATATGTATACTGAAGTGTGGTGCATGGTTTTATTGTAATGTGGGGTAGTGAGGAGCTGGGAGCCACCAGCAGCATAGGAGATCAAACAAACAGACGTGACATTATCAAACCTAACTGACTGTTGTACTCTGCATATTTTTTGAGTTGTGGTTCACTTCTCTACAGAAAGACTGGATCAACTTGGAGACCATTTTCTTTTATGTACAGTGATAAAGGAAAAATCTCTCTGCTTTGAGGCCTGTTTCTAAGAAAGTAGAGGCATCTGTTTTTCACCAGTAGCTGATTCACTGCACCTTTGTTTCACTGGTTCCATTCACTTGCCCTCTGCTCCCTCTGCAAGCTCTCCTCCCAGCTGAACGTTGGTGTTATGTTTTTACAGCACATTGATAATTAATACCAGTCCATCCAACAAAACATGAAGACTAAAACCAAAGGAAAGAAACAAAGGCAAGCTGTTGACAAAGAAGCATTTTCCGAAGAGCCAGCAATGAGAAAAAAGGAACTGGGGAAATGCTTGCGACGCCAAGAAAGGAGGAGTGGGGGAAACAAGGAGAGCAACAAGATCCCCACAGCCCGAGCCAAGCGTCCTTGGAGCAGTAAGGACAGGCTTTTGAGGAGACTGGAGAGCAATGAGCGCGAGAGGCAGAGAATGCACAAGCTCAACAATGCCTTCCAGGCCTTGCGGGAGGTGATTCCTCACGTGAGAGCTGAGAACAAACTTTCCAAAATAGAGACTCTCACGCTCGCCAAAAATTACATTAAATCCTTGACCTCCATTATACTCAATATGTCCAACGGACACTTTCCAGCAGTAGAAGGGATGGGGGGAGCCTGGGGGTCCAAATTGTACCAGCATTATCAACAGCAGCATGGGGAAGATGACCATGAGGAACATCTACAGAAATATTCCACGTAGATTCATAACTTCAGCCAAAACACCAGCTGCCAGCTACTACTGTAATTGTTTTTCCTTCTTACATCATAATACATGTAATTACCTAGAGGTTTAAAGAGATTATTTTTGCCTCCTTTTGTCTCTCCTTTTCTTTCTTAAAAAGACAAACAGATAACACTCATGGCTATAGTTTATAGGGCACATTGAAAAATTACCTTACACCCTCAGAATTTTTCAGAGTGTAATGAATGTGTTTGTGTGGTGTGCCAGGGTCTGGAAACCTATCCTGTAACACTGGAGTGGACTTAAAACCAGCGATTTAGTAGCTTCTGAAAATTACTCTACCTGGAGTAGAGTGAGCTGAGACTTTAAGGTCTGTGTCACCCGAGTTCCTTGGAGTTTGTTGAGAGTCTTGGCTGTAGCTCTGTTCAGCAGCCTTTCAGTGACTCATCTACCATGCTAAAGAAAAGATTAAAATTGATGACAGCATTTAACTGACTTGGTGACTGAAGTGCCACATATGGGAAATTGGTCACCAAATCTGAATATTTATCTTGATATTTAACTTCTATGGATCTGCCGTGATAATTTTGAACCTTGCAAGGCATAAAAACATCTGTTGATGCAAACATCTGCAAAGCTTTCTTAGATTGTAAGCTCTCTAGAGTAAGGACAGTTCTGATCTGTGTTTCCAGAGCATCTGGCCTCATGAAGATCTTCTTAGTGGGTGTCTGGGTGCCATTGTAATACAAATAATAAATAAGGGACAAATTACTTATTTTTGCCAAAACAATGATAAAAATGCTTTAGTATAGTCTTAAGTTAGACAATGCTCTGGCCAATTTAAATTATTTGCTAATGAAGCCTGTGATGTGATCAGGTTCTTTCTGGGTTAGTGTTAGGTTCTGATACTCTAAAACAATAAATGAAGCAGAAACTCTTCAAAAAGGAAAATGAGCTCTTTTTTCCCCTCCCCATATCCCCTTCTGCGGTAAAAAGTTTTATGTCACTGTGGAACTCTCATTTCCTCTTGTATTCTCATACCTGGGGCACCTGAGGCTGGAGTGGCCTCAGCTGGAAGTGTGGTGCCCATGGAGCCCCTGTGTTACAGCTCCCCCTCCCCACCTGCCCTGTGGAACAGGAGGTGCTGTGGATGGCACAGGAAACATTTGGCACCTCATGCATCACTAGGATTCATAATGGTTTGTGGTATGGTCCTTCTTCCTGTAGAGGAAGGCTGTCCAGGGAGGAATGGGGGCTGAGGAAGGATTTATCAGATCCATCACAGAAGGGTTGTGCTGCACTGTGCAGTTTGTAATGTGTTTGTAGTTTGCTGCAGCACAGCTGAATGGATGACAGTATTTTTCAGAGGGAAAGGTTAGGTTTCCCACACAGGCTGCTGAATTATGTGAATATGTGAATTATCTTTCTCCACCACAGCAAGCCATAGCTATGATGGAGAACAACACAATAGTTTATATATGTGGTTGCCTTACTGGAGAAAACATTTGGATCCTGCCTCAATCCAGCATTTTCTTAGTTTTTGAACTGTTTTCACATTAAAATAAATGTGGTTAAGCCCTTCTCATACTCAAGTGTTAATGAAAGTATTGCAGAGTCTCTCAGAGATTTGTCATTACAGTGCTGGATCTTACTCCATTCACCATTCATGTGGGTAAATTAATCCTCAGCATGTGCACTGTCTGATCACAATGGGGGCACTCAGTAACACCAAGGCCTTTGTTTTCAGCTGTTCCACTCAGCACCTCTTCAGGTAAGAGATGTTGATGTTACTTGGTTATTTCTCACCCTGTAGGTGAGTGCAAACTGTGGCTCTGCATGTCACACAGTAAGTGATGACCAAGCACTTGTAGATTATGGTAATTTTTTGTAGGATTCCTTAAAGATCATTATCTGAGAGTTTCCAGTTAGTAAACGTCCCCGGAATGCTTTTGTGGGATAGTTATGTTTGAACAGCTGTTTGGTTGTGTTGGTGGGAAGAGGGAAGAAGTGAGTTTAAAACCCAATACTTTAACAGTGCTATGGATGAAGAATTGCACTTTAAGAACAAATACTCCTGGTATTGCTGCTAAATAGGCAGAGTTTAATGCTAGGGCAGTGTATTTTTGACTTCCTGCAACCAGAGGCATTTCAAATATTAAGCCTAAAATGTCATATCTAGCTATCAGTACAGCAGCTGAGGAGGCAGGTGAAAGTCACCCCCTCTGAATGCTGCCATCCCTGAGGGATAGGCAGGCTCTGGACACAGGCATGTAATGGAATTACAGCTGCCAGTTCCACACTGGTACTTTGCTACAAAGTGCTGTGTTCTTGGACATGTCAAAAGGGATTTGTAAGAAGCTTTTTTTTTCTGATAAATTACTTTTATTTTTCAAAATTGCTTCAGTTTAAAGTCACTTTTCCTTATTTTAACTAGCCACAACAATGACATTATATCTTTAAATTAAATAATTTTCTAAATAATAGTTTTAGAAGGCAAATACTTAGTACTCAAACATAAACAACTTATAACTTATCTTCTTTTTCACTTAAACTCAGCTTTTTACAGTAAAGTAAGTGAAACTTGGCAATGTAGGGAAAAATGCTAAGATACATTATAAAGCTTATTGTATGCAAACAGGTTGATTGTTGGAGATGTAAACACCGACTATTAAAAGGAAAAATCTTGATACAATGCAGAGAAAAATACAATCCTAATAATTCTCTAAAAATACATGTAATAAAGTTATTTATTTGGACAAGATACTGTGCAAGTTATGCAAAACCTATTACAGTAATTAATGCAACACATTATTTATGGTTCTCCCACAATGTATGTATAAACCAGAAATCTCTAATCACATACTGGAAAGATCAACAGGTTCTTTTTTCAACAGTAAAGCATCTTCAATCTCCATTCACATTTGGACTTGGAAACAGTGCTTTCCTTGGCATTGAATACCAAATATATTCCTTAAATACGTGCAAACATAAGTTTTACTTCTACAAATACAGTACTGAGACCACACCAAACTGCTCATCATATAAAAATAGCTCGATGTACAGTCACACACAGAGAGGAGAAATTAATGTAAACTGTCCAATTATAATAAATAAGTCAGGAAAAAAAGCTTTTCTTGAGAATAGAAAGTGGTTTCATGTTGGAAAAAGGGATGAATAAATCACTTACTAAAAATGGAGAGCTTCATTCTGAACTGCCATCAGTGTACATTGGCAAATTCCACTGATATCAGTAAAGTTGTTTTGCATTCCAACCACTGTAAAGTCCCTTGACTTCTACAGTATGAAAGCATAATTTGAATGATCTGGAACACAGCCTCCAGAGTCTAGTGCCTTCCAGCCTCCTTAGGTAGGCATCTGTGTACCTCAATGATCCCAGTTCAATTAAGCTGAAGACAGAACACGATTGCCCAGCACTTGCACTGACAGTTTAGAGCGAGACCTCTCTGAGCCCGACTGACCAGGGCTGGGCTCTCTCCAGTGGCTGCCTGATTAACACATTGCTCACTGTGAGCAAAGACAGCAAAAATTGGCCCTTTCTGGTAACTGCAGCCTAAGCACAAAAAAAGTGATTTTGCTGATGGGAGCAAGAACAACCTGAGTCAAGTCCATCCTTACACACAGAGCCCTCCCATGAGCAGAGCTCTGTGCACTTGTAAGGGCCTGTACAAACAGGACCAGTGGTGTTTGCCTGCAATTCATTCAGATTGAAGCATCTTCATCTTGTGCTCAAGGACAGTGTGCAAGATGTGTGACTATGAGAGAAATATAGGGAACATAAGAAAAAAGAAGTAAATATAGTGATCATCTGCACATATTCACATTTGTATGGTGTGTAGCAGCTATGGTAAAGGGTCAGAAATACATTGTGGTTAAAAACCTTGCCTGCTTTGACAAAACTATGAACTCTATCAAGTCACATTTTACACAAGATGCATTAGAAGGATTCAGTACTTAAAATACCCCATTGCAAAGTGCAGTTCAGTCAAACGTCGTAGTAGCACAGGAAGGTCACGTCTTTCTCTCCAAGCAGTAGGCATTTTGTTTCTTTTTAAATTACTGCCTTCTGCTTATTAGCAACATGTAGATGGCAACAATTTAACAGTTAACAGAATTTCTGTCCAATTCTTGACTTTCACTGACCATCAGAGGGGTCCTAGAGTGTTCTGTTTTCTCTTTACTCTCCTCATCTTCTCCCTCCTTCGATACTGCTGGGTTTTCCTCTGTGGTGTCAGGCCCAGCAACCCGAGATGCTTCTGTTGCATTTCCTCTGACTGTAATGTGCTCCCACCCACCCTGTGAAAAAGTGATACAGAAAATCAAAAAGAGAAGCATCACCCTGTCAGTGCTGTATCTGATCTGATGCTTTATGTGCACTGCTAGTTTGTACTGTTTGTTCATGAGGAAACTAATACTGCTCTGAGATGAATCAGAAAAAAGGCTCCTTGTAAAATGAAACAAAACACAACAGACCTCCCTGATGGGGAGTTACAGAGGTGGTAAACTTCAGGGTTATTTCTTATCACAGGGAATTGAGATTAGTAGTGTCAGGCATTCATAACAGAGCCATTGCAGATGTTCCACCAGCTTAAAAGGTGGCAAAACCTTGAAATAGCCTTTCTCAAAACATTGAGAGTAATACAGAGTAAAACAATGAGGAATAATCATGTGCAGACCAGGAGGGAATCCACTTTTTTTTTCACTAGTTTTTTCATTGTAACTTTTAAATTACCCATTTAAAATTAATACTTATCACATGCAAATAAACAACTTCCCAGCTATAATTGCACAGCCCATTACAGTAACTTCAAAAAGGAACCTGAACCTGGAGGGAAATGTCAGTTTCCTGCAAGTATATCCCAGCTTTCCAATGCTGGGCAGGGTGGCACTTCCTTTTCTGTGAGCCCATGGCCATTTGTATGTACATGTTCCAGGCAGTTCTGTGTCCCCAGCACTTACCCCAATGCCATAATCCCACGAGAGGCCTTTAGGTTCCATTGGCTGGACACCAGTCCTGTGGCAGACGGTCCCACAGCTCAGACTGTGGCTGCCCTGCACTTTGTCAGCTATCACCCACACCTCGAGGAAGCAGAGAGAGCCAATAAAATGTGCTGCTCTTCCCAGATGTGAAATCTCTGTCTGACCCCTTTCAAAAATCAGTCTTGGTCTTCAGTAGGCTGAAAATTCTCTGTTTTAGGCAGAGACACCCAAACAAACTATAGAGCAGTGTTATAATTAAAACACTGCCAAATCAGACTTGGCAGGAAAGAGATTAAATATATAAAAAGCCTTGTTAAAATACATAGCTTTGTTAAAAAAAATGGAAAAATAATTAATGAGGCTTTTTACAGCAGACAGCCTGGCTGTATCATGATTTCACTGGTATGGTTTTTTGTCTTGCTATCAGATTCCAGCATTTAGACCAACATTTTGTGGAATAAAGTTAAACAAAACAAAGGCTGAAGAACATTTAATTACTAAGGTATGCTCTACATAATTTTTAATAAACTAATGACTTACAAGGAAGCTCAATACACACCTGGTCCAGGGGCCCTATGGACATTTTACGGATATTATTTGAAACATGATCCCAGGTAGATCCTTGAGGGTAGCT
The DNA here is from genome assembly GCA_013400515.1 of Erpornis zantholeuca. Taxonomy (NCBI): domain Eukaryota; kingdom Metazoa; phylum Chordata; class Aves; order Passeriformes; family Timaliidae; genus Erpornis; species Erpornis zantholeuca. Next base: position 38,654 of record VZTN01028538.1, read on the forward strand.
GGGTGTGATACCCTGGCGGTACCAAAGATTGCCTGTAAGACAAAGAGTGCTGGTTACAGCCCAGCATGGCTGTGTGTCTCAAGTGCTGTGAACAACAGAAATCAGGAGTTAGCTCTTTCTGTGTTCTGGGGAAATGCAGTTTTGGCTAATGTGTTACAGAGGTGGACAAAGTGATTCCCACTTTGGAATTTGTATTTCTACAGTTATTGTTTATAAAAAAACAGCAAATAGTCTGTTTTGTAAAACTTCTTGGCGAAAAATGTTCATATAAGGAACTATGCACTAGAAAACAAAAGCAAATTAGATGAAGGTTTCTGAATCCAGTGTTAAAGGCTTGTTTCTTTTACAAAAGGTGCTTCACGATTGATCTGTTTTGGAGCAGGATTACAGACAAAACCCTGCCATGCAATTCTCTGACATTCATCTGTGTCTTCCCCCCACAGAGCACATCTGCTGGATTGTTGTAACCCAGGGCACTACCAGATAGAACAAAAAACAAGCCTTCAGAAGCAGTACTTAACTACACTGCTACTCCAAATCCTTCAATATGAAATATTGCTCCCTTTGGAGCACCAGTAATCATCTGTTCAATTCTAACTTAGCCTCTCTGTTTTAAATCAGTCTGGTATAGACTGATGTACTTTTTGTAGCACTAATAGTTTTTTACATCCTTACCATTCTTATCCAAGACAAACACAGATGTTCGTCCTACTGAGACTTGCTTTAACTTCTGTTTTTGAGGTGAAGGGATATGGTACCAACAGTCACCTAAAGGTCAGAAATCTTGAGTTAAGCATTGAGAAAATAGAATTAGGCATGCAACTGCCTGCAGCTGAAATACAAGCAAGAAAGCTGTGAATGACCTCACACTTCATATATTTTTAAGAACTTGTTTTTTAAGAACAATTTAAATTATGCAGGTGAAAAACAAACTAACTGCTCTCGTTATTGTATTATTTGTATGTACTGTTTTGCACAGCTATAGGAAAGGACTCTGTGAAACAGGCAGGACTTTTTCAGCCATGACAGTGGAGCAGAGCAAAAGATAAAATACAAGTTCTTACCTGCAGGTTTGTTTGGAGACACAGAACCCCGGTAGAAGGCAGAACCATCTCTAGCAATAGCCCACACTTGGTAAAATGCTCCAATGGAGATGGAAATGAAGGGCTGATCTGTTCCCACGTGCAGCCAGGATGTTCCCTAACAAATCGTGGGAGCTGAAGTGGTTAAAAACTCCATGACAAAATATTGTTGATTATTACCAAATGAGAAAACACCAACATAGTGAAAAGTGTTCTGAAGAGTAAATCTTACGTAACTTTAAAACTGAACAGAAACAAGGTTACTGATCCTCAAAGCTATTTGGATATACAACTCTTTGAAAATAGCTAAGTTGGACAATGAAGGGCCTTTTCTATTAAAGTCATGGGATTTTAGGCAACTACATGTCTCTGAACAGCTGGACTAGAGCCTCCTATTTTTTAAAAATCCCTTGTTTTTCGTTACACAGAACAATAGTCTCACAAAAATCAACTGATACGGGATTTCAGATTCCAGACAGATTCCAATTCTCACTGTTGCACTGCCTTACAGATCAGGAAGAAAAAATATCTTAAATATTTTTCAATTTCTTGTAGTTTTTCTCCAAATTCTGCTGAAGTATTTTCTTAGATGTTTTCTGTCCTGGGTTGCAATGTAAGATGTGCCCAGGGGTGGGTGTTCTATCACCATCTTCAGGTTTCTGTTGAAAACCAGGTGGGGCAGTGCTCCCTGCCTCCTCCCTCTGCACTGTCTTCTGTTAACGTGCCCATCAATGCCTTGCTGCATGACTCAGGGATAACTCCCTCCTGGACCATCTCCTGTTGATGGGCCCATCAGTGCCTTGTCCATGACTCACAGATAACAAGTCCCTGGACTATCTCCTGTTAATGGCCCAACAGTGCCTTATCTCAGGACTCACCATCCCATTGTGAGATGCTCCACTCAGAGGGAGGAACCAAGCATTCCATCCTGGATATAATCTGAGATTTTGAACACCACAGCAGCTTTTCCCACTGGATTTCCAGAGGACAGGAGCTACAGAGCCACCATTGGGCCTTCTGAGGAAGACCCAACCCTTCTACAGGATCACTGCTTCCACAGAACCACATCCATCACTTCAGGAGGAGTGCAGCCACCATCTTATCAGACTGCTACCACCACCCTAACAGGGTGTCAGGTTGTATCTGACTCTGTCAGTTTAAACCAGTTTTATTTTTTCCCTGCCTTTATTTCTAAGTTTCCTATTAAATTGTTATTCTGACTTTTGATCTCCCACTGGTTTGATTTCAAACCAGCACATTTTCCCTGGTTTTTATCCTACTGGTATCAACAGGCACTAGACTGGGACCATGCTTCACAGAGTCTATTCCTCGGCAATTCCTTTAAATGGGATATACCCGTTATCAACAATTGCAAAAAACAAACAGAAAAAGAGGAACTAAGCTGCCAGTGCAGAAAGTGGAAGTAAAATGCTTCATGAGAAGATGGCCAGCAGCTGAGAGGGGCTCCTGCAGGTGATGTGGCACAAGCTCAGGTAGATTATGCAAGAGAAGTGCTATTATAAGGAGCGTGGGCAGCAAACTGTGCTGCAGCTGATGGACAGGGACTTCCAAATCTGGGACACAAAGGGATGAAAAATAACAAGGTGCTTTGAGAGAGGGCCCTGTGTGATTATATGTGATTACAGATTACAGTAAATACATCAATACAGTAGGAACAAACAGGGAGCCTTACAGCTGGATTTTGCTGTGTCACTCCAAGCCTGCAGAGCACATCTCCTTTGTCACTGATTGCCCACAGTGCCACGGCTTCTTCATCATCTGCATCTGAACTGGGAATTATGGAGATGTCCCACAGGGTAACAGGAGGCACTTCCAGCCATGGCCCGTTGGTGACTATCTTACATTTTCTGAAGCAGAAAAAACCCAAACCTGTCAGAAGTACATACTTTCTATAACTGAATTTGTTCCCCGGTCTATTGTTGTATGCCTAAAGTCTTTACATTAGGCATACTTTTAATTAAATATTAGTATTTTTAATTTGAGAGAGGTTTTTAACAGTCACTCCTGTTTTGCATCAGGTTTAGAAGTTTCAATTAATACTGATTTCTCAAAGCTTCAGTTATTTTTTTTTAAGTTACTTTATAAAACCAAGACCACCCAAGAAGTCTGCAACTGGTGCTACACTGCTGCATAGCTCTCTCAGACTCACTGGGCAACAACAGGAGAATAAATTGCAGAGAGAACTCCACACCCAGTTCATCCCTTCCTCTGTCTTGCTTGAGGGAATAACTTTACAATTCTTTTTTGCTGGGGCCTGTTAAAAAGATTACGTAGCATCTTGAGATAGGCAGAGGTAAGGCAGCTCTAAATGAAAGACTTGTAAGTCTTGCTGGGAATTTGTGTACTTTTTCTGTGGAAACTGAAACAAAGTAGTGCTGAAAAGTCTATTAGGGAAATTATGTCCTAAAAAACATCAGGACATTCCTCTGTTTTCCAGTTCTGAAAATCCAGCCCTGAGCGGTTCCCTATTTGTTTTCAATTGATAGTTAAAACAAAAGGAAATGTTTAGACTTGAGAAATGAAGTAGGTATTTCTCAAGTTGCTTATTTTATTTCAAGTCATCATTTTGATTTCCTGGATATCATTTGTTTTGCTGCATATCCTGGAACAACACTTTTATTGCTTCAAAACCTCACTTCAAAGCTTTTTGTACAAGGGGCAAAATATTTTGTAGCATCAATACCAAACCCAGCAGTGTGTAAGTTCACAGCCATTATATGTTCTAGTGTAGAAAGCATAGAAAAGTTGGAAAAACAGGGAAATCCCTAGCTTATAGAATAGAGTGGAGTTTGCTGTTTTCCAGGTTCCATCTGGACATTCCCTCTGACTGAAATGGGGCTGCATTATCTGTGGCCTAGCACCGAGTATGTGGAATTCATATTAATATAAAAAGCCTATTACCACCAGCTACAAGTGACCTACTATGTCCTGGTATACCCAGTCTACTATTCCTTAATCACTTACCATAAGGAAAATCAGATATAGAGAAGAACTATCTGACTTTTATCTACAGATCCCACAATATCCAATAGGTAACTGCACATAAAGGCTTACAATCAAATGCCATAAAATCAAATCCATAATGCCATACAAATCAAAGCCATAATGCTAAAGATCACCAGTTTCTCTACTGGAGATGGTTATTTATTGCAGGTTTCTTTACTTTTTTTTTTGTCGATTAGGTGACAAGATTCTTCACCTCATAACTAAAGTAGACCTTTAGTGAGCAGTTAGCATTCGAGTTCAAAACTTATTTATATTATGATTCCTCACCTCGCCCAGCGCCTCCGTCGGACAAAGTCTTTCATCGTCTTGTGGCCATGGTAGGACCTAGCAAAGCAGATTTAAACAGTGTTCATGAGCATGTCAGAGCATCTCCAGTGTCAGTGCCAGCCTGAGAGCACTGCCTCCATCTGCCCACCAGGCACCCCTGCTGACTTTAAAATTCTTGTAGTGCCAGTTTGCCAAGTTCACCTTGCTGCCCTCCCTCCCTGCAAACATCAGGGTGCCCACAGAAGTGGGGAAATCTTGTGTCCCTGTCAAAGACCAGGAAATGTGCAAACAGAAATGAGAAGGAATGAGGACTGGAGGCTGGGATTTGGTAGAAGGAGGTGTTTCCTTACGCTGGGAAGTCAGCTGCATACTGCCAGCCCTCCCGGTCCGTGCCGCCCGCCGGGCTGAAGTCAATGTACCAATCCGAGACCTGTGGGCAAACAGGGACACTGGGAGTAACAATCAACACCTAATGGAAAATAAACACCTCTTCTTCTATTTGCCTCCACCTTTTGGAGAGCAAAGACTTGCTAGAAACCTTCCAATACTTGAAAAACATACAGAGGTTCCCAAAGCTTTTTAATTCAGCTGAAGAGAAAAAGATCTAAATCATGTTAAACAAAAAACCCCACTCAATGCTTAATATTCTTTTGACTGTGGAAGATTGCTACTAGTTATGAATGGGAAAAACATGGTTAAATGTTACAACAAATCCCAGAAAATCTGGGCCCCTTGAACTCAAGTGTTATATCCTACTTGCTAAGCCTGGACTTCTTTGTGAAAAAATTTCTAAGACAAAACTTACCCAAGACCACTGCGGAGAAGGAGGCTTGGTGTTGGTCTTTGTACACTCCTGCAGGCCAGAGGCATCACTCCACATGTACCTGTCTGTGGGCAGACCTCTGTGGTGGTGGAACAGTGCACAAGGAATGCAAGGTCATTTACAACAGGGAGTTTAAAAGATGAGGGAAGAAAAGCCTTTTTGTAGCACTTCCAACTTTCCCACACAGAACACTACCATCATTAATCTCTGCATGTACAAATACCATGAGAGTGATGAGCATAGTGGGAAAGAATCTGTACCATTGCTTCCAGTTATACCAAACTTGAGGACCATGTAAATTGTTCTCTGTATTCCTCACTACCATTTAAAACTGGAATGTGAATCTCGTGTATGTGGGTACGGATTTTTCAATACTTTTGTTCAAATATACTGTTCAAGGACCCAGTGAATTTAGCACAATATGTATACAAAGATATAGATCCTAATAACTTTTCTGTCTGGCATTAATAGTAAAGATACTGCAAGTAGGCACACTTTGTGCAATCACAAAGCACAAATCTGTAATGTTTTGCCATAGGGACATTTTGATTACAAATTCTAATTACAAATTAGAAAATTGAGAAACACTGCTCCTTCCATCACAGGTTAACTACAAATGTTGAAGGAGACTGAAGAGAGTAATAACTGTAATAACTCTTCCAAAAAGCTAGAACAAAGCCCTTGTTTTGTTTGACAGTAGTATCGAAATAAATAAATACAATAAATTGAGTAAATAACCTGCTGCTGTATCCAGTGACGGGGTTCCATCGCTGGTTCTCATAGATGTAAACACATTTCACATCTGACTGTGTATAAATGTTATCAGCACTACTGGCCAGTCCTGTGAGGAATAAATAACGTGGATTAGAGTAAAGCCAAAGCTTAAAGACATAACATTTTAAATTCCAACAGCCACTGATGATGCTATTTCTCACCCCTAAGCTGTACCTTGGATGAAGCCACCTCCATATCCCCCGGTGTACACCCAGGCTGTGTGGTCGTAGCCGATGCCCCACACCACGCCCCGGCTGTTGCACTCTATCAGCCGAAGGTGGCCTCCCACCTGGCGCCAGAACCTGCCAGGAAAAGGACATTTTACTCAACACCACATCCTTCAGGAATGTGTGCTTTCTCCACCAACAACCCAACAATCTTCAGGATAGGCAGCCTTCTCTGCTCCCTTGTCCAACCACTGTGCAACCCTGTAAGTGAAGGCAGTTGCCAGCTGAAAGCATTTCCCTCAGAACAGCTACCAAAAAGCAGATGGGATTGTTCTGCTGAGGGCTTTGCAGTACCATATTGCCACAGTTGTCATAAAAACTGTCGAGAAACTGCTTCTGGACTGCAGTGCCTATGGAGGACTGAGAATTTCAGATTTCTTGACTCGGATAGAATTGAAAGCTCAAATTACATTCCAGTTACAGCGATTAGATTTACTTTTAATGTAGGCTATCTCTTATGACATTAAAGATGCAATTACAAAAAATGGGATCTCAGTGAGAAAGGCTTTTGAAATCACAAGAATATCTCCAGCATCTAAGAATTAAAATAGAACTTGGTGAATTTCTTCACGTGCAATCATGAATAAGAAGGCAGTCATTAACCCTGTCAGTGAGAGACATCCGCAGTGTACTACACACTCCAACAGCCCATCAAAGCCACTGAACTGACAGGAAGGACATTCTTTGCTGGATGGCATCCCATGCAGAAAGAACAGCTTCAGAAGCCTCTTACATTTGATCACACGGCATCAGCTGGGGTCCGGCCTCCAGCTCAGGACTTGGCTCACTAACAAAGATGTCTCCTTTACAAGTAACTGACCAAATGGCATGGTGAGAAGGAGGGCCTTGAATCCGTCTGCTTTCACAGCAAGACATGTTCAGCAAAGACAGCTACAAAACAAGAAGCAAAAAAAGCTTCCATTTACAGCGAGAACAAAAATTCCCATAGAGATGCTCAGTACTGTAAAACAAAATTTTACCTCTGCATGTTCTTGCAAATCAGCAAAGTGGATTTGCAGCTTTTTCTCAAAAAAAATTCTCACTAGTATTCAGTGGTTCAGAAATTATTACACAACCACTGGAACCGCTGTGGTTTGCAGGAGCTGATCAGGATGAAGCATCTCTCAGGTTTGGCCTGCTCCAGTGTGTCTGTGCCTGTCTGCCTGTACAAAAGACTCTCTGCAACAGTGACAACAGAGAATGCTTCTTCTTCCAATGCAGAAGAACGCAGTAACTTAATTCAACTCCTAACTCATTCCTACCCTAATCTACATCCAGAGATAGGAAGAGAATGAAAAGCAATATTGGTGTTGCTGTGGATAATTGCAGCACCAGAAAGCATGCAGACTTCAGAGGAGATAAGAAGCCTCAAGTGTCTCTAAATAAGTTTGATCAGATGGTTTAAATTTCTAAATTTAAAATACAGATCAGTGGCCTCAAGAGTTTAAATGTAATGCTGACATTTCAGAGACTGGCTTCTATGTTTTGTTGCAGCTATTGCCAGCTTGAAATGAGAGATGCCCAGAATTACCCAGTCATGCATTTCTTGCTCTGTTGCTGCTGCCAGGCGGATTGGCCATCGCTGCTTCGTCCTCTCAGGTGTGTACAGTGCAAAGGAGTGCTTGGCTTCATTCAACACTTCAACTAGAATGGTCACTTCATTCAGGAACACATGGATGTACTAAGACAAGAGCAAAAAAAACCTGTGACTAAGGCAAACCTTCCACACAGCCAGCATTTTCACACTTCAGGTCTACAAACAAGGCATTCCTGCCAAGGACAGCAAAGAATCAATTCTTGGCACAGAGGGAATGGGACTCAATTTCCAGCCTTGCACCACCTCTGATTCCTACTGCCTGTAGGCATTAACCCTTCATTAACCTGTGAAGACCCTGTCCAGCCAAGCCGGGCTCTTCAATCGAGAACATTTTGAACTTCCAGAAGAATTGCTAATTAGTGCAGAACTGATGGTTTAAGCAATGTGAGTGGTTTCTGACAATGTGGGTATTTCTGACACAGCATTAACACAGCTCAGAAAAGCCTGTGGTTTGCTGGTACCTGGGGTTACCTTTGAGTTTGTTCCCAAACCTCAGAACAGGAGTGTGCCATAATTTGCCTCCTTTCAAGAAACTGTTTCCCCTTCAGAGGTTTGCCAAAAGCAGCTCTCCCAGGGTGTGCAGCTGAACACACCTTTTTCTCCTCATGGTACATGTAGTAGATGAACAGGATGCTGTCACGCATCCCATCACTCCCAGTGAATTGCTCCAGTGCCACTCGAACATCCATCCACTTATGAGGCTTCCAGTTCCTCCACCACTGCAAGGCTCCAGTTTTAACCCAAACTGACTACAAGGCAAACAAAAAAAATTACAGTAATAAAGAAACTGCACGACTCTTTTTCTTTCTCCCAAATGCTGTTTTTGTGACCACGAGTTGCCTGTGCTGCAGGTTAGTCTGTCTCACACCTCACCATGCATTCATACACCTGTACCACACATTCCCATACAGAGTATTTGGGAAGCTGAAGACAAAATGAAAACTCCTAAAAGTGGATAGAAAGATACTGAAGTAGCACGTGTACCACAGTAGTAACATTTTACCCCTGCAAGAATGCAGTAGCACAAGGTGCTAATTGACTCAAGTCTGCTCCTGTTATAACACAAACTCTGTTTGGAGTCTAAAGGCTTTTGACATAATTTTTTTAAACTTGATCAAACCCCTGGACTACAAGTGCTTTTAATCAAATAATTCCAGATGTCATTTGGCTATTAGCAATGAAGGGACCAAAAATATGAATGAATCTGAAAAGAGCCAAGGAGTCATAACAAAGGGAACATCAAACAAAACTACAAAACTGCTATTTATGTGCTGCCATTGACGTTTGCATCATTTATTTACGCAAGTTAAATTAGTCCTAATGGCCACAGAGAGGGAAGCTCACCTACTTGAGTCACTGTTTCAATTAAGATGCTTCATCTTGTGGTGGAATAATTCATGCAAAGTTCCACTGTTGCAACCATTTCTCTAAGGATTTGAGGTCTCACAGTACCCAAATAATGCTGACCAATGCTTTGTTTCTTCCTAAATAAAACTCTCTGATAATGCTTTTAGATGAATACTGCTGCTCCGTGCCTGACAGGCTGTTAATTTCCCACAGGGAGCCCAGGCATTAATAATCCAGGAAAGTTGTCACAGACAGAAATAAGGGCAAGAATATAAAGCTGACAGTAAGCTCAAATCAGTATGTCAGAAATGTATTATTGATTCACAGATGTGTTTAGAAGATAAGAGATAAATGTCCTCACTGCTCACCTGCTCAATAGCCTGCTCATAGTGCCTGAAATTCTCCAGTTCCCGCTTTGTCCTTTCACTGAGCTGCTGAAAAATCTGCTTCCTCCATGCTGCAGTCTGTGCAGGAGTGATAGACAGGGACAGAGACTGCACAGATGATGACAAACCTGGGACAGAACCAAACCCAATAAAGTTCAGTGAACTTTCAGTACAGTTCTGTGAAAGGTAAAACACAGTGCTGCTTTGAACACCAGACTGGATCAACCCAGACTAACACCATTTTTATAATGATTATAATTTGGAATCCATGCATTACAAACTTTGTAAATGATGCATAGAAATAGGATTACTAGACAATTATATAGAAGCTTTTAAAGCCACCTCCTTGTAAAAATGGGTGTTTTGTCACTCAATTTGCAAGATAATTAAGAGAATATACTGCATCACGAGTTAGACTGTTAAATACTGGGGTGCCACAGTTCATGGTTTATTTTACCCATCTCAATAGGAATGGCAGAGTGAGGCAGTTACTGCTGGCATCTGCATCTGCCAAGAGAGCCCTTTCACTGCTTCCTGTTACTGTTCAGTAATATTACATGTTTTGCCCAAAGTTGCAATCTCAGTACAATTAATAATGAGATGTTGATCCAGCACAGATTACTTTACAGAATTGTTACAGGAACTCAAGAGAAAATATCACTTTTACATTTATTTATCTGAAGCCGAAAGTGCTCTACAGCTAAATACTGCAGCACTATGCTCAACCACGAACCTGTTAACAAACTGCAGTAAGAGAAAGTGGGTTAGCACAAGTTTTGCACCATGGCTTTGCTCAGAAAAAACAAACCCACATTTTTCTTAAAGAGCATATTGAGCTGTGAATGGAAGTGGGGTGTGCTGTGGTGACTGGCCAGTACCTGATGGAGCAGTGAACCACTTCAGTGGGCTGTGCAGGTCTACAAGACAGCCTCCCCCAGACACCCAGGCCCACAGCGGGTGCTCATCGGCTCCGTACTGCTCCTCAGCTCCCACCGAGAACGCGCCCAGGGAAGAGAGGCTGGATGTGTCTGCAAAGCTGCTGACAGACAGCACTGGATGCTTCTGAGCCTCCTTCAAGTCAATGTTTATCCACTGCAGTTCTGCAGAAGGATTTGGGTTTGCAGGAGATTTATTCATTTCAAGGTTATCTTTCTCATTAGCAGCTGAAGCAGCAGTGGCTTCTCCTTGCTCAGAGTGCAGAGGATCCACAGGCAGCTGTGCAGATGTTTCAGCCTGGCTGGCTGGGCCATTCCCAGCGGCTGCAGCTCCCAGCAGGGCACTGCTGGCAGGGCTCGTGGGCAGCTCTGTATCAGAGGAAGGATCTGCATCACCCTGAATGACCGCGCTTGTTTGGTTCTGAATATCATCAGTAAAGAAACAGCCAGCACTGAAGGACAAATAGATAATTAATTATCATCCAAAGCATTGTAAATTAGCACAGGCCTTAGATCACAGACACATAGAAATTGACTCAGTGTTTCAGCGTAGGAGAGAAACAGCAAATTTCTCTTTTAAAGGTCAAATTCTATCATCAGGAGAAAAAGTCCAGGGGAAATCTGGCAAACTGGTCTAGTAAATCTGAAACATAGGAAAGAACTTCATTGATCTTTTCAAACAATTGGTGGTGTTGGCTGCCTACAACTCTCAGGAAAAGACTGAAGCAACATCACATTTTCTGAATATGAAATAATGAATAGAATTTTTTAAATTATTAACTTTATGATTTTTATTTGCTAAAGGGAACTTCTCAGCACACTCTGGCTCAAATAAATAGCTTCTGCAGCATCCCAGATCCATTGGCATGTGTGACACAGCCCAGAGACCAGCAGGCAGGGGGGAGTAACTGATTTGATCTCCCTAGGAAAAGAAACGTACAGTAACACTCAGGAAGAATAATTGCTAAGTGGAGTTGACACTCCTTCATGGTATTTCATAGACAACATTTTCTCTTATTAGAGACTAGTTCCAGATAGGCATAGTAAAGCCCAGAGGAATATGCTTTACTGCAAGCATGCAGTGAATTCCAATGTAGGAGCTTCAGATTCTTCTCTGAGTGCAACAACTGCTGCTTATTGTTAATTTTAATGGCAAAAATGCAAATGTCTTTTGGCATACATAATGTCTTCCCCACTCCTTCCTGTCTGTACCACTTGAATGTAACAAAATATCTCCTAGCACTGAAACTCTTGCTGCCCAAAGCCTTGAGCAGGCATTTCATGAAGTACCTGAGCAGACTTGTTGAGCTCCCAGTCTGAGATCTGTCACTCTCTCTGCCAGACACAATTGCCTTCCATGTCTTCCCACTGAGCTCACTTGGTGTGACACCTTGACGAAAATAAATCGCTCTGTCATCGCAGCCGATTCCCCAGACCTAGGGAGGGAAAGGGCTTGGTGAAGGAAGTGTCTTGGAATGCAGCAGGTATCAGATCCAAAAAAGGTGCAGTGGTGCAGAACAGAGCACGGAAAATGCTGGACACAGCATTTTCCTTTTGTGTTCTTCCTTAATGCTGACAGTGTAGATGCAGAACAGAAGTCTGTACCAAAAGCTGTCTGTACCTCCCTGTGCCATACAGGACACGTGCTGTCACCTTCAGGTGCAGAATTGCAGAATTCAGCCACTTTCTCTCCCAGCAGTTTAAGCCCAGGGCCCTTTGTCCAGCCAGCCCTATTGGCAGTGCTGACAGCCCTCACCACGTGTGAGCAGTGCCTGTACAGAGGGGAATGTAAATACCCTTGAGCTGCTCCCCAGCTCTCTTACCTGGTTGTTTAAGCCTACGGTTACCATCATCATTTCTCCAACCATTTCAATCCAGCTTGTCCCACAAGGATTATGTGAGTTCACTCCTCTTCTAAACCACACCTACAATAACAACAGAAAGTCCAAATTTTTCTCCTTCCGCATTATCAGGAATTTAGTTTCTTTAGTGGATTACTCTTAATCTCCAAAACTGACTTGCTACATTGTCTTAAAAAGTCAATTACTTCCTTGATTATTTTTCTTTATCAGATAAAGATAAAACAATTCTCCCAATACTACCCACACTGTGTGTCCACCTGCAGTCAGAAGAGCCCACAAGGAGACTTTTTTGTAGGACTTTCTGTGACAGAGTTAGTTCCTCTGCTGTTAGAAAAAGACTTTCTATTACATGTCTACATGTAGGCTATTTTTGATCACTCTGAATGGGCTTTTAAATAGCGTTCTTACATTCAAACCCTGGAAGCAGGGCAGCCAGAGGGAACTGTCAGGGGGATGTCTTTAGCAGTACAGCTCTTTACACTGTCTTCCCTTAGATCTGTCTTTACCAACCTGAAAGTGTCTGTGGGCTGGGTACCTAGAAAGAGTTTCCTCTGTACATAGCACATAGCCTTATAGTTATGTAGTAGCAAGCAGCTCCCTTACAAGCTGTTGGTTGAATCCCATAACATCAGAATACTTGACTGCCCCGTGGCAGCTCTGAAGGAAAACACACCAGCTTATCTCCATTTATTCCAGTGGGTTTATCTGGCAGATGGAGCAGGCTGGGCACAGCTTGTTACCATGGCTCAGCTGACAAGCAGTGACTCACTGCACCAGAGAAACTCAACAGAACTGCTGCACATGCACAGAGCTCAGGCCTGGCTTTGAATTCGCTGTGAAGGAGCAGGGAGTTGGACTCCAGGATCCTTCTGGGTCCCTTCCAGCATAAGACATTCTATCATTCTAAGTTAAAACTCCGGTAAGAAAGTAATCACTCATCCACATAAGAGATATCTCACCTAATTAAATACCCACATTAAAAGGCTGATGAAGAGGGAACAATTGCAGTAAAAAGATAAAAAAATAGCATCCTAAGTGTAGGTGAGAATATTCCCCATGCTGCTTTTGATGTAAAATTCAGTCCTTGTGGAAACAGGAGTCACTTCAATTTTGATGCTTAATATCCCTTAGAAGAGGCCCCTTATCCAATCCCCACCAACATCTCCACCCACCTGCCAAATCTGTCTGACTTGGGTTTAGAAAACTCCTTACAAAGGAAAAGCAGAAACTCTTCCTTAAATTAAACTCAGCTATCACAAACCTCAGAGCATTCCCAGAACAGCAAAGTGAACTAGAATTCCCCAGACCATGGGGATAGAGAGTCCAAATCACCAATGTTTCCTGGGCAAGTTGCACTCCTATTTGAGAGGAGCAGACAGGGAAAGTGAAGGAAAAAAGGGGAAGCAGAACATGACCCTCTTACTTTTCTATCCTTCGTAACACACCACACCACATCAACACCCACGGAGACGTGCATAATCCCATTTTCAGAGCTTGGAGACTCCACAATACTCCAGGAAATTCCTGCAAAAGACAGAACCCAGAAGGCACTGCAGGTTAGTTTCTTATTTAACACTAAACAAATCAAAGGGGGTTCCAGCCAAATTTCACAAACTTGACCTTGAGGGTTATTCCTATCAATGCCTTCTCTCACAATAGCTTGCCCTTCCCAAAGAGTCGCCCAAAGGAGGTCATAGGGTCCACAGCTGATCTGTACAACTTCACCAGGAGTGCTGACTAAGGACCACGTGGAACCTTCTGGATTGTGATGGCAGACATTTTCTCTGTACCATACCTAGACAAGTTTAAAAAAACAAAAAACAAATGGAATAAGAAAGAAAAATCACTACAACAATGAAACCATTGAGACAACAGTAAAGACAAACTGGAAAGAGCAGTTCTCCTTTAACAACAGGATTTTTTTATGTAGTGTATGGCACTCTGACCTTTAAAGGTACTGTTTTTAATGTTGATTATGCAGTTGAAACTATTTCCTTATGTACTAAGGGAGGAGGCTGTTCTACAGAGCAGCTTTTATCATGGAACTGAATCTGGATCGGGTACAGTAACCTATTGCTACAAGTTTTATGTTATTTCAACATTTAAACCACTTCAGTGTATTTCAGGGCATGTTATATAAACCAAGAGTGAACAAATACATAACACAAAAATGGTACTCTTAGCTGACAGCCTGACCTTACTTTCACTGAGCAGAGCTAGCCACAATATGGGGGAGAAATTCCATTCTCTGTGCAGTCTTTGGTGACATCCAGCCATTTGCTAGTCTGGGACTGCAACTTTCTGTAGATCACAGTCAAAATAGGAAGGTCAAACATAGAAAGCATCCTGTGGCAGTCACATGAGTGCTCCACAGCATGACTGCTGAGTGCTATATCTTCATTTTTAGAAATACTTTAATTCCCTGGGGACCTTCACTTGGGAAATGAAAGCATTTTACAATGACAGTCAAGTAAGCTTGTAGACTGGGGTGCTTGTCAAGTATTACTAGAAAGTGTGAGGAATAGGGAATTTTATTTTAAACAATTTAACCAAGATTGCTTGCCTCTCCAGGCAGTGCCAAATGTGACTGAGAGCTCAGGTTATCTGTTAAAAGTATTACATTCTACCTTGTGAGACCATAAGTTAGAAACTGTCTAGAGACAAAGGAATATCAGATACATGCTGTAAGGATGAAGGAAGAAAAGCAAGAATCAAATCTTCACAGCACTGAGCAAAAGAGGAGACCTCGTGGGAGGCCTAAAACCATGACCTACAACAAAGAAAGATGTATAGTTTTCAATAGAAAAATAAAATGAAAATATTTCCGAGCTGGATGCCACATTGCCAGGTCAGGAGGTGACCACTTTCCGACCACTAAGTCTTAGAAAACCATTTTGTAACCTCTTGAATCATCCCTGTCTCTCCACCCCAAAAGCACAGCACAATGCTTCACCAGAACCTTTGTCAGGTTTTACAGCTCCTTCTCCTGCTTCCCAGCACCACAGTCAGCATTCTGGGCATTTTTCAAGATGTAAGATACTACTCAGCCCAAACTTTTAAGATTCACCTGTTCATAGAGGTTAAAAGCTGTTCCATAAAACAACCCTAGAGGTACTAAGCCTTTCCATTTACAACACAAGTTGTTACATAATGTAGTCCCAAAGCAGCTCTTCATCCTCTGCCAGATGCACAAGACAATAACAATCCTGCCTTGCTTTACAAGTGTTTAACTCCTTTTCACTAGTAATTTTGATTAGAAAACTTAGGGAACACATACATACCCTTCCTTGCAAAGAAACTGCCCACACCGACAGGCGGCCCAGAGGCTCATCCGTGACCTCCCAGCCTCCGATGGAGATGTCATTGAAAGGGTCTGGCAGCTGGTCTGGTTCATCGTGGGACACGATCTGCAGCAAAGGGAAGGAAGGTTGAGGAGAGGAGACACTGCAAACAGGAGACTTGGCTGGTGGCCTAACCTGATCCTTGCAGATTGGTTATGTAGCATTTCCCAGAGTGTCTGAGCATGGAGATTCTCCCTCTCATTCAAGGCTCCATATGCAGAGAGGGGAAATGCTGTCAAGGCAGCATGGAGAGGTCTGTGTTTTGCAGCCTAACTAAAGGAAATTTTTACTCACAGAACAGTGCATACAGAATTGGAAAGCTAGAAGACCCCAAATTAAGAATTTTGAATGTTCTTAGGACGGAACAATTATTAAAGAACAGTTATTCACACAGATAAAGGAACAGCTGGTGAATCATACAAGGCAGGTGCCACCTCGAACAAGAGTGCTTTGTCACACAAAGGAAGTTAAAAAGTTGATCTGAAATTTGCAAAGAAGTTGAGCATCCATCTCTAATTGTTTCACCATGCGATTTGGCACCTTATTACCACAGGTTTCTATGAAAAATCCCAGCCTTCCATTTATGCTTACAAGAATAGCAAGTTGGAAGTGAAGGAATCCAAGTTCAGCCTACAGAGAAGTCATAAAAATTAACTTCCCTGCCCTTATAATTGATTATTTCAGACAATTAGTTTATTTAATATTTAAAAGAGATCCAGAACCTTGGCCCAAACATCCCGGGCTTTGTATCTCCTGTATCTGATCCATCTCCTGCGTCTGACACAAGAATTCCATCTCTTATCCTTTGTGTAGGTGCTGGGGAAGTCTATGGCGTAGGTCCAGCCCTGCAAACAGAGGTTTTCTTGTATGAAAAACAGGATCAAGGGAAAGCTTGAAGTCATAACTCAGAGCAATTCTGCACAAGACTCACAGCACAAGTCACTCTGTGTGTCTCTAGAGCCCTGATTAACAGATCAGCTAATTCCATGAATGATTTATGAATCATGCCCAAATTCCTTGGGATGATATACACAGAACAAACAAGACACAGTAAAACATTTTACTTTCTTCATAGTAAAGACCTTAAATAACAATAGCATTCAGTTGCCAGGATTTCATGGCCTGATCAAAAGAAAAAAGCTTCTATAGAAGCTCCTATAGACTTCAAAAGCCTTCAAACAAGATCCTTCCTTCTGTTGTATTAGAGTTGAGCTATTTCCCAGGAAGAAGTATCTACGACGAGTTTTATTTTCACAGACTTTTTTACACTTCTATAGAAGTTCCTTTCATTTTACAGAGCAAGGATTCCCAGAACAGATCTCTTTTTGCTATTGTTCACCTACCCCTTTCTCTGTTGGTTCCCCTCCAATATTTTCATCCACATACCAGTCCGACTCCCACTCCCAGTGTGGTGAAGGCAGTGTGAAACTATCGAGCTGCTGGTGTTTTAGCCCGCTCACATCACTCCACTGCCAGCGGTCACTGGGCAGTAATTTCTCACAAAAGCCACCAACGGGATTCCAGCGCTGCCAGAAATAATAAATAAAGTATTTTGTTTGAGATCACATTATCTCATTGGACACCTACAGGGAATCATGACATGTTTCTTATTTTCTGCAGTAAAAGAGGAGTAAATTCCTGGGGTTTCTGAGAAAATGTTCACTCCATGAGGCCCTCCCTGACAGAGCCTTTGGAGGAGCTTTTTTAAGTATCAAAGAAGGGCTGATTGCAGAGCTCATCCCAACCAAGTCAGCTTCAGCTCCACAAACAGCAACATCTGATGCTGTATTTTGCTAGGCACAGGACTTTTTTCTTTGGTGATGTATGGCACCATGACACTGCAGCATTAGGGTAATGCTGGATAGATGGCCTTGGTATCTCTAATCTACTCCCAGAGAAAGATGATTCATATCTTGTCTGCACTAGAAAAACAACACTGCCTCTGCCAGGAACTGTGGTGAGAGAACTGTATCAGCAAATCTCCCCTGGATCTTATATTTTTTCCCTAATCTGCCTTGAATCAGTTACAGAACAAATAACACAAGGATTTTCACCAATACAGCTGTTATTTTTCCCCCAACACTCCTTTGTACTATAGAAATACTGGCAAAATCTGTCCTGTAATACTGCCTTACGTTTTAGGGCACATGAAAAATGAGTGGTTCAAAATCCATCTATAATTTTTACACAAAATATTATTTGCTGTTACTAGAAATCTGGCTAAACTGCCTTACACATTATTTGCAAACTACTTCAGTTTAATTTTGTCGTTGTTAGCTCTTGTAGAATATTTCTTTTTGTGCTTTCTAGTATTTTGTTTTCTGTTTCTCATTACCTAGAACAAATGAAATGAAAGTTTTAAAGTAACAAATAAAATTTTAAATTTTGTATTTTTAAAGAACATGTTTACACAATAAAAGGAACATTCTTAAATGGCTGAAAAGCTGTATCAATATTAAATAATGTATCAAATTAATTTTTTGTATTTTTGCCCATGCAAGTAAGTTAATGTCTTTTTCCAATTTATATTCATTGCCCATTAGAAATCAGAGAAATGTTCTCAAGAAAGTCAATCAATTTTCTCTCCCAAATAACTTTTGGTTAACTTAAAACCAATTTTGATAAATTTCCTTTAAAATACTGTTTTAAAGACATTCTTTTGAAGTACATCAGATAGAAAGGATCATCTTAACATTTCTATGCAAAAAAAGTTGCAAACATTGTACTTCACTGGAAAGTCATGCCTTTATTAGAGAAGTCTTTTTACCACTAAGAAATAGCATTTTCTTAAGAATAATATATTTCTGATAATGTATCTTTGTTGCCTGGAAATTACATTGGACATTTTCTTAAGGGGATTGTGTATTGTCACTAAGGAAAGGAGAAATGGAAACCAGCCAGTGAAAAGGGTGAATGCTTCAGTCTGAAATGGCTCACACAGAACAGGCTGCAGTTCACACTGCCATTGCTTTTGCTAGGAGCAGGGAAGTCTAACTCATCTGGGAATTTAAATATTAAAAGATAACCTGGTATTTGGCACATACATGTACTCTTCAGAAACTTCTGGTAAAAAATGAAAACAAATAAAACTGCTCAATCTTCCTGTGAGAAAAACACCCTGAGACAGCTGCTGTAGGATGTGCTGTCAGCCCAAGCAGTGGCTGTGTGACAGAGGGACTGTACCTGTCATACCTGGTTCTCATAGGTTTCCTCCTGGTATCTGATAGGAACATCTCCTGAGAACACGTAGGTGTACACTTGATGGTCACAGGCTATTCCCCAGCAGCACTGTTTGACAGCAGAGACCCGTTTGAATTCCAGCTGTGTGTCCTTACAGAGCTCCCAGTACTGGCCAACAGTAGAGAGAGTGTACACCCTCCCAAAAATGTCAACAGCCCACAAAAGGGAACTGGGCATGGCCATATCTGAAAGGCAAAACCAGGGTTATTAATGGAAATGATGGGTACAAAAATGGATCTTGAACCTACTGCAGATCAGCCATGCTCCGAGTCATCATCAGTCAAATTAAATAAGGATGTAACGGGTGAATTTTTAAAAAGAGCCTGTGCAAAGCTGGCAGCAGATCTCTTTGTCAGAGTTGTGCACTCAACACTTCTCAGATGGCCTTGAAAAGCCATCTGAAAGACCTTTCTATAAAGGTCTATCCTACTGTCCATCCTACAAGAGCTCAGAAATAAATGGGACAGGTCTGGCAGGCTGGGGACAGATGTCAGTTCTGAACTGGGATGACAGCACAGACCACTTCACAGCAGGCAGCTCCACTCTCAAGGTCTGGTAATGCTGGTGGTGCTACACACCCTGCTCAGCTCAGCTCCACAAAGCCCTGATATCCCCTGATCCCTCCTTCTCAGCCTCCTCTCCATGGAGGCTGAGAACACACGGGCAAGGATGTGAAAGGGAGCTTCTCCAAAAGCACACATCTGATTTTAATCCATGGACATACTGCCTGCTCCTGCCAGGAAACCTCTTTCAAAGCATTTGGATCGGATCCAGCTTTAGGATCTGATCTTTAATAAATGTAGGTGTGATGAATTTAAGTATACACAGAGCATGGTTTGGCAGCAGAGACCTGGTTGAGTTCCATTCCAGTTCTATCACATGTCACCTGTCCTTCTGTGGGCACTGCAGCTCTGCCCTTCTCAGAGGGTGAGGCAGGTACCCATCAGTCCTGTCACAAGTAAAGAAAGGCCAGTGTATTTCTGTCACTTGACCTTCTGGGTGCCATCGAAACAGAAAAATTTTGGTTGCTCTGCATGTTTGACAGTCAGAACTGCTGATGGGTGTTCTGAACTTTGCCTTCAGCTCCTTTAACCATGCAGTAGGGAACTGGGAAAGGAAAGGTAGAAAAGTGGACCCAGATTCAACACAATGAAAGAGGAATTCTTGCTTGGTGTCAGTGTGGAACACTGCTTTTTTGTTGTCAAATGGCAACTGTGCTTTTAAAACAAGAGCCTAAGGAGAGCTGCCTGCCTGCTTTTTGATGACAGTGGTGGTACACAGGGACCAACTTGCACTGTGTACATGAATGGCAGTGGAGAATCTCACACAGCTAGGTCAGTGTCAAAGAAGAGAAATTCCCAGGGATCCCGGGGAGAATATATTGGGAATCTTTGCTTCATAGAAGTGCTGCTGCTATTTACCTAAAAACCTGGATCCAACAGGTGAAGAACAGGTACCAGTGATAAGAAAACACATAGCAGCAGTTATGAGTGATAGAGCAGTGATATAGCAGTGAATTAGTGATACCAGGGGAAGGTCACAAGCAAAATTCTCCCATTAGCTGTAGCATTACTAAGATGAATCCACTGTTTTTGACCATTTCCCCCTCGTTGTTGCTGGGACTTTGAAGGCTTGCATGTTTGTCTGCTCTTGGATCAGCCATTTACCTTCTTTATATCCTCCTATAGTGGAGTACAGAAGGACATAATGTGGAATAATGGAATGGAACAAAGTGAAGATGAGGCGGAAATTATAGTGTGTGTATCACTGGGAAAGGCCAGTAGAGAGTAAAGGCTGTGAAAATAACTCTTTCAGTATCCACACTTAAAATTCTCCAAAGCAGTGTTTATAACAGAAGAAAATATTATGCACTTAATCCTAAGTAACCAGAATGCCAGAGTCTGGGGTAAAGGCAGCATTATGGATAATGCAACAACGACAGCTACCTAGCCAGGTGACACAGAAAAGTGATGCTTAAGTCTCTTAAAGATGGGCAAAGATATAAATGAAGACCTGTGCCTGGAAACACCAGTCCAGGCAGGCAGAAAAGTAACTGGAGCTGTTTGAGAAAAGATGATGAGGGTGCCAAAGATTATGAAGTTAAGAAAAACATAGATGGGATAATTAAAATAACCCAGCCTAATGCAACTGGTTTGAAATATTTAAAGCAGCCAAGACAAGTGAGAATTTCTACATATTCTTTCACCTGAACTTTTGAGACAGTGGGGAATCATGGGAAAATCCCAAATGTATTTGGGATTATAAACTTTTAAGACTTCACTTTAGGCCCCTTTGCACTGGCTGTGCTGCAGAAGATGAAGACAGATATTGCCCAGTTTTGAAGGATGCTCAGTGCTGGTGGCTTATGTGCTTTTCAGTGAAGGCAGAAATTGTCAAGTACTCTCAGGGGCCTGGAAAAAATCAGATCTGCTGAATTATTCCTCATCACACAGCTCAGCCAGGTAATTTCAGATAGAACGAAAATGCTTAAATGAAGATAACATATTGTTAATTAAAATTACCAGTGGCCTGGCAAAACGCTGATTACTACAGAATTCAAGAAAAATACCCCAACTCCTTGCATATAATAAAAGCAATGATGTTCCTCGGGAGAGCAAGGCCCTGTCTCCGAGTTCAGGCCGTGGAGGTGGCAGGATGCGAACCACTCCAGCACTCGACGCGTTCCAAGGCACACCGCGCACACATTTCTCCCCCCGTGTCACACGAACGGAGCGGGGACAGCCCCGGTACCCCCGTGCGGCCACGGGCGCGCCGCTCGGAGCCCGCGGGGATCCCGGAGCGCTGCACGAACGCGCCGAGGCACGAACCGCGCGGGGCCC